>WBNM01029410.1:408925-593989 GCA_013399055.1 Ramphastos sulfuratus
GGGGCGTGTAAATTGTACGTGACTGGGACTGGTGGTTCTTTTCTACACTGAAATCTGACCACTTAATCCTGCCTTTTATTTCCCAGCTTTTTTGCCCATCATTTACTGAAATGGAGAACTCCTTACTTTAACCTGTAACAATTCCGCCCAAAAATAGTAGCAACAGTGTAATGAACAGGTGGCTGGTCACAAGAGAATAAGGTAATTAAAACAGAAGCTTGCTGGAAAACAAGACAGAAGTGCTGGCAGGGTGGATTAGAGTCAAACTACTCCTGTGTTTCCTTGGAAAATGGAACAAAGAATTGATAGGAACTTGCTGAA
The DNA here is from genome assembly GCA_013399055.1 of Ramphastos sulfuratus. NCBI lineage: Eukaryota > Metazoa > Chordata > Aves > Piciformes > Ramphastidae > Ramphastos > Ramphastos sulfuratus. The sequence goes on from WBNM01029410.1 coordinate 409,247, forward strand.
GTTGAAATGCTTGTGCATCCTCCAGCAATGTTCTGATCCCAAACTTGTATTTTTTAATCTATTAATAATTGAAAACATAAAATACAAGTTTTCTTTTATCATGTATTTTCCTGAGCTCAAAAGCTATTGCTCAAGTAATCTGCATTTCTAACTAACAAGCTGGTTAGAACATGATGCATATTTGCTAGTTGAAATTCCTTCAAAACTCAAACGGTTGAACATTGAAGTATTCCGCTAGATGATCCCAGTCTGTTCATTGATTTCTAGCAGGATATGCCACTTAAAACTTCTACTCGTACTGTGGAGAACAACAGCAAGATGGCTTTTGAATGCTTGGATCTAAAGCAAAAATTGGCTTACCTTTCAGTTTAAGTTTATTATGAAATTCCCTATCAATTTCCTCCTTGTTGAACTGCGCATTTGCACTTTCAAAGTCAAAGTCCTTCTCAAACTTCATTGGACCATCCCTCCTAATACCAAATCTTCCTCGGCCTCCTCTGTGACCTCCACGGCCTCTCCGTGCTGCAGGTGCACCTGGAACTGAAAAGAAGGCAATTCTGTTTGGCTTTGTTTTGTGGATTGTTTTTTTTTTTTCTTTGCGGGTGGAGAGAGTGGTTGTCTTTTTGGGTGGGGTATTTTGTGTTTTAGTTCCTGGGGTGAGAGGTTAGGACTTCATGCATCCTCTTCCTACACTTCTGTTGTTAAACATCCTGTCGGAGCAGCTTGTAATTTGTAAATTCAGTTACAGGAGAATAAACAGCACTGATGGGTAGCAGAAGACTTTCTACAAGTCATGAGAAGCTCTTGGGAGAGGAGGTAAACTGTTAGTGGCTTTGCAGTCAGGAGTTTTTGTAGAAATATAACAAGTTTTATTTTATGCTACTGTATTTATAAATCCATGAATACTGCTTACTTTTGAATTTAAATTGCTCAATACAGAGCAACTACAAGAGATTTTTCTCTCTAACGTTAACTTTTTGTGCTTGTGTTATTCTGACCCAAAGCGAAGTTACTGCTGCCCATGAGAAACAATCATGTGAAGGCATTCTAAATACTTAAATTCATTACTATAATGTGAGCTGCAGGATTTCTGGATGTAAGAAACAGAGACCTAGCGCCTGACAAACTATACGCAGTGCTGAATTTAGCAGACTTTTAAAAACACTCATGAAGTCTGAACACACTGAGAGCTATTTCTCAAAACAAGATTTACCAATTTGTCGTTTGCTTTCATTTCTGAGTTCATTTTCTGATCTTGAAACCTTGTGTGCTTCAGCTAAAGTCGGGAATAAAAAAATGATTGATTTATCCAATTAGGTATTTTTGATCATACTTCTGTATATAGTTACATAGTTTAGATTTGGAAAAAAAAAAGAAAAAAATCGAAACCTATAAAAGTAAACCACAGCTTTAACTCATAAAAGGAAAAAAGTAATTTAGAATATATGCTTGACTTTAAAAAGCTGGTCTCTGCTGACCAGCCTACCAGTAACGAAGAGCAGGACAATTCCTACAGGTAGCCCTTAGAAGAGCATTTCCTATGCGTATGGAAGACGACAAGCTGTGCGAAAATGATCCAAAGATACCTCGTCTGTGCTCTTGATTCTCTAATGATTTTTGGCTAGCAGACACCAAAGGTCTGGCTGGGACAGGACTCCTCCTCCCAACTGCTGCTGGAGCAGGCAAGTGGGCTGAAGCTGTCTGTACTGCTTGTTCCATGGTGGGGCTCCTTCTCAAATGATCAATCTGAGGGCTTGAACGACCTGGGGAAAAACACAACCCAAAGCCCAGAGAGTTATTTCTCATCAATAAATTTGCATTACTGGTCTTGACCAGTCTAAACTGACAGGTTTGACTGCTGTGCCAGTCAAGACAGCTGTGTCCAAAGAAGAAATAAAAATTTCTGCACCCTCAGAGCCAGAATAGAGGATATTTAGCAATTTGCTTTCCCCCCATCTAAAAGAAAAAAGACGGGTAGGACAATTAAGCCCTAACAACCCACCCATGGTGAGCATTTAGCTGTGGAACAAAGTTTTTTGATTGACTGGTGGTAAAAATACTCCTCTGTCTCCCTGGAAAGTGGAGTGGAAAGCAACTGCTCCCAAAGGCAGACACAGTTATGATACTGAAATTTCATTTCATCTAGTGCACTCTCTTGTATCATTACCGCAAAATAAATGAACAGTGGTGGCTACTACCAGGCATAATGCAGATGAAGGAGCTATGAAAGCTTCCCCACAAAGTACTGTTCACGTTTCAGTTTGCAACATGAGTGACAAGAGCCAGAAGCATGTTTGGAACAGTGACACTTGATCTAGCCATACGTGTTTATGACACCACATAGGTAAATCTCCTGAGTAACTGGGTCTGGAGTCCCAGTCCTTAAGAAAAATACCACAGAATCCTTTTTTAAAAAAGCTAAACAAAGTAAGACAAGAAAAACAACCTCCCCAAAATCCCTCCAAGCAACCGCACCACATCTGCAATCCACAAAGATGACAAATCCTTTTAAGAGCGAGTAGGGAACTTGTTGGTGCTGCACAAGAAACTCCATGGCAGAATGTTTGTCCACCTGGAGCACTCATCATACAGTAAGTGCAACAGTCACACAGATTTTAACTTCACTTGCAGAAAACCAAAACTACTCTTTCAGAAGAGAAACAGCAGAAGTTCAGCATCTTCCCTGCCATCAATTAATGCAACCAAGTAGAACTTCCAGTTGCTAATCTCACTCAACCACTCCTAGAAAGCAGTCCCAATTGCTACACGACTCTCAAACACAACTTAGGAACAAGTATGTTTGCTCTAAGTAAAGTGTTTGCCTTCTAAGGTGACAGAAGTAGCATTAAGAACACATCTTAGCACACACTTTTCCATGTAGCAATCAAGAATGGAAGAGCAGGAAACGTCTTTTGGACTTTGAGGAGCAATCTTAACACATGCCAATATAAAGCGAGAGTGAAGGTACACAACATTTAGTTTCTTTTTTCTTCATGATTCCTTCCTTCTTGTTTCTTTTTCCAGTATTACACAAACTATCCACAGATTCTATTATTATTAAATTGACTTAACTGTTGTGTCATTATCTCTACAGGCAATCAGGTCTGCTGTTAATATTATTTATGTAAAAATACATTAAATAAAACATCATTGGGGTAAAGCTTTAAAAATTGTAGGCTGAAAGACTTCACAATTCAGTCAGCATGAGGAACCTTGAGTTTTGTCATGTGATCAATGAAACTAGATACCGAATTTCCATAGGCACTTGCTTGCTACCATTACTCATCTAAAGTAAAAGCGTCCATATTGAGGAGTAGGATTAAGGATAACAGCAAACGTGTTGCTAATAGCCGCCTATGCAGCACACCAAGATACGCACACTCAAAGAGCAAGTACAAGGCTTCTCGGCGGTTACTGTTTGTAATACCAAGCGTTTTCACAACAGAATTCAGCTGTCTAGTTAGCGTTTCTGGTAACCACCTACATCACAGGGGCATGACTGGTTAAAAAAAGATCAGAGAGTTCTTCCGAAAGATTTACCTTGAGACATCTGTGTTTTCAGTGATCTCCCATCTGTTGTAAATGCAGAACCAACTGCAGTACTTTGGGACATGCTGGCACTGGCTGAAGAGTCTGTTCCAAAAGATGTTAAAGAACCTCCTGCTTTAAAGAAACAGAATTGTAAAACTTGGTTTAGACTTTTTTTCTATAATTTTTTTTATTAGCGCTAAATGATCAGTGAAGTCATAATAGGCAGTTATTCTAGAACACACATAAGTCTGCCCTACCCAAAGAATTGAGTATAATGTAGTATATTTGTAGTAAGTTAGTAAGACTATAGTGTCTTAATTCTTTCAATCTAAAAAAACAACCCAAAACTTTAGAGGAACACTGCTTTAATCAAGCACTAATACAGCATAGTCATGACAGTATCTTAGAGAGCAATAAACAAACGTTATTTGCATGTATCACCACTTTGTATCTTCTAAACAAAAATGATAGTCACATCTTAACTGGTATCAAGTTCTGGCCAATTCTCTAGCCTTCCCTTCACATGGCAAACATTCTCACTAACACTGACATCACCGCAGTTACAAGAATCCAAGTTTCTTTGTGAAAATAAACGGGAAAAAAAATTAAGGGAGGAATGAAAGTCTGTTGGAGAGTCTCAGAGAGCATCTGCAGTAAAAATGAGAGACTAACCCATAAAGCTCACAAATCCCTCAAGCACATACTTCACACCAAGCTACCATCTCGTAATTAGCTGCAGAACTGTGTTGGCACATGGAGTGCTGAGTAACTCAAACCCTTGGTTAGAGCATACACTATCTGAGCACTTGGGATACCACATCAACAGCACAGCTACAGGGCTTTTGTGGAGGAGCTGCCTCTTCTACTTGTGAAATAGCCTAAGATGATAGATGTAATGAATTTATCTATCTCTGAAATTGAACGAATTCACGAAGATAGGAAGCCTTCCTCCCTTCTCCTCTGAGATAGGGTGGTTAGTTCTCAACCATTTGCTTTGATTTCAGTGTCAACCGCTATAAAACAACTCTTTGCTTTAGAGCTAAACTGGGGAACTGACACAGACTCAAGACCTTGAATGGTCTCTGCTGACAGCCTAGGCACACACATGCAGCTTCACTTTCAGGAAACACCAGACAATACAATGAACATACCAACTCCAACAGCGCCAAACTGCTGCCCGACTAGTGGGCTCGGACTGAACTGACTGTATGCAGGCATTCTGCCAAAAGGACCATAGGACCCCACAGACTGGAATGAAGATGTAGTAGAAGATCCTAGTGAAGACTAAAGACAAAGCATTTTAATTTTTAAACATTCAGAGAGCACTTAAAGCTACTAGGTTGTATCTTCAACCACAAAAATCTAAATGTATGGTTTGACTTACCTGAACAATAGCTGGGTCCTGTGGCAAAGAACATTGAGGCTTTGGTGGCTCACAGACAGTTAGATCTTTAATGTCACTGCCACGAAATATAATGTACTCAAAGACTTCATCACGAGGTGGTATAGGTCTATCAGTTGGTCTATCTTCTGTACCAAAGGAGCGAACTGCAGAATTGGGAAGGGAGAAAAAAAAAAAATAAGAAAACAAAAACATTTCATCAGAAAGGTTTCAAATACACTGCAGAGACCAACAGCTTTAAACAAAAAGAATAACATTTTGTTGAGAAAAAAGCCAACCGCTCAGACAAGTAATTTGATCTTTAAAAACTCAGCTAAAGCAGAAGGACATCTCTTTTCTTCCTTCCTGGGACATCACTTATGCTGAGTATTTTAACTGATTTTTGATGATAAGGGGAAGCAGCAAAGCGGTGTTTTGCTAAGTTAACACTTTCTATACACTATAGCAACAGAACACCAGGAAAGGCTGGTAACTCAGTCACGTGAGTCAAGGACCACAGGAGTTTACATAGTTCATACTCTGCACTTGCAAATCAAGAGGAATAAAACAATCTAATATCACTAGAAACCAGAATATTAAAAATTACCAAAAGGAAAGTATTTCTCAACAGATTCAAGATCTGAATCTAGGTTTAAATAAAAGAGAGGAATTCTGTGGTACGTTTATGCCACTTTCACTAAGCAAAATGCATTCTCCTTGCTCATGTGATTTCTGTCAAGTAATCTCACGGAGGCATAACTACGTTCCCAGACAGGCCTGCAGAGTGTGCAACATCGCAAGACAGTAAATGTGCTTGTAAGTACTTAGCTGAATTCCAAGTTTTCAGATTGCACAGTAATGAAGTTCACCATGCTCTTTCCCTTTGGACTAGATATAATCACTACCACTGTGTATAGAGAGCATCACTCTACTTTTACTACAGTCTTAAAGACTTTTCCTCACCTTAAGATTTCCGACCCTTAGTGAAGATAAAATTAAACAAATGAACAAATGTGAAGAAGAGATAAGCCTTCAAGAGCTAGTTTTGGAAGCAAAAACTAAACAATGAATTGAAGTAGAGAACCAAAAAAACAATGACAATTATATTGTACTGAACATCAACTTGCAGCAGCTTTAACAAACCCTTGACTACTGCTACTCTAACCCTTCCAGAGGTTTTTGTCTGCTTTGTAAGGTACTACAGATTATGCTGAGAAAACATCTGTATTTTGTTTTTAATTCAACAGAATTCCATTTTCAGATGCATCAACAATTTGGAGACATCATTAGGCACTTATTTGCAGCCACAAAAATCATTTGTCAAGAAAAGCAGTTTCCTGTAGAGCTGTATAAAGTGACACTGAGTCATTTCTCAGGCTGCATCAACCATCTTCCATCACTGTTGCTTCTTCTAGTACTGCATAAACAGAGCTTATGAGTCAAGGATTACAGATCTTTTTGAGAAGCATAATTCAGAGGTAAAGAGATCAACTCAACACTACATCGAAAAATAACATTAAGTAGTTATGATTATTTTGTTCCTACTTAAATCATCTACTGAGCTTAATTGAATCAACTTTCTCTTTCTGCGGATCTGAAAGCCTGCTCTGGGTAGTACTACGAAACATAAGACACCCACTGTTAACTGAATTTCCATCTTTGTTATAAAGATAAATCTGTCTTTTGCAGAAAAAGAGCACTGAAACTGAACAATTTTCAGAAATTAACTCAGAATAATATAGAATAACTTAACATTATCAATTGGTCACGTGCATTACTGTAGCTCACCCTGTTGCTTTTTAGCCATCAGGCTTTTTTATTTCACTATATTGACTGAGGATCCATCTTCACTTTCTGGCAGCTCTAAACTCTATTTATTAGAAAACTAGTAAGTTAACGTGGCCTTTCACTCCAGCATTCGACCTGCTGTTTTGCTGAGTAAAACCAAAGCTGATTTTTTGTTGCTTCTCTCCATCCCACACTGAAATGGTTGCTTTAGTAGCCATTTTGTCTACACAGGTACACAAAGTCAGCCAGAGTGACATCAGTAAGTTACTGGAACATTTTACTTTCTAGATGAAGTGAAGGAACTAAGCAGTAGCAACGCCACACACATAAAAAAAAAAAAGTGGTAAACTACAGGATTACATGCCACTTTTACAAAGAAATAAAAAATAAAAATCTGATGAACTCACAAAAACTAGAATACCTCTTTAGGAGACCTAGCTACCAATGCAACTACATCAAGACACTGATAAGGCAGTCGATGGTTTTGCAGTAAAACATATTAAGAGTTGCTTCTAAGAGTCTAGGTTGGTTTTCCTCTATTTCTCCCAGCCCCAAACCAAAAGACAATTCTGCCCAATGCAGATTAGCTCTGCTGGAGAGGGGTAAGCAAACTCCTCTGATCTGGGGTTCAATCTTCTCTCAGCCCAATGCAACAGAAAAACCCAAACAGAACACACCCCAGATTTCTTTCTAATGCAAGGATACTAAACTGCATATGGCAGTCCGAGCAAGCAGTTTTAGAGTAAGGGCTACTCAATATTTTTGCAGTGTCCATTCGAAGTAGCTGCTTCAGACAGTAGTAAAAGATAGAGTTGAACATTATTTTTAGTATTTCTCGAAGTGCAGCTGTCTTTACAGTTTCTTGCTTCCTATCTTGGATTAGGATTTAACATAATCTGAGCTCACTGAAGCAAAAAGTGTAATGTTACAGATGGTCAGTACCATAGCATTTTAGAAATAAATAGCTTTTACCACGGTTCTGCATAATCAAAAATACTAAGTTGCCAGAGTATCATAAAGACAAAGTATTTGAGTAGCAGCAGTCCTAGAGCTTTGTCCAGCTCTGTCTCTTGGGATATTTCCTCAGACTACATCCTTCCTCCAGAACAAGGTGCAGTGCTTCACACGTAGCAAAATACTGAAGTGAGAGGAAAGGAAAATAAGCACATTAAAGATCACGTAACCTTATAACACTTACGAGGACTATGGTAAATCCATTTAATCTTACCTTGTTTTTTCCTTTTAGTTATTTACTTAATTTCCTATGAGCTAAACTGGCTTAGGGACTTGCAAACAAAAAGGCATATTAAATACAAACTTACTTTTGTCAGCGTAAATACACACATTTAAGTAGCTAGCTAGAAAGAAACTGACACTGTGCAGTCTGACAGGATTGAAATATTTGACTCTATATCCAAGTAGCTCCACTGATTTCTGACTAATGTGCTGCAAGCAAATTTTGGTAAAGATTTCAACTGACTTCAGTGTTACTACTACACTGTATTTTAATGTACATTACTGTATTATGCTACTATAGCATCTGAGGAAAACATTGCAACTTTCCCTATCAGATAAGAGAAATTATTTATTACCTGTTGATTAACACAGGAAAACACTGTTTATCAGAAGCCAAGCTGTATGTTCAACTGACAAAAGAGGATTCCCATGTTCCCATGTATCAAATTATTGTGGATATGCAGTTCAGTCTCCGTAGGCAGCACTGACACTATCTTAGCAGACAGACTCCATTTGTAGCATGCAGAGAAACCAGTCTGTCCCCGCTCTCAAAGCAACCGTGAGAAGCATAACTAGAATCAGACCACCACGGCCATAAGTAATTTGAATCTCTGTGTCTCTTCAAAACATCACGGCCCTTCCCCCACAAATGTGCCTGCACACCACATTACAGGGTAAGTATTACTGTCAAGGAGCCAGCTTGTGAGGGGCTCACAGCTTCAAAACAATTAATTCACTCTTCACTCCCTTGCTCATAGCAGTGGTGAGTTAACAGGGAGATTGAAGGGAAGCAGCCAAGAGGGAAGCAGCCAGGAGTGGGCTCTGACAACAGCAGTTTTTCTGTTGAGACATACTATATACAAGGTTGGTGTGGCACATGTGCCTTAACCTCAAGATATGGTGAGAGCGTGTCACTTAACTAATTAAAAATTAACTTCATAAGAACTTTATAAAAATTTAACCCTTCCCTTGCCTGCTCCCACTCCTGCATTAGAAACACTCGTCTTCACATTTAGCTTTCTTCTACCTACATTTCTGAGGTTTTCACCAGTTAATAATGTGTGAAAGTCTAAAAGAAAGGTAAGTTTTCTTTTTTTGTGTGTCATTAGCCTATGGCAAACACTATCACAGGTGGTTGAAAATAATAGTTTAACTACTACTTAAAATATTGAAAGCTGGCTCTTTAGTATCTATTAATTATAAGATTGCAAATGCAATTCACAACTGTCCAACAGTTGATAAGTGAAAACTAATGCACTAGACCAGTATATAATTAGTATACTCATAAGATTCAGGATTCCCTGCTGCTGGCAAGGAACAAAGCCTTTTCTAACCTGATGTGGTCACTCTAATACAGCTTACATATATTAAAAATCTACCCTTACATTGGTGCCTTGACATAGAAAGACATTATGTCAATACTGCGACATGTAAGATCAAACATGATTCTTCACATTATTCTATAACTGCCCCAGGAAGGACAGTAACCACTTTACAGCAAAGCCTCCACAGCTCTCAGCACTCTATTATTAAACTGATTAGCTCTAATGATTTTTTTTTTAATTATGTATGAATTAGAAGTATGAACTAGAAGGACAGCCCAAACAGAAACCTGAAAATCAGTGGGTGAATTTTGGTTCCAAACAATAGCCCTGAAAAGCTAGCAATCCAAAGAAAACATCTATACCAGTAATACAAACCCCTCAAATACTCGTATAGCCGGTTTCATATTTGGAATCTGGTATCAAAGGGAGTTTTCTCTGTTATTTAAATAACAATGTGTTTTGTGAAAGGATGCATTGCTTTCTCTTATCAGACTCCAGCTTAGGATGAAAATGTTCTGCTCAATGTTTAAACAGTTGCTATTTTCCTCTAAGTTGAAATACAGAGGCCACAACTTCTACTAGTGAAAGGATCACAGCTTTGTAAAGAAAATGCTGATTAGAAGACTACAGGAAATCACTCCTTAGTAATTAAGAATTACGATCAACATCCTGCTAGTCACCCAAAGAATCTTATTTCTGCCGAGAATCTCAGAAGATTTACAATAAATTAAAGCATTCCACATGGACGACTTCATGAGATTAATCTCAGACTTCAGGTTAGCCCACACAAATCCTGCTGTTAGGCAAACCCAGAGTTATTCAAGAACAGATTCTATCTCTACTTTTCACTCGATGCCACGAAGTAATTTCTGTTAGGAAACAAATAATGGTTAAGTCACCCTGCACTCAGCCCAGGTAACAGTCACATGAACCCAGATACATAGCAGCGCAACGGAAAACACCAAGTCATATTTTGGGCCTTTTTTTAATCTCTTTTTGGCAGAAAGTTTGACATTTGTGGTGAAGACCCACTGTAAACAGCTGTGGTTTGACTTCTGGACTTACTACAGGAAGAAGAGACAGCTACCGACAGTTCCAAAGGAAGTTCTGCTTTCACATACATGATTAACCACACCTGTCACCTTACATACATGCTGTCGTGTCACATTCACTTGACTTAATTGGTCCTTTATTCAGACACCTGAATATTCTAGAGCTGAGCACTTTGCTCAGGAGCACAGCAAACTGTTTTGTAGTCTAATATGGTTATCAGCTTCCAGATTAAGCTCAAGATTTTTGGTTCCAGGTGGCCTAGAAATACTGGTTTATTCTCTTCTGAATCATAACACTGTATTACAAAACACACATTCTTCAGCTAACTCAGCCAAGTTTTCTTAAAGCAAATTTAATGGTTTAGATTTACATTTCTGATGAGAGCCAACGGGAAGAGAACAGATTAGATTCATAACTGCAGTTTGCTCTGTCTTAAGTATGTACACTTCGGCACACACACTGTAGCATGAGCTAACCACTCGAGAAGCCATGCAAAATTGGCTTGGCCAGCACTCAATCTGTCTAATTTGGGGCAAAACTATCACAAGCTCCTCAAGGATGGGACTATTCTAAGTGCTTTTGCGTGAACCCCAACAATCACATCATGCAACTGGAATTTCTAAACATTTACTTTAAATCACAGTGCTCAGCTTTTTCTCACATGAACAAATACTAGCTGTCCTTTTAAAACAAATAATATAATTCTAGAAAGGTAATTTAACCTAAAGGCAACTTCTCAGTAAGCAAAAAGCACACCATTAAAGCTAAATGCCCCATAAATTAACGATGCAAGACTAGGACCAAATCTACTTAATATAAGGTGTTTCAAACCACACAACCCCACAGGTCTACTATTCTACACATCAACTACGTAAAAGATAACAGATTGTCATTATGCTAGAATGTGAAACCTATCATATCAAATAGAAGTGAATACTCTCAGTTCCAAATGATGAGTAATTTTTTCCTCTTACCTAATAGTTGGATAAACTCTCTGCTTTTATATATGCATTTATATCATTTAGCAAAACTCTACAGAGCCAAAAAGTATAAAATTAAATACCACGAAGTTCTGCAGAATCCCTTATAAACAAGTTAATGAAAATTCTGACATAACGTCTTACCTGAATATTACACATTCACTATCATGGCTAACATATTTGTGTTGAGTGTGCTGCCAGGAGGAAGAAACGGCAAAGTCCTTTGGATGCCCACTTTCAGAGATCCTTGTTTTTACTCCTGCTACTCTCTTTCTGCTCAGTGAACACATTTTCCCAACTTTCTCACACACACAAGCATATATTCTGCGGCAAATACATTCTCGGGTCATTGTCTGTACTCGATTTCGAAGTACAGTGCCATACTGCTGCCTTTGTTGATAAACTGGCAGACACAGTCTTCTCTTTACACCTGAGCTGTTTCCTACTCCAGGATGCAGAAGACTTTATCGTAGGCGGCCCTTTATGTCTGGAATTCTTAAGCTGTAAAGAAATCCTCTTTCTAGCCTCCTCCTTCTGCTCCCTTTTACGCACTAATTCTGGACCACTTCCACGTCTACGGCCTTTACGTCTTCACTCTTTTCAGGACTCCCTTGAGTAGCCCCAAGTAGGTAACGTCCCTGTTCGCGACGGTACCCCCGCGGCTGCCCTGAGCTTCCCACAACCCTGCCCGCGGCCGGGGGTGCAGCGGGAGCAGGGCGGGCGCGGCGGGAGCAGGGCTCTGGGCAGCCCTGTCGCGCCGCCGATATCCCACCCCTTGCTCATTTTATCTCCACCCTGAACCGTCGCGAGTCGCCGCAGCCCCACGGCAAAGGCTCCGCCGGCAGGACGTGCCTCCGGCCGAAAGTGCGCGGGCTCTTCCCGAAGCTCCGCCAGACCCTCTCAGAGCCGCTGCTGGGCCTTCGGAGGCTGTAGGCCTCCCCCTCGTACCCTAGGCCTCCTCATCGCCGCAAGGCCACGGACTACGCTGCCGCAGTTTCAAGTTCTCGCTCGATCGCCGACGGGCTCCTCACGGTCCCCACGCCACTGCAGGCACTATGGATCCCGCTCCCCTCCCGCCCCATCCCCGACGCGTTGCTGGGCCGCCGAGGCCCCCTCCTCTACTCAGCCAGGTCCTTACCTTTGGCCAGCGCCACGGTAGAGTTCTCGGTGTCGATGGTGTACAAGATCCCTTCATAGCGGATCTCGGCCTTAGAGATAAGACTGATCTTGCTCCCGATGTAGGGCGTCCCCCCGCTCATGGTGCTGGCTCCTCGGTCAGGGACTCCCCCTCCTCCCCTGCCGAGCGCTCCTGAAGCTGAGCGCAAGCGACTAAACAAGCCCGACTTAGAGTCGTAGTAGGCGCTCTACTCCTCCCGCTTCGAGCCCGACCTCGCGCCGATCCCCCAGCGACGGCTCTCCCTGCGCAGACTCCCTCAGCACACCCCGCACCAAAAGCGCCCTGAAGCTCCCAACATGGCCGCTGCCTTCATCTTCCCTCAGAGCCGCCCCCCTCGCCCCAGCCGCGAAATGGGTGCCGGGAGCGGCGGCGATCTCGCGAGAACTGGCGGCCGGCGCTGGGGAAGACTGAGAGGCGGGAGCGGCTATTTGGGCCACCCGGGAGGTTCTGTGGCGCTGGTCGGGGCAAGGCGGCGCCGCAGCTTGCCCGGCGGGTTGGGTCTGGCTGAGCCGTGTCGCGCTTGGCATAGGGGTCGGCGTGAGGGGCCCGTAGCTCCTCCGCTTCCCTTGCTTCCCTTTGGCGGGCTGCCGCCCAGCGCGCCAGCACTTGGAGCTCGCAGCTTGGAACCTCCCTTCAGCTTAGGCTGCGAGCTCCGGCGCTGTGAGAGCGGGCTTGGGGTTACCGCGCTGGGCTGTTCGGGCGGTTTTGAGAGAGGACCAAGCCACTTACCCGTGAACGAGTAATTTTTCTGAGCCTTAACCAGTTCGGAATCCAGCCATGCAGAGAGCTGCAGGGTCTAGACCATGGTAACCCTTCAGTTCGTGTTTCACGGAGGGTCCTGTTTTGCTTGGTTGGCAGCGTTAGGTCTTGCCGAGCTACACTAAACAATGCAAATGCTGGTGAAATCTTGACTAACGTAGGGAATTTGTCCTAACCTCCCCCTTCTTAGCACAAGCAACCCCGAAGAGCTCTGCGATTTTGAGGCCGTACTTGAGTTACACACCTGACATTAAAACTGCAGATGAGGCTTTGACTGTTACAATGTGAAATTGCTTCAGGCCTTCCTTTATATGTTTGCAGCCTACAAGACTACATGCAGCAAAACCGAACTTCTGGAAAGAGCACTTCACAGCTTCTGTTGCAGCAATTGACACGGATGTGTTGCAGAGGTTGGGCAAGTATTTTGTTCATTACAGGATTTGCTTTGAAACACAACAGCAAGCCTTTTATTTTCCTGGAAGAGCTCCTGTCTTCCTAAATAAGAGGTGTACTGGACTTAGGGAAACTTGGTGCCCAAGTTTAGCTGTAAAATTATGGAGGACTTGAGTGCCAGGGGACTATGATATGCTTCTAGCATGTCCCAGAGTACTAGAAAGATTTGAAACCAAGTTCTTCACTTACTGACTGGACATCCATGGCTGTATCAAGTCCATGGAAGGCCACTCAAAAATCAGCATTTGTATCTCAGCTCCAAGTAAAGCTACTGTTCAGAAAAAAAAAAAAAAGAAAGAAAAAAGAAAAAAAAAAAAACCCAAAAAACCCCCCAAAAACCTGTGTCCTCTTACAAAGGAGAGGGGAAGCCTTTCTGACCCCTTGGCGACTGATTGGTAGCTAATTCTTAACCGTGGCAAAATGACATCAGTGGGAGAGGGTGGAGAACCTACTAACAATGTAGAGGATCAGCTATGGTCTGTTTTTCCTGCTCCTGCCTTCTTAAAGGAGATCCATCAGCTTCAGATATGGATGGGACTTGGGAAAGGGGCAAGTAGTTTGTGGGGAGGTTGCAGGGAAGTTGAGGACCTTGGCTGATGAAGAGAGGATACCAGGAGAAGGTGAGTATCAGGGAGGCCTGTGATACTGACCTAAGAGGACAAAGAAGGGAAATACCTTGGAACAAATACCCAAAGAGGCTTTGCTTTTTGCCTACTTCTGCCTATGTTTTTCCTCATCTGCCTTTCTCAAAATTGTAGTCAGCAACTCTCATTTAGAGAGTTAGAGTTTCAAGGTTGTGTGGTGGAGCAGGAATTAGAAATGGGTATTTCTTTAACCTTACGATAAAACAGATGAGCACTTCAAGAGAGAATTCAAGTGGAAAACTGCCAGAATTTGTTTTTAGGTGCTAACGTGCAAAATTTCTGAATGAGAGGTTGGCCAGAATGAATACAAGGGGAAAAGCAAGAAAGAAAAGTATCCCCTTGGAAAACTTTTTAAGGGTTAAGGTGGAACCTTCTAGACATAATTTTTTCCCAGGCCTCTCCATCGAGTCCTGTCTAGGTGAGCACAGCCAAGTATTTACAACTGCTGAACAAAAGCTGCTAGATTTCTATAAGCTGTATATAAAAAGGAAACTCCATTGCAACTGAAATATGTGAAACTACATTTAGACTTCTTTCTAAACAGCTGGTGATTACTCTAGCCTTCTGCTCTCCAATTTGTGGAATTACACTTTCTAATTGAAATCAGCAGTTGCAGTAGTATTTTTATATCATAAAGTGAATTTCAATTGTGTGTATATATATACTATATAAAAAAAGTTCTATACATTTCTAAACATAGCAGGTACCATTTTAACGTTAACCTTAGGACTGTTAAATGGTGTATGTAGCTGCACTGAAAGTGGGTATTTGAAAGAGACCCATGACACATGCTAGAAAAAGAGTGCTCCTTCTCAAATGCTTTCACTGAACAGCTCACATAGACAAGCACCTTTTCATTACTTCCTGCAGCTCAACATGGTAGTGCTAACTCAGTTACATTACTAATAGAGAACTTGGGCTGCAAACAGCACAGGATGTTTCAGTGCTGCTTGGGTTTATTGCTGGATTTTCTTTCACAGGCAGTTTGAAAGGCATGCATGGAAGTTAACTTTCCTAACAGACATTCTGCATTTCAAAGAAAAAGTAAGCTAGGACAGGTTGTACTTTAAGAGAAATAAGATGATCACAGTGGCCTCTTAGATTTTTTTTTTTTATTCTATGCATATATAAACCTTAAAAATGAGAGAGCAGCAAATATATTTCAAAGATCTTACCTGTGATGAAAAGCATGTAAATATTTGAACAATTTTATCATAAAAGAATGAATATAAAAGCTCACAGAGGTTCTGTACTTCAATAAGTCTTGTTCCCTCTGCAGAAATGCACACCCAAAGCCTGTTTCATCACCAAGTTTATATTCTTATGTATGTCATCACTTCTTGACTTGAAAGGAGTCCAATATGAATCAGCATGCATCATGTTTTATTAAATAAAGTATCCTATTATACTTCCTTCTTCTGTGTGTTCATATATTAAAAATGGCTCAATTTGGAAGAGCTTAGTGGGAAGAAACTATGTTTTGCTCACGTACAAATCTACTCTAAAACTGTAATCAAAAGTAGGTGATCTGTAAGGTTTTGAAGCCTGTCTTATAAATCACAACTTGCCACTTTCTTGTTTTGGTGGGAAGATTACTTTTTTTTTTTTCTTCTGAAGCAAAGTAACAATAGCTGTTCTCCTGAGTGGTTTTTATGGAGACACTCAGTTCAGCATTCAAAAAATGTATGCCAAAACTTTCTTCATAGTCAGGACTAGTTGTGAAATATGCCTAACCTTCCATTCTCTCATAAAACTTGTGGAGACAGTGGTGTGCAAATGATCGGATCAGGGCAAGTAAGAGAAGGAACAAAGTGATACTGGATAGATGTTTTCCAACCCAAATGAATATTCTTTGCTCTTGTGCAACAACACAAATTCAATAATGGATTTTAATTAGATTTCCAGGTAGAAACATTTGATAACAAAGTCCAGTTTTAATTCGGCTGTAGCATTTCATAGAAGCAATGCTCGCTTGCTGAGCAAATTTTTGCCATCTTGATCCCTCGTGTGCAGTTAATACTCTTTTTTATAAGCACAGCTGTGCTTTCACATTCACCTGCTGCAGTCTTCCATTTTTACATCCAGACCATGCTTTTGGGCCTTCAGCACTTTTATTTACCACTTGAAGAAATATGCACTGGTTTAATTTCAGGAGACATTTAAACTGATCCTAATTAAACTGCTGCAATGTATTTTTAATGCATTTAAAAAGCAGTTTGATTCATCATAAACCTACTCCTAGAGTTATAAACAATCAGGAAACACTACCCTGAATAAAAATGTAACCAGCATTGAGGAGGGCTGTAATAAACCAGTTATTAGCAGTTTGTTCTTTGACTCAAGCACCTCAGACATGTGCCTTGAGTCTGGAGTTGTGTGCACTCTGAGCCCACCACTCATTTCCATCAGTGCACTGTGCAGTTAAGGTGGGTTATTCACTGATACACTGCTTCAGTTTCGTGGAAAGTCCTGAAAAATTGCAAGCTGAACAAGGCCACGGAGCAGCAGCTCAAGTCCACGTGGGTTTGCAGACATCCATGCTATTGCGTGCCAGTAGAGACATAATGGAATGTAAGCTGCTTTCTGCTGGTAGCCTCACAAATCCATGGTGGTTATCACTTGTATGCAAGAAGAGATGCAGTTAACTATGGGAAATGGGGAATGAGGTCTTACAAAGAAATTGCCCTGACAGTCAAAAAAAATGGTTTAGTGCTGGACTTGGCAGAGCTTGGCTAACAGCTGGAGTTGCTGATCTTAGAGGTCCGTTTTCCGGCATAAAGATGCTATGATTTAGAACCACCAGCTTATGTCTTCAGTGGTACATCTGAAGGGATGAGGCAAGCGTTGCTGGGGAAAGGGCACACAGGGTGCCATGGCAAGAGTGTTAAAATACTCCACATTTCCCGTGGAGATGGCACAGCAGCTGCACCGATGGTGCCAAGAATGTTATTTTTGGTTTCTAGCCTTCCATGGGCAGTGTCCACGCTAGGAAGCGGTGCTGCTGCAATCGCCCTTGTCTAGGTGAAGCAGAACTTCGGACAGTCTCCAACTCTAGAGCACACACAGCAGCGCAGACGTGGGCGCAGCTGCTCTGTGTGCACTGTGCAGTTCTGCACAGCTTCGGCAGCACCCTAAAGTCCCTCCTTTGGCGGAGCTGCTGTGTAAGGCAGCTGAGCCATCACGGCCAAGGGCAGAAACGCTCTCGGTGCTCCCAAAGCCTGAAGAAAGCTGTGCTGGCTGCCACTGTCCTCGCAGGGTACGAGGTGAAGGCAAAGAGCGCAATCGCGGCAGGTCGCTAACAAAAGATAACGCGATCGCGAAACATTCCAATTCCTTCGCAACCCTCTGTGCCAGAACCATAGGCCTCAAACCTCCCTGCCAGAAGTCCCGACAGATGAGTACCGGCAGGCTCCTCCCCACTCCTGCATGCCCAAGGCATCTGCTGGGACACTGTCACCCCTCGGCGTACCGAGTCGGCCGAGGCTACTTTCCACTCACCAACGCTCCTGCCCTCGCCCAGGACACTGACCGGACGGTGTCGGCCAGAGCCGGCAAAAGCGCGGCGAAGCTCCCCGGCCCTTAGAGCCGCGGAGCGGAGCAGCAGCGGGCCCGCCAGCGGCACGCTCTGCCGGCCCCTCCCCGCCGCGGGGGAGGAGGATGCGGCCCCTCCCAGCATGCCGTGCGCGGCAGAGGCCGGCGCGCCTGCGCGCTGCGCCGCCGGCTCCCAGCTCAGCGCAAGATGGCGGCGGGCTCCTCGGACCCCCTGGAAGAGATGCTGCTCTTCTCCGAGGAGGTGGACGAGAAGGCGGTCAGCGACCTGGTGGGCTCGTTGGAATCGCAGCTGGCCGGCGGCCGGGCCTCCGCCGAGGCGCACCAGCCCAGGACTTCCGCTCCGTCCCAGCAGCAGCAGCAGCCGCTGCAGCGGCAGCAGGAGGGGAGCCTAGCGGGGGGCAGCAGCCCCGTCCAGCAGCAGCAAGGGCATCCCGTGCCTCCTCCCGCTGCCGGGGCAGAAGAGGTGGCGGGGTGCCCCGGAGCCGCGGAGAGCCGAGCCCCTGCCCAGGGGCCGCTCCCGTCCCCGTCCCCCCCGGCGGCGGCAGCGGCGGCGGCGGCAGCGGCGGCGGCAGGGAGGGGAGTGAGTGTAAACAGTAGTAGTGTGCAGCAATCACATGGAGCGGCTCTCCTCAGCGGTGACGGCGGCGGCGGCAGCAGCCCCGGCGCGCCCGCCGTCCCTGCCCCGCCGCAGCCCGCTGCCCCCCCGGCCTCCGGCGCCTCTGCCCAGCCTGTCAACAACCATGTGGGTGCCGGCACCGCTTCCCGGGACGCGGGGAGCCCCAGCCCCGGCGGCAGCCCGCCAGCTGCCGACAGCGGTCCCTCGCAACGCGGCGAGGCCGCGCCCGCCGCGGCGGGGAACGGGACCCCGGCGGGAGGTGGCGGGCCGGCAGGAACGGCGGAGGGCACCGCCACCGCGCCGCTCCCCGGCGAGGCGGCGCCCAACGGGGAGGGCGCGGGGGGCCGGCCGGCGGCAGTCCCACCAGTCAGCAGCCACGGCAGAGTCGACGCCGCCACAGCTCAGACTAAGCCCGCGCACGGCCCGCTCCCCGCAGTAAACGCACTCAGTAACAACGCCAGCCCAGCGGCCGCCCCGGTGGGACAGGGCTCGCTCCTCAACTGCGCCCTGCCGGCACCCGCTGCCCCCGGCGC
Organism: Ramphastos sulfuratus; assembly: GCA_013399055.1. Classification (NCBI taxonomy): domain Eukaryota; kingdom Metazoa; phylum Chordata; class Aves; order Piciformes; family Ramphastidae; genus Ramphastos; species Ramphastos sulfuratus. The sequence continues at coordinate 428,275 of WBNM01029410.1, forward strand.
CGCGCCCAAGCCGGCGATCGGCGCCTCGGGCATCGCCAAGGCGGGCGCTGCCCTGCCCGTCACCTCCGCGGCCCCCCAGGCCCTGTCGCCCAGGCCGGCGCTGGGCGGCGCGCCCAGGATCGTGGCCCCGCAGCTGATCGTGAGGCCGCCGCAGCAGACCACTATCCAGCTGCCCCCCGGCTTCACCATCCCGCCCGGTAAGTGAGACGCGGCGGCCGCGGGCGCTCTCTGACCCTTTTCGCTTGGCTGGGGAGGTTTTTCCGAAGTTGTGCCCTCCCGCTGCTCGCCGTGCTGCAAACAAAAGAGGAGCCACCTGTCTGAGAGCGCCGGCTGGCAAACAGGCGGCAGTTAATGAGGATGTAATTGGCGCGGGCTGGGCGGGCGCTAATGCAAAGTGATGATAATTGCCTGTTGATGAGTTACTTGTTTGGTCTTGGAGAGCGGCGGGCGCGGCAAGTTGCTCTGTGATGGTGCAGCGAGCGGTAAGGTAGGAGATAAGAAGCTAAGAGTGGTTTTCTGTATCTTTCGAAGGGCTCTATCTTCTCTGCTGCTGATAGCGTGGAAAAGTTTCCCTTCTTCCAAGAGCCTCTTTTGCCATGACTCAGGTGGCAAGATGTAGCAGGCTGAACTAAAATTTTTTGGTTTAGTGAGTGAGATGATGTGCTGTGTCTGGACAGTCTTCCCATCTCTGGATTTTTAATCCTATTTATTCTCCTTCTTAACTTCCATTACTAAAGTTAAGTTAAGCCAGGCTGAACTAACCCGAGCAGCATCCCTTCACCTAGTCATGGTGTATTGTTTCTTTTGAGATTCTGAAGGCTTCTGTAGCCCCTTACTTGAGCGTCGGAGTTGCAGAAGGTTGGTAACTTTGTGCCTTCTTGATTTAGGAGGTGATTTGCGTTTGAACTAATTTTTTATTTCTTGCTATTAGTATCAGTGCTATGGTAGTACCTGGAGCTACTGATGTAGTCAGAAATAACTGACTTCTTCTACCGTGTTTCCTAAAATACCTGCTATTCATTAGTGAAACGGAGCAAACCCGTGATGCTGTAGAGGCTTGCTTCGACCTGGACTTTCAGTAGATGTTTATTTGATGCAGATTCCAGTGCTTCAGACGTACACAGTTAACTAGCTTGGAACAGAGACAGGCTTGCTGTTCAGACTCTAGTAAATGCCTTCAGTCTTTGGTTCAGCCTTTACGAGTGTTGTTAGCCCTCGTTTATCTGTTTGGTAATTACTATGCAGATCTGATAACGTGCAGCGTGTTGGGTGCCAGGCAGCAGGGCTCCAGCACATGTAGTGGCTGCTCTGGGGGACAGGCACCATTAACCAGTGGTGCCTTCTGGCACTTGGCCATTGGAAGTGGCTGTGTGCTTTCACCTTCATTTGCACTGGGAAAGTTAAAAAATCTGCAGAAAGCAATTTGCACACCAAGATAAGCTGTCTGTTACCAGCAGAACAAAAGTGACTTTCTAGATGCTTATTGTCCTGTTCTCCTGTAGTGGCAGGCAGGAAGTTTTTCTGTTTCTAGACTCATCTATGCTACCTATGGTAAGTGATTCAAATCTATTCTGGAACTGATTTGGAAGTTCTTTGGAAGTAATCTGGCAGGGCAGCTGCTGCTTAGCTCTAAGTGAACCAGAGGAAGCACATTACACACTTTGCAGTCATCTTCAGTAAGTGGCAAGCTGCAAGTGATCCAGGGACCAACTTAGTCACTGCCTTCCCTTTTCTGACCTGCTGCTGGTGGAAGACTTAGGGCACTGTTGTAGAAGGTCACCATTTGTGAAATGCCTTGCTGGAAAATAATCTGGAAATGCTCTGGTTTACTTGCAGAGGGTGCTAGGAAGCACTTGCCAGTTACTCTCTTAGCTTTAAACCAGTTCCTATGGTGTGTTCCTAAAATAGCTGCGCTTGCATCGCTGGGTGCTGAGCAGTGGCTGGGCTGGCTGCATGGATGACAGTAATTCCTGCTTCATGTCTAAGCCACAGGTAGTGCCCCCCGACTCAGAAATGTGCCTGGCCTGATGTCTGCATGTTCACATCCCCCAAACCTTTGTTTCAGTAAAGCTCTCACGTTGCTGACCCTGCTGTGTTCATACTGCCTTCTCTCCTCAGCTACTGCACTGGCATCACAGTTTCCTTTTAATGTATCTTTTGAATAAATCTTTCCAGCTTTAGTCTGCTGACCCTAGCAAGACTGCTGAAAGCCTCTCTGCTCAGACACCAGAGACTGCTACTTGCATCGCTGCTACCCCAAAATTGCAGTTGTTTGAATTCCTGGTTTGTGTGTTGGTGTTTGTCTCCTTTTCTTCTTGGAACTCGACTCTCAGGTTATACAAAGCATAATAAAAGCAGCAGTGCTGTACACTCCTTTTAGCCTGTACTCCATAGTGAGCTCTTGGCGCACACCCCTCATGGTTCCCTCCATGGTTACTGGTGCTCTCTTCTCCTCAGGTATGGTCTTGGTGCGCACGGATGCTGGCCAGCTTGTCATGGTGCCGCAGCAGGCTCTAGCCCAGGCTCAAATGCAGGCTCAGGTGCAAACACAGGGGCAGGGTCCTGCCAGCATTTCACCCAGGCTCTCGGCGCCCACCACTGGCCCTGTTTTTCGCCTGTCAGCAGCTCAGGTACGTCTGACTTTGTTTCGCTTGGCTTTTGTGTGTGCTGCACGTCGTTAGCTCATGTGGTTTTGCAATATTTTCCTCTGATTTTTTTGGCTGTGAAAACAGGAAATACTTACTGAAATCTGGAGTCTCCATCCCTGGAGGTGTTACAGAGGAGGCTGGATGAGGCACTTAGTGCCATGGGTTAGTTAATTAGAAGAGTTAGGTGATAGATTGGACTGGATGATCTAGAGGCCTTTCCCAACCTGCTTAATTCTGTGAGTCTGTGAAATGTTTCATTCTCTGAGGCCTAGGAATTTTCTCACTAGACTCTCTCAAGGTTTCGTTCAGGCTGTGTGATCATTAGAGGCTAGAAGGCTCAGTGTCAGCCAGAGCTTGGTTTGTGCTGAGTACCACTGGGTTAATGTTGAGATTTATTGTTGTCAAACTAGTAAAAAAAACAACCAACCAACCAAAATTCAGAGAAGCTTAGGCTTAGGATAATGCTTCTCTTTAAAGGCAGTGGTTTAACCTTGCACGTTTCATTGCTGAAAGTTTAGAAGTTACAGAATGCTGAAAGGGACCTCCAGACGTCATCCAGTCCAACCCCCACACCAAAACAGGGTCATCCAGGGCAGGGCACGCAGGAACATGTCCAGGCTGGCTTTGGAAGCCTCCAGAGAAGGAGGCTCCATAGCCTCTCTGGGCAGCCTGCTCCAGGGCTCCAGCACCCTCACAGTAAAGCAGTTTCTCCTCATGTTGAGGTGGAACCTCCTGGGTTCTAGCTTATATCCATTATTCCTTGTCCTGTTACTCAGTGCCACTGAAGAGAGCCTGGCCCCTTCCTCTTGATACCCACCCCTCAGATATTTATAGACATTCATACGCTTCCCTCTCAGTCTTCTCTTCTCCAGTCAGGTGTCTGTCTGCAGTAGTTCTGGATCCTTGTATGAGAAGCAGGTCAGAAAGTGTGAGGTTGCTTGCACTACTGTGTTCTTCAGAGCTAAGAGCAAGTTGGGGAGGCTTTAAAACCCTATCATGTAGCTTGCATTAGCTTTTTGCCTGCGTATCTTACTTCCAGGCTCGCGGTTGTGAACTGAAGAAAAGTAGGTAGGTGCTGCCATCTAGTCCTTCCCTGCTGCACTGGTTCTGTTCATCTGCCTTCTTCACTGGCACACTCGATGGCTTTTCAGGCCCCTGCAGGTTCTGTTGCTCACCTGTCACCATCTCCCTTTCCAACTGGGTGTACAGTCATAACTGTTAATTTAAAAAATAAATTACTTCTTGAAAATTCTGATGAATTAACATTATTTTATGTTAGTTACAAAAGTCAAGTGCTGCTGTACATCAAGAACATAGTGAGGGACACACAGGTAAGGGCAATGTTAGCCTGGCCCAGAGGATTTTATTATGCACTGTCTGTTATCAGGACACATCAGGTCAAGTTCAGTACCTTGGAATTTTCAGGAGGCTGCTGCTGACAATGGACTTTGCTCATGGTTTTGTTTCATGTATAAGTCAAAATGTGTTTGCCAGTGTTGAATTGCTCTCTGTATTTTTAGTGATTAGGAAAAAAAAAAAAAAGTAGTATAAAGTTATGTGTAAAGTTCAGTTTAACCTAAATATTTAGTTATGGATTCATAGTCATGAATGGGTTGGGTTGGAAGGGACCTGCAACATCATCCAGTCCCAACCCCCTGCCATGGGCAAGGACACCTCCCACCAGCACAGGTTGCTCAAGGCCTCACCCAACCTGGCCTTGTACACCTCCAGGGAGAGGGCATCCACGGCCTCCCTGGGCAACCTGTGCCAGTGTCTGCCCACCCTCACTGGAAAGAATTCCTTCCTATTCTCCAGTCTAACTCTGCCTACCTCAAGCTTAAAACCATTAGTCATGTAAATGAGCTTCTTAACTATTTTTCTGCTCTAAATATGATTCCCAGTCCCCTGGGGTTTGTCGTCATCGCTTTAGTTCAGTCAATGTGTGCATAGGGGTTTTGAAGAAGGTGATAATTCTTTTCCAGATTTATGTTTTCTTGCTTTAGGCATTTTTCTAACTTTCCAGAATTTCAGATTCATGATAGAAACTTTACTGATTTGTTTTCTGTTTTGATACCCACTTTGGAGTCGATCTCTGGGGGTCACTTCCAACTCTTAACATTCTGTGATACTGCAGTTCTCTTAAGCTCCACTTCAGCATATTTTTTAAAATAGAAATAACCCAACAAGTGTCATCTGAACTTGTGCAAAGTGTTGAGTGCCCTGCTCTGGAAATGCCTCCTACAAAATATGTTTGATGCAGGCAATAGCAGCTTAGTCTTTGCTGTCTCATGTGATGTGGAGAGCAGCTCCAAACTTGGCTGCTGTCCTTGCTAAAGCAGAGCCTTTCAAACCTGAGATAGTTCTGGTAGCATGCTGTGCTTGTGTATGTGTGGGGAGGTTTATGATGCCATTTATTTTTGGTAACATTTTCTCTTTGATTTTTTTTTTTCCTTTCCTGTTTTTCAGACCCTTTCTGGTTTTCTGAAAAGTGTTTGGCTTACTTTTTGCAGACATTTTAAGCAAAGGGATAGCACTTTGTTGTGTCTGAGGCACATCACCTTTACTGTCAAAGAAGCTGTTCTCTACTAGGCTGAGGGAGCTGAGAGTGTTCAGCACAGACTCCAGGGGGACCTCAGAGCTGTCTGCCAGTACTTGAAGGGATCCTACAGGAAAGCTGCAGAGAAACTGTTCATGAGTGTGTCTAGAGACAGGCCAAGGGGGAATGGTTTGAAGCTGAGGCAGAGCAGGGTTAGACTGGAGCTGAGGAAGAAGTTCTTCAGTCCATGGGTGCTGAGGCTTTGACACAGGCTGCCCAGGGAGGCTGTGGCTGCCTCCTGCCTGAGGGGGTTCAAGGCTAGGCTGGATGAGGCCTTGAGCAGCTGAGTCTAGCTGAGAGGTGTCCCTGGGCATGGTGGGGAGGTTGGGGCAGATGAGCTCTGAGGTCCCTTCCAAAGTCAGGCATTCTAGGATTCTATGATTTCTTTTAGTCTCATTGTGCAGTAAGGTGAAGATACCTGTGTTGGCAGAGCAGATAGGTTAGGAGGTCAGAGAAAGTAAAAAATAGGCAGTCTGAAGTCTGCTTTAACCACAAAACCATTTTGCTTCCTTTCTTTGAGGACCACCGAATCTTCTCCGAATGAGCAGATAATGAGTTCTCACTCCTTTCAAATTCCATTCTCCCAACATTAACTCTTTTGGAACTGCTTAGAAAACACTCCAGCATTAGTCAGGCTCTGAACTGAAGCATGCCAAGATTGGGAATACTGTAAAGAAGCTTCCTGTCCAATCAAATAGTGGCTGCCTTAGACATTATACTGTATACCCACATACTACTCTTACTGTTAATTTCTACAGTGTCTAGGCTGGACAGCCCTAATTAATGAAGAATTGGGAAATGTTTGTCTCCACTGCTCAGTGAGTTGCTTCAGGCTTGTTTGCTACACACTGTATGTAAGCTCCCCCTCTGAAGTGGGAATTAATAACCAGGCAGGTTTTCTGTGAAGCTTCTCCCTACACCAGTTTCCTCACCAGTGCAGTTGAGGGGATTATTAGTCCCCTTTTAGAACTAGAAAACAGAGCCTAATTGTCTCTATTTTAAATACCAAATTAAAAATACTGGTTATTTTTACTGCCTTCAGTCTGACTTCATTGTCTGTAGCTGCAGCTGTGACCACTGCTGGTCACAAAGCCCACATCATCTCCTGGGCACTCACACGCTATGAGAGTATTGGATACAACAGTTCATTTGTATTTGCATGCAGCACAAGCACTGAGCAGTTGAGACAGGAGCAGAATCTAATTGTAGCACCAAAATTCAGCTTCTTCTTGTCCACCAGATTCTTTGAGTGAATCCTAGTGATTATAGATCCACTTCACCAGGGAGCGAGAAGGTGCTTTGATAACGGATTTGGTAGATATTGGCTTACACCAACAGGATGCTGAGACCTCAGAGGTAGAGCTTTTGGACTTGGAGCCCCTGCTTTATGAAGGTTTTCTTTGGTGGCCCTGAGCTCTTCTGCCTGTCTTGTCTAATTGCTCCCAGTCCTGTGCCCTCCTCCCCTGTTGTTCTAGTTTGTAAATCCCGAAGGGCCATCACAAACGGGAGGAACGCAGCAGCAGCTCCCTGCTTTGAACTCTGATACTTGGCTCCAGTGATTCTGTGGTGGCAATGGAGGTTCTGCCCCTGTTGGCTGGCTTCTTGCAGATTCTACCTGCAGTCATTTTCTGCAGTTGGGTGCAGCTGTCAGGATTGTAAAAGACCTGGTACCTCTGCCCAACTGGGCTGTATTTTTACCAGAGAGAAAAAAATCACATCCTTGACGTACAAATTGCTCTGCATCTGGTGCTGAAGTGCATGTTCCAGGTGAGCCATAACCAAGAGAATTGAGAGGCAGGCAGGAAGCAGCTGAGTTTCTCCATGAACTCTTCAGAATTTTGGCAGTATGTGAAGATCAGAAGGCAGATTTTGGTAGTGGGGGGTGTTGAAGCCTAACAGGAAGTGGCTGGTACCCGAGTGTCCATCAGGAGGGGGTGCTGCTGGTACCTGAGTGTCCATCAGTGGTACTATAGTACAAACGACAAGTAAAGCACAAAGCTGCTGCCCAGGATTTACTGACATCAGTGTGCTGCCCTCTGGCTTGATTTCATACATCTGTGAATGCTCAGTGCAGTCCCTGAAAGTGCTGTGGTCCTACCTTGGCAGTGACAAACTGTCCATGGTTCCTTTGACCTGTCCTCTCCACATTCAGCTGTCTGCTTTTTCAAATGCAGCATTGCTGTTCCTTCCAGGGCAGAGGCAGCCTCTTTGTGCATAGCAGGTGTCCATGCAGTCACTCCTGTCCGTGCCTCAAGCTTTGCCTCGTGTGTCCAGAGCTGTGGGAAGGAGGTCTGCACAAGGAAGCGAAGATGTAGTTGCTTAGGGAGTGACTTTGCAGCATTATTGCACACTGACCTCTTCTCTGAACAGCTGCCAGTGCCCTGACTGGCTGGCAGTGACTTGTTGCACCCTGGAACGACTTGTGCAGACAGGATGAACCCTGGGACATCCAGCTCCATGCTGGCCACGTGTGAATCAGATGCAGTCTGAAGTCCTTCCTTCCACTGCAGCACTGTGCCATGCTCTGCTCCCAATTCCTGACCTCTTGGTGTGCACAGAGGCAGCTCCAGCCTGGGTACAAAAGGTCACCTGAAGCCTTTTCAGATGTCCCCAGGTTATATCCCAGATCATTCTTGTTCCAGTTTCCTCCCTGTTAATGCCTGAGTGCAGGGCAAAAGCCTCTTCAACGTTACTTACATCACATTTTTACATTTCCTAAATACATGAATCTGATAAAAAATATCATCTTTGAAAATATGTTCCCTGCTGAGCCTCTCTTGGTGGTTTTGGACTTTGATAGCATCATACCAAACCATAGCAGTTTGCCTTTAAAGAGCATTATAAATTCTTTTTTTTTTTTTTAGTTCCAGCAGGAGCTTGGCCCATGGGGGTCATAATTTTTTACGTAATGTTGATTGTTTTTGTTTTCTTTTTGATGGATTTCCTCATGAGATCTGCTCCCAGCTTTCCTTGCCTAGAAATCACAGCCACTTAATTCTGAATAGTTTCAAACAGTTCTTCTTGAGGTGTTTGTGTTGGGAGCCCTTGTGGTGTCTTTTGAAAGCTGGGAGCTGTCATTTGAAGATCTTTTCCATGACACTTAAGAATTTCTCTAGGCCAGTTCCTCGTTGTGTTCCTCATCCCCTCGCTTGATTTCTACCCTTTTGATGTGTGTGAGTTTGGGAGCCAGGTTGGTAATCTCTTGCTGTTCTCTTTGCAGTTCTTTGGTGGTCAGACGTTGTCTCCATACTCAACACACCAACAGCTTTCACTGCCATTGGGTGTTAAAGGCTCTTTTGTCACTATTGATTCTTAAAACCCAGGGTGGATTTAGCCTTCAGGTTGCACAGCTTGCTCCTGTGGCCTTGCACAGTGCATTGCATACTTAGTTGGAGAATATACTCTTAATGATTGAATTTTGTTCAATGTACTCTTAATGATTGAATTATTTTAATTCTATAAAGCTTTGTTTTCAAGTATGGTTCTGTGATGAGTTGTGGGCATTTATTAGCTGAGCAAACCTGTCTAGCTCAGTGTGAGTAATGTATTTGTGGATATCTGGCTGCAGATGTTTCTTGGAACCAAGAAGCTGCCAGAAGTTTACTGTGAGAGAGCTGGAGCCCTGGAGCAGGGTGTCCAGGGAGGTTGTGGAGTTACCTTCTCTGGAGACGTTCAACCCACCTGGATGTGTTCCGGTGCCACCTTCTCTAGGCGACCCTGCCTTGCCAGAGGGGTAGCACTGGATGATTTCCAGATTTCCAACCCCCACCATTCTGTGCCTGTAAGCTTGTCAGGTAAACCACTGCCTTTGGAAATCATCACCCCTGGAAGCACTTGCTGCCAAGAAGGGGCAGAGATCACAGGCATGCTGTACTTGTAGCGTGGAAACCCTGACGATGAGCAAATGAAGGAGACAGAGAGTGTGGATGTTTTAAAATGCAGGCATTGATCAGGTAAACATGTTTTCATTCAACCAATATTCGAAGGGAATTGAAGGAAATGATTAGAGTGGAGGAAAAAAGGCCTGGTGTTCAGAAAGAGGCAAAGCTTGTATGATCCTTCTTCCAAAAAACCCAGACAGTTCTGCTTATGCACGACGCTGCTGCGCACTGCCTCCAGGCTGTCTCGGTGTGGAAGGCATCCCTAGCCAGGCTTACAGAATCTTGAAAGCTAGCCAAAGAAAACAAAGGTTTTGTTCAGATGTCAGGTAGAGTTTTGTGGTTTTTCCTTTTTTCCCCCCAAGTGCAGCAGGTTGATATCCAGTAGGTGAGGAGTGCCTGGGGCTTTGAATGCCTGCCTGGGCCTCTGCTGCTCTTGCAGATTTCTGAAGTACGCTGGAGGGTCTTTGAAGAAGTATTTTATGTAGGTCTAATAGTGTAAGGATCTAAAATCAGCCTTTCTTTATAAAAATATTAATTATAGAGGCATCTAAATTAAAATGTAAATCAAGAGAAATGAGTTTTACCTTGTGAGCAGACAGTGTTGTCCATAATTTGTTACTCCATCCACTCAGAAAACCTGTCTTGTCTTGGTTTGTCTTTGAATGCAGAGCTTAATAAATACAAGTTGTAGGAGACCAGTGGGGCCTCCACTTTTGATAATGAATGGCTCTCTTTTTATCATAATTGCCACACTGAGTGATTTATTTCTTCTGTAATGGTGTTTACATTCCTGCAGAATCTGAAAAAAACAGCTTCCCTGGAGACATTTTGTATCCCTAAATTGTGTCCTTTTTATGGTGCTAAGAGATTCAATCTCTTAAATTACAAACCCCAACTCCTCTGTTTGCTGCATGTGACACATTTAGAGTGAAAGGCTGCAAGCCAGTTGTGTTCTTTAGGCTGCACTTAGCATTCCAGTTGCTGCCTGGTTACAGGGTGTGCAGTCTGTGACAAGGATTCTCCAAATGCTTAGGCTTCATTTCTGTGCAAGTTAGTTTCTGTATGATTTAATTTGAAATTACCTTGGAAATATTTTTCTAGTCTCATTTTTTTTCCCCTCAGATTAGTTTTCTTCAAAGAAAAAAAAAAGGCAGGAGAATGAACCAGCAAATATTAAAAGGTTGAATATGTGTTACTGGTAATTAGAAACTCAAGTATTTAGAGTCACAGAATGGTTTGGGTTGGAAGGGGCCTTCAAGATCATCCAGTTCCAACCCCCTGCCATGGGCAGAGACACCTCCCACCAGCTCAGGTTGCTCAAGGCCTTATCCAGCCTGGCCTTGAACACAACCTCCCTGGCAACCTGTGCCAGTGTCTCCATCCTCACTGTAAAGAATTTCTTCCTAACGTCCAGCCTAAATCTACTCTCCTTAAGCTTAGTATTGATGAATTCTGACATATAAATATTACAGCTGAACTAAGAAATCAATGTCCTGTCAGGCTTTTTGCAGGTCACATCCTATTTTTTTCTACCCTTGTCCACACAGCTGTGTGAGAAATAGCTTGTAGGAGGAAAGCTGTGGACTCAGCATTGAGGATGAAGTCCTGTCTGCATTGTACATGACTGTATTTAAGAACATGCCACTCTGCAGATGTTTTTCAGCACTAACAACGACTATCTGTGTAGTCACTGTTGTTAAAAAGCCTTGGAGATCAAGGTACTAAGGAGGAAAGAAATGAAAATACTTCTTTTTCCTTTCTTAGCAGCCAGCTTCTGTTGCCACCCCTACTGTCCGCCTGGGACTCCCCGTGCAAGCCAAAGTTGCCCAGTCGACTGCTGCCCCTGTCAGTGCTACGTCTGCTGCCACCCTGCCAGGAGCCTCTATTCTTGCACATACCACAGTGAGTAGTGAGCACACAGAAAGCAAAAGCTAGGTGAAGAGAAGGGTATTTGTTGTAATCATGTGCTGGTTAGAAAGTCAACGTTAATGTTCATATGTTTGCTCTTACTGCAAACCAAACCCCAGAATTAATACTGTTAGGAAAGTGCTGAGTGTTAGCCTAGAGCTCCTTTTCTTCTCTTTCCTAACTGATAAGAAACTGGAGTGGTATAGATTCAGGTTTTAGTTCTCTTTAAAACAAAACCAACAGTCAGCCAAACAAACAAAAACCCTCCCAAGTGGAACAAACAACAACAAAACCTCCACCCGATGGAACAAAACCAACCTAGAAAGCAGCAGGCCTCATAAATCCTGTTGAGTGGTGGCTGTGCTGCACTACATTTGTCCCTTCTTGAGAGCTGTGGTACCTGCTGTGTGGGCACAAGTCCTGCAGGATCCATGGCATGACCTGTGGCATTGCAGGGCAGGTGCCTAGGTCAGCTTCTTGTGTCTGTGCCCATGATAGAGCAAAGCTCTGCTGCCAGGCTAGATTTGGGAGGCCCTGGTAGCTTCTCTGCATGTTGTGCTGCCTGGCTGAGCTCTCTAGCTCCCAGAGTGCCAGTTGGTGTGGCTGTCTGAGACTTTTGGCACTTGGAAGTGTAACAGATTAGGTCAGATAATGTGAGAGCTAACTGCCATTGGGAGGTAAGTGGTACTCTGCAGCCTGAGAAGCTTTCTGAGGTTGAGGAGTGTGCAGTGTGGTCTTGGAGTGTGGCCCAGCTAGGGCCAGGCCAGTTTACTTTGCCAGGGGCTGTGCAGTGGTACCAAAGGATGCTTGCTGCTGCTGGGCTCACTCAGATCAGGTTGGGGAGCTGCATTAGTGCCTTCCTGTCCTCTGGGTCTGAGCTGCTGCTGTGACTGTGGCAGAGGTAGCTGTAAACCTGTTGAGACAGCCACAGGTGATTGGGAATTGACCTGGAAGTGCCATCCTACAGAAAGCTGAGTTGCAGAAGTTACATCCTCTTGGTGATCTGAAAGGGCTGGATAATAGGAACTCATTTTCAGTGGTACTTCTGTTTTTGTAACAAAAAGAACTTCAGCTGAGGACTTTCACTGTTCAGTCCAGGGTAGTGAAGTGAGGATTGTACTAAGCAAGCAGTCAGTGCTTAGATTTGTCAGTGGGGGTGTGCTTGAAAGGAGCTCTTGTCAGGCTTTCAAGAACTTTGGTTGAGTAAAAGAGTTAAAATGAGATCATTACCTGTCTTTAAATGTAAAATATTGCTAGGTATCAGTAGCTACAACGAGTGCTCAAACTGCGTTTAAGACAACAGTAGCAAGTGGAACATCAGCTCCTCAGCAACCCGTGGTGATTACTGGTGGGCAGACTCAAGCTTCAGCACAAACCCAGGGTCAGCCCCGGCTGCCACTTCCACCTCATACAGCAGCACAAGTACCAGCACAGCCCCAGGTCATACCAAGCTCTCCTGTACCTGGAACTACAGTTGTGTCACAGGTGAGCTTTAAAACACTGGATTCTGGCTTTTCTTGGTGCTTTGGGAGCTTCTCAGGTCTCTTCAGATGCAGAAAGAACTTTGTCTTCCAAACTGTGTGCAGTTCTGGAGCCCCCAGCACAGGAAGGACATGGAACTGTTGGAGCAGGTCCAGAGGNTACAAGCGATGCAAGCAAGAAGCCCTTCCTCTCGTTTCAACTAGAGATTGTGAGAGGGAAGGACATTTGTGGTAAGCTTTCCTCATCCTGCTATGCCATTGTGTTAGGGCAGAATTAGTTTGTTTCTGTAGAGAGAGTAATCAGGTCTTCAGACTTGGTTATCCTCATGCTGCAGAGCCTCAAAGCTGTGGTTACACTGAAGGGTGATCTCTGTGTCTTGCAGTAATCGCCCCATAAAAAAGTAATGGCTTGGGGAAAAAGAAACTCTGCTTTTCTGCTGATGGAGAAAATATTAGATGGGAAGGTTCTTGAAGATACTCTTTTCTGATTGGATTTTACTACTGCAGCCACTTTGTACAAACCCAAACCAAATCAATAACTGAACCAATTAGAATAGCTTGAAGAGCATTGTGCATTGTGTATTGCACAGCTGAAAGGAGACTGCAGCTCCAAGAAACTGTTGGTTTCTTGGAGCTGAGGTTACTTTTAGATTGATTGTATAAAGCAGATTGTAAAATAGTAAACAGATTTTTGGGGGTTAGTATTCTTGAGGTGTGATGCTCAGTTAGGGAAGGAAGTCAAGCACAAGTTAGGCAATTAGCAGCAGTAGAGCTTCAGACGCCTTTCAGACTAGGGCAGTTGCAGCATTTTCCCCATCTGTAGTGACTCATTGATCTCAATTGGAAAATTGAATGGATCTGAGATTTGTTTTCTTTGGTTTTTGCAGGAAATGCAAGAGAATGTGAAAAAATGCAAAAACTTTTTAGCTACCCTTATAAAACTTGCTTCTCATAATTCACCATCACCAGAAACCTCCCGCAATGTGAAAGCTCTGGTTCAAGATTTGTTGGTAAGTGTTAAGTTACCTTCCCTTCTCACAGCTGTCTGCTAAGCTTGGTACTTATGTATGGTGAAAACTTTGGTCTTAACAACTCTTGGTGCTGTAGTGAAAATGAAAGGAGTTGGGCTACATTAAAATGCAAACAGTCCACTCCGTTCTGCAGGTGCCCCTCCATGGAGCCTTAACTGCAAGTGAATTTCAGGAGGCAAAGTTTTTTCAGCTAGACAGAGTCCTTGGGCCTGGAAAAAGTCTGCTGCAGCCTGCAGTGCAAGGGATGTTTCAGTGAGTGTGCTGAGGGTATGAAGAATCCCATTTTTCTTTACCTGCACTTCTGCTGTGCCTGTGTTTCTGTTAAGACTGCAGCCTGCCCCAGGCTCGGCCCATGGCACCCAGCTCCAGAGTTCCAATGCCAGAGGTGCTAAGGAAGAGGAAATTCAGTATGTCAGTCTGACTGGGGATTGAGTGTGAAGGGTCCAGTTGGAAGAGAAGGCTATTTTCCAGATTGCCAGTTCATTAGCTTCTCACTTGACCCTTCCTTCTCTCTTCTCAGAGTCAGTGGCTCAAGCCCAAACCTGGGGCTTGACTGAGGCTGCAGCTGTCCATGGGCCAAACCCCCAAAGGAATGTGACTGCTCTGGGAGAGCCTGACCCTGCCATCTGAGAGCTTGGGGCAGGCCTTTTCCTGTGGAAGAAGTGAGGCAGGTTGTAGAGGCCAGGCAGCACTGAACTCCAGAGAACCTTCCATCCCTTTGTAGCAGGGATGAGCAGCACCACCTTGATGGGAAGGTACTTCAGACACTGCTCCTGCCATAGCAGCCATAGGTTCTGTGAAAGCAAGCAGGCAAGCAAAACCAAGAAAGAGAAGAGCTTAGCTGTGTCCCTGGAAAATGTCAGCAAGGGAATGGAATCCCAAAGAAGACTTGAACTGGAGTGATCTCATTGTGTCCTAACTGTGCACCCCTGGGGGAAGTCCCTGGCTTGAGCAGCATATGAGGTGTACAAAGCAGCTTTTGACAGAACTCCTCTGTAGATGCAGAGTTGCTGAAGGGCTTGAGCTTTCCAAGCCCTTCTTGCTAGGGTAGCCTTTTTAGCTAGAGATGCACACCTGGATATTATCTGGAAAAACCAAACCAACCAGCAGCTGAACTGGGTTGTTGATGCTTTCTTTTTCTTACCCCTGAAGGATGCAAAGATTGATCCAGAAGAATTTACAGGCCGCCTTCAATCTGAACTGAAATCATCTCCTCAGCCATATCTTGTACCTTTCCTTAAGGTAATGTGGTACTCTTTTGACACCTTTGTAGCAATGCAAATGTCAATACATGACCTTTTACAGTATACTTTTAAAATGGAGTTAGCTTCCCCTGTCTAGAGCAGGACCACTCAATTTTTATTTCCTGCTGTCAATTTCTGCCAAAATCTTCTTGCCTGTAGGTCCCATGCAGGCCCCATCTCTGTCAGGCCAGCCAAGTGCTGCGTGCTGCTTACTGCTTTTGAGGCTGGGAGCTGTGCTGCAGCTGAGTGCTCCTGCCAGGCTGAGAGAATGGCAAGAACTAGGGGCCTCCTGCAGGAGGGAGAGCTGCTGTGTTTGAGGCCTCACTTTAGCTTTCAAAAATCCAACTTCATTGATGTCCAGAGCTGATCTGGAGTGTGCTGCTCTGCTCCGGGCCATGGCAGTGATTAGATGTACATGAAAAAGCCTGCTGTAGGAACTGTAACACCAGGAACCTGCAGACACTGTGGTAGGCCATTTTTGGAGGAAGGGCAGCGTTCACAGGTGGAAGAGCCACAAGTTCTTTCTACAGAATGCTTCAAGTACCTGGATAAGCTCTTTCCATATTCTTTTTGTGATCTCCACATGAGCCATTGCTAACTTCCAGTGAGTTTGGAAAGCTAAACTGGATAATGCTCTTGCAGCAATTGGTGAGCTGATCCTGCTTGGAATCAGAACTGATCCAGAACAGAAATTCTAATGTAGTGCCAAAAGGATTGATGGTTGGATCCTAAGTCAAGATATGTGGAGGTGAATGTAACTTGCAGTTGGTTCTTTTCTGTTAGCTACAACAGCTTCCATATGGCAGGTTGTGCAGAGCATGCAGTGTGGGTTTAATTATGCCCCAGCAAAATCTCAACTCTAACTGTAAAAGCATTTCTATCTAAATCCAAACCCTCTCAGTTTAGGGCAGATTTCCTCTTCCTTCTCTCCCTTTAGCTTTTCTACAGAACTCTCTACTGCTTCTGTTTTATTCAAGTTATTAACCCTTACTCCTGCCTTTTCCTGCTTTTATACTACAGTCACTTCTTAATGAGTTTTAACTTGTTTTCTTCTTTGAAGCCTGTCCTTGGCACCAGGCATTAAAGTTTTGAAGTAAATACTAGAAGTTTAGAAAGAACTGTAGCTTGGGCTAAACACTTGCATTCTACAGGTGCCTGGGGGAAGAACTTCAAAAGAACCCCACTGCCATTTGAAAAGTGGAAAGTGTATTGGTGAAGGTAGAGTGTAGCCTTTTAGAACTGTCTGCTTTGGTTGAACTGGTCTGAACATGAAGCATCCAGTAGTACACTCTTCTAATCCAGTCAGAATACATTAGATCAGTAATAATACAGGAAGCAACTCTTGCTGCAGGGCATCAACAGTTAAGTCATCGTGTTCTAGGTACCGCAGGCATGTCAGGAGAAGTAAATTGGTGCAGCTTACTTCTAGCATGCAATGGGAACAGGATTAGTCCTACCGTTCTGCCGTTTCTCTTCCCGTGTTTTGCCCTTCCAAAGACCTAAGCTCCAAGTTCTAGGTAGTCTTGAGGAGGGCAGTGTTACCTTGTACTGCTACCGTGGAACTAGGGCGCGTGAAAATCTTCAGGGTTGCTGAGTTCCAACTGAAACCTTATTAAAAATGTCAACTGAACTTTCCCTCTTACAAAATGCATTCAATCAGTTCCTTTTGACAGCTAGGCAGACAGTAAAATCAGGAAGAAGCTGCCTTCTTGTAGTTGCTTACTACGAATTGCAAAGTATATTTTGTCCTCCTGCTAACTCTCTGCTGTTTCCCACCCTCTGTTTTGTTTCCAGAAAAGCCTACCTGCATTGAGACAATCTTTACTGAGCAGTCAGCACTCGGTTCTGCAGGGACAGCCGGCTCAGCAGCTGCTTCAGCAAACCAAGCTCTCACAAGTTATACCTCAGTCTGCCTCTGGGAGCGTGTCCTCTGTTGTCACCACGCAGACAATAGGAATAAGGCAACCAAACAACATTTGCACAGTCTCTGTATCAAATACAGTGCAACCTCCTCAGGTTAAGGTGGTACAGTCAAATCAGAGTTCTCAACTGGTAAGTACTGCAGTGTGCCAGAGAACTAACAAACTGCAGAGCAGTTTCCAATGTTGGTTTTATTGCAGCTTGTTCATTTGCTTGTATCCTGTTGTGTGATACCTGGTAGTGCCTCATGACAATTCACTTGTGTGCTCAACTATTACTTGAGGTAACAGCAGGAAGTTAGGAAAGGCTGCTCTTGGCCTTTCTGGCTGGAGTACAGTGGCTGTGAGGTGGGCACAATGGAGCTGGAGTTAATTACAAATGCAGACCAAAAGATTCGTCCGGATTTACAGGCAAGGTATGCTGCTTTGTTTAGTTTAGTCTGCATCAAGGTTAACTCTTCTCTCATTGCAAGCTCTTGTACACCTGACACTGCAGCAGCATGCTGTGTGTGGAAATGGTGCCATGGAAATGGTGCCATGCTTTGTTAGCTACTGAAACGTGGCCTTGTTTGGGGGGTGCTGGGCCTAAACTCATCCACTTCTGAGGCACTCTCAATAGGGCAACTCTGCAGCCACCACTGAGGGGGTGGTGAATTTATCCCACTCTTCTGTGGGCTCTTGCATGTGTCCTTACAGTTGTCATTAAAATATGCTCAGGACTTTTAGGAGGCTTTGAGTTTATCCAGGCATTGTCATACTCCAAGTCAAAATACAAGAGCTTCTGTGTCTCTGTGAGTGAAGCACTTAAGTGAAAGCAGCAGTGCACAGGCTGGAGCTGTCTGAGCCATGTTTCTTGAACCTTTCTAGCAGTTAAATGCCTGATTCTGAAATGAAGTGAATATATTTGTACCATTCTTCAGTGAGCACAGTGTTTCTGTGTGAGGACACCATAGATGCCAAGGCTTCTGACTGGCTTTTGGAATACACACCAGACATGGGCGTACTGCACCTTAGCTTGACTGCTCAGCGTTCAGCCACTTGCAGTCTTTTCCTGAGATGGATTCTCCCCCCAGTGCTGGACTGCTGCATTAATTAGAAGAGTCTTCCTCAGACGTCCTGTGACGTCTTTCTTGTTTGGTCATGTTTTGAAAGACTGAGTTGGCAGTCACCTTGGTTCTGCAAGGCAGGGGAGCAGGAGTTGGTTGTACTTAACAGGCAGCAGGTGTGAAACTTGCTCCCTGTCCTGGGGAAAGCAAATTTCTGACAGCAGCTGATGGGCTCCTCACAAGTATAAATCTTTGTTCTTGGGCACTTTGGCCTTACCTCATGCCACAACCTTGGGACTAACCCAGTGCTGGGTAATGTGGCTTTCCCCAGCCTTTTCAACCTGCTTTAAACACTCTGCAGGCTGCACCCCACCCTTGGAGAAACACTGATGCAGGACAAAACGTGCCAGCAAGTTCACAGGAGTGCCTGCTCATCTGATGAGAGTTCTGATGGAACATTTTCTGGATGGCATTAAGCCAAAGCAATGAGAGACATCTGCCCCTCAGATGTCAGTGCATACTCAGAGCAGGCAGTCCTGAGGAGAGATGAAGGATGTGAAGAGTTGTTCTGTCATCTCATTCAGCATAGCTGTGCAATGTGAGTGAGCTGAAAGCTGCTCAAGTGGTGTGTTGTGGAGACTGATCTGGTGGGCAAAGGAAGAAAGAAGTTGGTTTTCTGTCTGTAAGGGGTTGTAGGTCAAGGACTGAATTTTCATCTTGGTGGGTACGTGAAATGACTGCTGTGTTTTCAGCAGACTGCACAGAGCCAAACTCTGCTCCACACTGTTCCTTTCTGGAAAAGTCAGGGAGGATGAATGCCTCAAAAATCAGCATTGCTCAGCTTCATTGCAAAGCTGGCTTCTTGTATTTGCTTTCAATTTATCAGGGGTTAGGAGTTGGAACCAAACATTGCATTAACCAAGCACTTCTTAATGGTGCTCACATTAGCTCTGTACAGACAAAAGCAACAGCATGGAGCAGGATGAAAAAATCTTCTGCACCACACCAATCATCAACTCGGGTGCCAAGCAGGCAACCCAGCAGCATCTCCACATCCCTCTAGTGCTCGTTCCTGGGTATTGACTTGTTTGTGGTGACAGTGATCGTGCTCCTCACACGTCTTAGTGCTCCCCAAAATCAGAGCACAGCTAAGAGCTGCTGGCCATCTTGCCTAGGACTTGTCCAGGAGAGGAAGATTCCAGCTGGCTTGCCTGAGGGTGGCCAGCATTGATGGAGGAAACTGGCTGAGCTCCAGATTTTCCAAGCCTGAAGCTCACTGGAGCGAGTTCCAGCTGGCTTTACAAACTGTCCAGCTGCAGAAGGGCAAGGCTGTGTTGGAATACAGATCCCTCCATACCAGCTAGTCTGCAGCACTTGAGTTCCTGTGGAGATGTGGGGAATCTGTTAGCTGTGCCTTTTGTCTTCTCCGTTTCACAAAGACAGCAGCTCTGGTGACGCTTCCCACAGTTACGCTGAGGAACCTATCTTGCAACACGGGGTCTGTGTGTGCTGTCAGGCTGGCTTGCAGCTTGTGCAAAGGAGGCTTCAGCACTAACTGTGGTGTTCATGGAGCTGGAGCAGGAAGCTGCTTTATTTTTCTGCTTTGCAGGATATTGGAGTCGTCTGCCAAAAGTGTAAAAGTGCTGTGCTCCAAAGAGCCAGGCAGGGCTGTTAGTACTGGTGACTCTAGGGAAAAGGGAAATAATCTTAGGCTGATGTTTTGTTGGTGAAACACTAATGAGATAAGCCTGCAGTCAACTTGTTGAATTGTTGTAAGTGCAAGGGCCAAAGCTTGTCTGATTTGGCATTCTTGGGGTGCAGGAGCTCTATGCAGATGTTGCCTCCCCTCTTCTGGATGTCACCGCAGGTAGAATTTCTCTGGGCAAGAGACATTCTCTATGAAATGGATCAGAACTGTCAGCAGACTGATGAGTAATGGAGATCAATTAGCACTTGATTGTGTTTGCCCTGCATCGTGAGGAGAAAGAACTCCTGGAGGTCCAAGCCAGTCATTAATGTTAATCATAAAGAAACTGTAAGAAATCCAGAGTGATCCATCTTAATTAACCCACATTTAATTCTGTGCAGAGCAATACAAAGATTTGTGCAAGTCTAGGATTAGGAAAAATGCAGAGAAGTACATCTGGACTCTTGTTGCTGCAATAAATTATGCAGTGTCCAGAGGAGGGATTCTGCCCTCTTCTAGGTCCCATTAAAAGATTTGTTAAAATGTTTGCTAACTCTTTTCCAAGGACTGTCACAGTGGCTGAAGGCTTCCAAAGGACGAGGGGCAGGAGGGGAATTTGAAAACAAGATCCAGCAGCAGAATGAGCATTATGTTTTGTGAGGGTGTTCTGCTTTGCTTCTGAATTCTCTTCTGAAGCCTTTTCTGGCCTCAGTTTTCTGCTGTTGAGTGATCATAGCTTGTACATGGTCTAATGACTCACAGGAATGAACTTTCTCAGTGTCTTGTGTGCGAGGCAGCTAAGAAATGGAAATGATGGCTCTTTGGATAAAAGGAATAGCTTCTGTTGGCAAACTAGCCAAGGTCTAGTGACTGAATTAGGTGTGCAAGGAAATGTAGGTAGAAATGGCAGTGGAAGAGTGGAGATGCATTAGCAGGAGCAAAGGCTGTGCTTGGCAAACCTGTGCCTGTGTGAAATGCAGCCCAGCAGTTTTCTGAGCCCTTAGCGTGGAATTTGCTTTCAGACTTTGTGGAATTGGTTTCTGAGTGTGGCCAGCAGGGCTAGAGAGGAGATTCTGCACCTTTGCTCTGCTGAGACCTCACCTCAAATACTGCCTCCATTTCTAGGGTTTCCAGCACGAGAAGGACACAGAGCCTAGTACCTGAAGGGATCCTCCAGGAAGGCTGTAGAGGGACTTCTCCTGAGGGTGTCTAGAGACAGGCCAAGGGGGAATGGTTTGAAGCTGAGGCAGAGCAGGGTTAGACTGGAGCTGAGGAAGAAGTTCTTCAGTCCATGGGTGCTGAGACTCTGGAATAGGCTGCCCAGGGAGGCTGTGGATGCCTCCTGCCTGAGGATGTTCAATGCCAGGCTGGATGAGGCCTTGAGCAGCTGAGTCTAGCTGAGAGGTGTCCCTGCCCATGACAGGAGGTTGGAGGAGATGAGCTCTGAGGTCCCTTCTCTCTTAAGCCATTCTATGAATCTAATATATACTCTTAAGGTAACAGTGCCTGAGACATTTAATCAAGCATTGTGATTGCTCTAGAGCCAAACTAGGGCAAAGCTACAGAGCAGAATGCCAGCACCTAGCACTGAGGTCCCTTCTAACCTAATCCATTCTATGATGATGCTCATTCTGTGAGCTGTGCCTTACTCAAAGGAGCATATTGGCAATGATTCCTGTTTGGAAACCAGTAACAAAAGATAGCCAAGCAAAGAGACTTGAACACCCCTCATGTGCTCAAACACTGATAAAGGGGAGCACAAAAAAACATTTACAAGTATTTTGAGGGTTTAAATGTCAAAGTATATTGATGATTTATTTAGAGTGGTCTAAGAGCATAAATATGAACAACAGAATATAATTAAGCAAAGCAGGATTAGGCAGGATATAATAGAAAATGTTCTGGCAGTAAAGCAGATTATTAGATGGTAGATGAGGCTCCCAAAGGCAATGATGGAAATATTCCAGATTAGACCAGGTGAAATACTGTAGGAAGAACTGTGAAATAAGCTGAGGAGCAGGTGGGTCCCAGGGCTTAGTGGCTTTGGGCTCTATTTGTCTGTCTTTTATCTTGGAATACATTACTCAGTAGAGCAACATTGCTGTTACATTAACATGAAAAATTCTGTGCTGAGTCTTCAAAAAGTTTGGGTTTTTTTTTTTTTTGGGGGGGGGGAGGAGAAATACTGATTGCTTCTGCATATTGTGGTGCACCATTGGGAAAATGGTAGCTGATGGAACTGCAGCATGGGAAACAACTGGGAAGAGGAATTCTAGGCCCAGAAAAGCATGAACATTGTAAGTTAACGCTGCCAGATTACATGATGGCTGAGGTTTGATATGACATTTATCTTCAGGAGTGAGTAGACTGATAAATCACAAGTGGCATAGCCACAAGTGAGTTAGCAAGTGTTTACTCATGGGTGAAGATAAATGTCATATCAGACTGCAGCTGTTCTGGATTTGGGGCAGTCACCACTGGCTCGCCTCTTCCTGCCACGATACTTCCTGCAACTTCATTGAGAGGGAAAATGTTTGGTGGGGGAGGTGTTTTCCAAGTTCACTTTTATTTTTTCATTCTTTGCAGGAGCTTCTTTATCCTGTGCTGTCACGTTCATTGCTATGTTTGATGTGCTTATGAGTTTGGATCTGATGCCTTTGTTGCCAAGTGTGATCTGTGTCAGCTGAGTCAGGCTGATTTTTGCGGCCCTTGTCAGTGTATCACCAGGGCTCCGTGCGTCTGCATTGCTGCAGGATGATCCAGATTGCTCAGGCTTGCAAAATCCTTGTCCTCAAAAACTTCAGCAGTGAGCTCTGATCTGATTGTCTGAAAGGAGTTTACCTTTCGTGACTTGCAGATGGTAGCTTCCATTCTTGTTTCTGTTCTCTTCCTTTAGGCAAGAGAAGGAGGAGAGAAGCAGGTACTCCCTTTCTGGTAGTGGAGATGGAGTGAGGAACAGGCTCTGAAGACTTTTATATTCTGTCTTGTTACCTTTTTTGACTCAGAACTTTCATAAGATGGTTGATGTCATGACTACAGATGTAGTGGCAAGAAGTTGGAACAGCCTTCTGGAGGCATCTAGTCCATTCTCCTGCATACAGGTTAGCATGGTGCCCAGGGCCTTGACCAGTCATGGTTTGAGTATCTTCAGAACAAGATTATGCAGTCTCTGGGCAACCTTTTCCGCTGTTTGCCCACTGCCATGGTAATTTTTTCCCCTCTTACGTTAAATTGAAACTTCTCATTGGCAGCTCCTGCCCATTATGTCACATCCTTCAGCTCTGCACTTCTGAAGAGCCTGGCTCTAACTTCTCTACATTTTCCTCTTAGGTGGCTGCAGCAAGATCTCCCCTTCTCTGGAGGCTGAGGTGATGTCTCTGATAACCCCAGTGTACTAAAACATCCACTTCTCCATCTTCTCTCTCAGTCTGGGTTAGTAAACTGGTGCTTAGGAGCTGATGATTTGGGGTTTGGCACAGAAAACATCAGGTGGGGGATACTCGTTGTGAGAAACAGGAAAGGATTGGGTTCAGTTAATCACCTCCCAGATGAGCTCGCTGGTACCTTGTGTGCTGTCTGTGTTCTGCAGGCCGAGATGGGGACATAATAATAGTGTTGGTGCTATGCGAAGACAGGCAGGAGGAGTAGAACAGTTTAAGTGACTTCAGTTGATGGAAGGTGCTTTAGAATGTTTATAAACTTGAATGCAGGGTCAGTTGCCTCTGACTCAGCAGTTTTTACTGTTTCTGGTTTGCCAGCTAAGAAACTGACATGTTCTGTTTCACAAACAAGTCGCTAATGTTCATTCCTTAAGTGGCTCTCAGCTCTGAAGATGCCATCTCTGGTGAATCAGCTCTAAGAGTGTATAGAAAGTGGAGTTTCAATCATGTGCCTTGCTGCTCTGAGCCCAGGTGCAGGTGTTCAGGGCATAGGTGCTTGCTGCTGGGCAGCTTCTGTGTGGACTTGAAGGTGGCGATTTGGATCTCTGCTGCTTGGCAAAGTTCATTTCTGTCATTTCCTACACTCCCAGCACTTCTGCACACGTTGCACAGTGCTTGTCCAAGGACATTTTTTGATTGTGTATGAGAGTGCAACAGCCACTGCCATTGTTTGTCACCGTACAGAGTTAGATACTCTCCCAGCTTTGATGGTGATAGTGGATCACATCTTAGGGCTTTTGTGCGAATGTAATCATCAGGTGAGACACAGCTTGGTTCTGAACTGTACAAGTTGCTTGTGTCACAGAGAAGAAAAGTCTCACTTTCGACTATTACGGTGATGCAGATAGTAACTCTGTCCAGAGCTCACACATCTGCCTTTTGGGCTGGCTGCTTTGGCTTTTTTCACTTTGTTTTGCTTTTTAACTACTCTCTGAAAACTCCTCCAATAAATGAGTGTGAAAGTGGCAATGTTCTCCTTTTTGATACCAACATAGGCTTTTTTTTTTTTTTTTCCCTGTGGGCTCTTCTGTCTTACTAAGACACACTTGGATGTGTTTCCTGTGCATCAAACAGCTGTCAAGGTCAGCTCTTCCCCTCATTTTCACTTATCACCTCTCTTTCTTTCCTGGTTTTAACCATGGTGTTACTATTTACTCACTGCCTGTCTCGACTAAATAAATCTGCTCCCATACTGTGCTTGGCACAAGTGCTCCATTTTCCTTCAGTGGCCATAGCTGAAGCTGAATCCTTTACTTCGTTTCCTTTTTCTCTTTCTGCAAGGTACCACTGCTGTTACTTCTACATCCACAGGTTTGTTATGACTTCCAACTTTTGGTATTTTAGGGTGTGCAGAAGGCAATTTCCTCACTTCAGAATGGCCCAGTTTGTTTTTTCTCTAGGGTACCTTAACAGGTCTTGTTCCCTCCTTACTCTCTCCTTGTAGTTTTCCCCTCCCTCCCTTCTGGTTCGGGAGCCCTGATTCCTGCTGATGGAACAGTTTCCATTTGTTTTGTAGCCTTTTCATTCTCTACTTTGATGTCTCAATTGAAAATTCTGTTCTTTCCTTTTCTCTTGATCATTTTTATTCAGCTAAGCAGTACAGTTTGAGGTTCCTTTTGTAAGAGCACCCTGAGTGGTGCTGGGTAGCAGTGCGCGGTTTGCACTTGCCTCTTGCAGTGGTGTGTAGCGTGGCTCCTTGTCTTCTAGGAGGGCATGATGGGTTTGTGGGACTGAAACTGCAGTTCAGGAACAGCAAACATGATGCAGTGCGGGTAAGAGAGTTGGGACTGTGAAGTGCACCTGGCCTCTGGAGGTGTCAGACCTGAGTTGTGGCTGTGATCTTTCTCACAGCTGGTTCATCTCCAGTTTGCTGTCAAAGTTTCTGTGTGGATTTCTGTTTTTTCCCCAGCTCCACAGCATCTCCATGTCCTTTCCAGTCTCTGTTCATGACATCTGTGCCTGCCTTGTGCTTGGGTTCTGGAACATACATTTTGCTGTTGCTTACAGATGGCCCTCGCAGGGTTTTTCTTTTTGATTTGATTTGTTTGTGGGTCAAACTCTTAAATTTCTAACCCAGTTTCTGTTTTGGGTAAGGACTTCACAACTCTGCTTAGTAGTAACTGAAACCTTGAGAATATCCAGTCAACATTTTAAAGATGGTTAGTATGTGACCACCATAAATCATTGCTTTCTGGTTTGTGTATGTCTGAATTGGAACTGACAATATTGGAGACTTCACTTTCAGTACCTATTTTAAAAGTGCAGCTATAGTAAGAGGCCTCATGTTTATAGGGGGATAACACCAAAACTGCAGTGTTTTCTGCTACAAAAATTCTCCTCTTCCAAATCAAGTTTCTGAAGAAAACTAATATTTACCTGACTGCTTTGAACTCTTCTTTGTGGTGAAGGTTGTGACATCTGACATGTGTCAAATACAACTAAATGCTTTTTAAAGCATAACTGTGCCCCAGGTCTGCACAGACACACACACACACATACACAGAGCTTCACGTGTTACGTGGCCATGGCTTTTGTCACTAGCTGGTTGTGCCTCTAGAGATCCATGTGCATATGTTAGTCATTACAGGTGTTAGTGTATTTACCTTGTGTGTGTTTGTGTATAAAGAGTATAATATAAGTATACTTTTTTTTAATAATAGCAGATTATCCAGTCCACATCTGCTCAAACTGTGAAACGAAACCCTGCTTGCCAGACTACCCAGATTAGGATGCCAGTGGTAATAACTCAGACCATTAGACCACAAGGTATGGGTTTAAATGTTTTAGTGAGATTGTTACCTTTGTATGACTTTCGTTGTAATTCCAAACTAGCAGCATGGCATTGGCAGGCTTGACATTGCTTTTTGACTGCCTAGCGACTGAGGAATGCATGTTTTCACTGTGCAGTTTCCAGGTGTGTCAGACCAACACAGGGCAATGTTTTGGAACACCCTCAGGACTAAACTCTCACATGCTTGGCTCCTTTAGCAGCTTTTTATGCAAAGTTCTGAAAGAAGTCAGGAACTTGGCTGAGCTTTAACCCTGGGCCAAGAAAGAAACTCTTTTTTTTTTTTTTTTTCCTGAAGCTTAAAGGATGTCTTAATTTAATCACTCTGCTATTAATGCTTACTGCTGCAGCAGAACAGGACAGGCACTGGTTCTGCAGCTGCACAGGCAAGGTGGAGTCCTAGAGAAATTCCTGAAGCCAGGGAGGTTGGAGTCCCCGCCACAGGATGTTTACTCTTTGATGATGGTCAAAGACTGCCTGCAGGCACCTGACATGCCCCCATTAGTCAGGGGAGCAAGAGGTCCTCACTTGTCTAACAGGTGGATTAGTGTCTGCCTGCCACTTCCCAAGAGGATTCTCGAAGCCTCCTTACTTTCTATTAAGTGTCCATTTGTTTCTTGCCACTGCCAGACCTGTGAGGCTTAGCTCTTGCTCTCCCTGGTTATGTCAGAGCATGTGGGCAGGGAGCTGGTTTTGATGGGACACACAACTCCTCATCCCCTGAGTCAGCAGTCAGACCAGGCTAAACACATGCAAAAGCTGTCACTGCCTACTTGGCTTTGTGGCTTGGTCCTTTGTGTTGTCCCTGGGGAAAGCAGGCACCCAAACCCCCAATGGTCAGAATTAATTGCAGCTGATTCTCTGCTTACTGTGCTCTCTTCAGAGGATCCAGGGGGTGAATGGACACAGAGCCCGAGCTCACACTGCAATCCTGTAGGCTGTTTGTCCAACTGGGAAAACACACATTTATTGACACACAAGGTGTCTGTTTGCCAGCACTGAAACTCATGGCCCGAGTCTGTCACCAGGGAGGGTGTTCTGCATCTCAGAGCATGAACTTTCACTTCTGCCTGACATGTAAGAGTGAAGGCTGATTTAATTTCTTTGCTTGCTCAGTCTCTGAGTTCTGAACATCAGCAGCGTGCCAAGAATTTGTGTGTTACTGGCATCTGTTTTTTAACCAGTGGGTTCAGAACATGAATTTATTCATGATAGCCCCTGATCAGCCAACTAAATGCAGCTGAACTGGCACTTTGGCTTAAGGAAGACAGTGGCTCATAAAGACAAGTTGGAGCAGAGCCCTGCTCTCAGGTGAGCTTGTTTCTGTTGCCAGCCTTGGTTAAGCTCACCACCGTATTGTTTTAGTGACACAGACAAAGCAGCCAGAGCCTTGCTAAGCACCCCATTGTAAAAGTGCTCACCCTGCAGCCCACTGCTGGGGACAGGCTTGCCTGTGTGCTTGCAGCTCCAAGAAATGCCACTATGGAATGCTGTCAATACCCAATTGGTTTTGATACTAATACATTGTGAAAATTTCTCCTGCGAACACCAGGATAATGATAATACTGGCCTAGGTATTCCTGGAGAAGGAGGTAAGATTCTGGAACAGGACATGGCTTATATGGGCATTTCCAGTAGCAGATTTTTGTGGAGTGTGGCATTTTAAAGCTTTAAGGCTTTTTACACCAGAACTGAGCTGACTGCCACAGAGTGGTGGTTAGGAGTGAATCTCCTGGTGTCATCTATCCCTACGTTAATCCACCATGTGAGCAGGCTGTCATGCTTTTTTAAACAGCAGGATAGAGGAAGTTGGCAGACTTGAAGGACTGGAATAAAATCACTTCCACACCAGGGGAAGTAACACTAGAGTTCTTGCACAAAGAATTCACACTCCTTTAGCAAAGCACTTACCAGTGTCATAATTAGGTGAATCACATCTTACGGGTCAGGGAGTTGAGCCCAAGAATGAAATGATGAGCTGGAGTGTTCATTGCAGCTAGTTAAGCTGTGCAGAAATGAAATGAAAAATTGCTGAGCTCCTAAATCTGATCTTATTTCTCTGCATCATGCTACTGAAACTTTGCAGCAGGGTGCCAGCAGTGGCAGCCTCTGTATGTCATTACCCATCCCATGGAGTACCTGGCCCACAGAGGATTCTCACTGTGCAAGCATACTCCTGCCTCAGAGCAGAGATGGCTGGGTAGCCATGGCTTGTGTCTGCCTACCTAATCATGAGGGGTGCTTGAAAGCAGAAGGCTTTGTTTGTAGTCCCCTGCCTCATGCTGCCCTGGCTCCTTTGCAGGAGAGTTGCCCTCACGTGGAGTGAGGGAAAGGGAGACTTAACTTCCACACCTCCAGTCCAGACTTATGCTGTCCTGAGAGCAAAAGGGAACTGCTCTGCTGCTGTCCCTTTCCTGGTTGGTTTAGTGCTTTGTTTTTGTTTTTTCATCGGAAGTTACCACCTCTAGCAAACAAACCATTGAGAGCAGCTTGTTAGGGATTCCTTGGTTCTGGAGGTGTGGTGCTGGGAGCTGAATTTTGCCACTGCAACAGTTTTCAAAAATTGAACATGACTTCTGTCTCCTATGCAGATAAAGGGCTGCTGATTTTTATTACTATATATTATATATAAGATATAATATATTGTATTGTTAATTTTTTTATTATTATATTATTTCTTTGCTTCCAGTTCACTCAGTAGAAAACCTTTTGAATTAGCTCACTTGAAGACTGGACTCAATGATCCTAGAGGTCTTTTCCAACCAACGCAATTTGATTGTGTGAAATAGGTAACTGAGTTGCCTTGTCCAGGAGCTAATGCTGCTTGTGACATCTCATGGATGTGAATATCCTAATGACACAGTATTTTTGTTTGCCAGGCTTGGAGCCTGAAGTCCTAAACCTTGGTTTATATTTGATGGGGTTGAGAGTCCACAAGACTGTTTCTACAGCTTGAAGGACTGACTGAATGCTGTCAAATTAAGATAACGTGTTGAAGCTGATGAAGAAATCAAAAATACAAAGTGATTCTGGACTCATTCAAAGTTAATACTTCCAGTTTAGCAAGGAAGTGCTCTATGAAGCACTTGAGACAGTTGTGTTTCAGGTTTTTATAAATCCTGATAAGAAATAACTTCCCTAAGGCTCCCCCCATGCCATTTAGACCCAACTGAGAGACATGTGCAGGGAGAACTTCCATGTGCTTCTTAAAGCCCCAAAGGCTCTTTGTGTATAGCACTTCACAGAACTGAGTGAGATGCAAGCAGAAGGTGAGATCTTTGAGTCAAGTAGACACATGAATTACTGTCAAATGCCCAAACACAGGTGGGATTTGAGGACCCAGAGAAGAGAACCCCAGTAAGGATGCACTGAGGCAGGACAGGAGAGCTCCCTCCAGCAGCCTCATTTGTCAGTGCCCTTTCAGCTGCACAGGGATCCGGGGGTGGCAGTAACACCTGTAGTAACTGCCTGCTGATTCACTCATTTGCAACATCAACTTCTAATTATTTTGTTTAGATTTTTCCAAATGCCAGAGAGGAAGTAGAACCAATTTTGAAATTTCCTGTCTCAAGAAGCTGAAGGCCCAGCACACTCTGGCCCATTTCCAAAGCCTGGTTGTGCAGCTCCTGATGGAGAAGCAGAGGCTACAGACAGGGAATTCCTCTGAAGTCAGAAAGGGGAACACAACCTTGAAGGAGAGGATTTATGTCACATTTTACAATAGCAACTTCTACCCTTTACACACACTACAACATGTTTCAAAATCTTGTTCTGGGCTCTGCAAATAGGTGGGTTTCACTGCAAAAAAAAAAAAATTACTGTATGAAAAAACTCTCAAAGGCATAGTGGCTGTGGCTTAAAGCATCTGCGTTAGGAACATTTCAGATTCTGCTGCTTTATTCTTTGCAGATGATCTAGAAAAGTGGTTTACTGGCCATTGCCAAGACACTCAGAGCCATTCTGGATATCCTAGCCAGTCACAGCCAGTGGGTTTCAGGTTGGGCATCTTCAGCATCCTGTAAATACTGCACCAAGTGGGATGTTAATATCCATTTTCTGTTTGAAATTGTTCTTCTTCAGCAGTGTAATCTTTAAAAATAATAACTTCCTTTGTTTGCAATTTACAGACAGTTAAATTTAGTTCCTGGACAGAAGGTTCTTTGATGTAAATTGTCTCAGACAGCTCATAATAACATTGCTTGGTGTTTTTCAGGCACAGTAGGGAAGGCACCAACAATACAAGCCAGCAAAAGTCCTGGGGGCTTTGGTGTTCAGGTCTCTGCAAATCAGAAAAACAAGCTGAATGACCCCGGAGGTGGTTCTTTCAGGTAAAAAAAATAAAAAATGATCATATAAAAAAACCCCAAGTGGTGCGGGGGGTGCTGGGGGAGCCGTGCGCTGCGGCGCAGGCTGCGGATGTGTGACACCAGAGGGCAGTGTGTGCCCGGCGCTCTGCTGCCGCTGCCTTGCCAGCCGCTGCTGCTTGCGGCTGCTCGCTGCGGCAGCAGGGGGCACGACCCGGCTGCAGGAGTTTTCCCTACGTGTAGGTCTCAGTGCTTAGCAAAGCCTTTGAGTCCGTGGATTAGAACACAAGTTACGGTAAATGGAACGCTGAAGTCTTTAAGACACAGCTGGTTTGGTTTCTGCCTCCCATCCCGATGTGCCCGTGGAATGTGGCTTGCTGAGAAGGTGCTGCCTGGGATGGGGCATCCTGTCCAAACTGCAGCTGTGCCCCCAGCAGCGCAGGAAATTATGCGTGGGTTTGGTAGTGTGCTTGGGAGTTGGGTTTGTGTCTGTGTGTGTGATTGTTTGTCTTGGTTTCCTTCGTGTGCTGGCTTAGGTAGCAGAGATTGGGTCTTTGTGAGGCTCCCTATAGTTCTCAGGTTGCATTTAATAGCACTGAGCTGCTATGGCAGCTCTTTCATACTTCAAACTTCTATTTCATGTATAGGTTAGGTATTGTCACTCTTCAGAATGAAAAGCTCATCTCGTGTGTCCTGCATTTTGCTTTTGCTACCATCATTTTGTCTTTCCTCACTGAAGAAAGTCCATTTTATTTGTGTTGAAACATTCAGGGTTTTTTTCCTTTTGTTAAATGAGAAAATACTCCTTGATTTTTAATTTTCACCTTCTGGAACTGTTATGTTGACATCATCAAACCAGTAATTAATTTTCAGGCCTAGGCTTTTTCAGGTGAAGTAAAAGAGAATTTGTAGCTCTTTGAAATCTCTCTGCTCTGAGGCATGTCAGTATTGCGACTAATAGCAGTAGTACTTAGTATTAATCTAGAAGCAAAATCATTCAATTTTTTATTTTCCAATGCTTTTGCCTCCCACTGAGTATTTAAATGATTTAAAATGTCTGTTGGGTTCAATTGTACTGTCTTAATAAGTATTTTTTATGTTTGTAAGCAACACGAGCATTTATTCTTCGTTAGTATAGCTTTCAATTTTGCATACACCAAAAGGGACAGCGTGGGGTTGGGTTTTTTTTATCCCTGGATGTTGTAAACTGTGCCAGGATTGATTCTCGCATTCACTTAGTTTATACATAGAATATATTAGGTTAGCTGGAATTGTTAATTTTCCCTTGGGGAGAAGCAAATGCTCAAGGCACTGATTGATAAATCAATAAATCTTTAGTGAGTTTGGTAAATAAGCTGTCAAGGGTGTATGTCATTTTTCCTCTAGAGAACAAATTTTAGTCAGAATGGATGTGTTTGTTTCCTTGCATTGTTCTCTCCTTCAAAATAGTAAGACACAAAGCCGCATTTAAATAAGTCCATAAAATTGCCAGTATTTATTAAACAGCAGCAGAGATCAAGCTTTTTCTTGATACCTTAACAAAGCATTCGGTTGTTTGCATATTTGCATTTCAACCCCTAACCTCTCCCGAGGACAAATAGATGTCTGACTATTAAGCCTGGAGGCAGAGAGCTGGAAATCTGTATTAATCCTCTGAATGCTGACTAGTTTTCCTCAACATTCCCAGCGTGTGTGAAGAATGTGTTTTTAGCCAGAAGGCAAACTGGCATCTAAAGCCAAGCAAGAATTTTGAAAAATAGTTGTGTTATGTATAAATTTATTTTGCCCTCAGTGTTTTATTATTGCATATTTGTTTCATTATTTTATGTTCCGCTTGCTTTAAAATAACTTCAGCTTCTCTCACTCCTGGTGGTCACTGGAGATGGAAATGCGAACTCGGTTATCTTCAGTTTCCTCTGGACTGTGGGAGATGCAGGAAAAGAATGACATAAAAGATGTAGGAATTGGGAATTTTGGAGATTCCAGCCTGGCCCTTAGTGCTAGCACTCCTTAATGAGCTGCAGGAGCTCCCTGACTGTTACAGTAGCAGTTCCATGATGCAATGTCTTCAACCCAGGGCTTCTGCAGTGCTAAGGTGTCACATTATGCAATTCTGTGCCATCTTTTTTGCTTTTTAACCTTTATTGTTGCTGGGTTTTTTTTCAGAGAGAACTCCAGACAGCTCCATGTAGTTACCTTGTCAACTATCTTAACATCTGAGGATGGAAATAGGAATTTTATTTTGGGTGATTTTGGGGAGTGTTTAACAGCAGAGATACAGACTTAGATTTATAGCATGGTAGTCCAGCTAGAGAGGTGTTTGTAGCAGAAGGCCCCTGAAGACTGCCAAGGGCCTGTGTACCTGGCTGTGACTGCTGTGCATCATCATGGTCCAGCTGAGTAACCTCAGAGCTCATACTAACCTCATCTACCCCTGGTGGCAGTGAAAGCAGCAGCAGACTCTCAAAATAATTACTCCTCACTGTTCAGGTTGTGGCCCAAATAAAGAACTAATAGAAATAATTGTTCCCCCTGACAGCGAGTCAGAATCGTTTCAGTTGGAAGGGACCTTGGGAGCTCATCTCCTCCCCCTTCTAACCGAACCTGCTGTGGTTCAGATCAGGGCCCTGCCCAGCCCTGCAAGTTTCCAAGTACACAGACACGTTTGCACCTTTCCTTATCCTGCCGTGTCCTCGCTTGCTCAGTAAGGCTCAGTGGCATTGCTGTAACATGAGGCATGAAGGTGGCAGAGCTGTTCCCTTGCTGTGGGATGTTTGCTCTAGGGTAGCCATGAGCCAGGTTTAGGCTGGAAGAGACCTTGAGCAGCCTGGGCTAGTGGGAGGCGTTCCTGCCTGTGGCAGAGGGATGGAACTGGATGAGCTTTCAGGTCCCTTCCAAGCCAAGCTGTTCTCTGAGCCTATGAACATAGGAGAAAGAATTGGACTCTTAGACTGCTTGAAGATGTAGCCTGTGTTTGTCAAGAGCCTGAGAACCCAAGCAGCATGTGTGCTGCCGTGGTGGAGTCCTCCTGCAAGGCTCCAAAATAACATTGCAGCAGTACAGTTAGTGCAGGCCCAGGCAGGAAACATGGCAGTGTTAAATGGTCTGCTGGGCTGGAAAGGGACAGGCAGTAACCATCAATCTGTACAGCCACTGGATGGCATCTTTGTCCATGCAATCACTTCTTGCTCATCTGGCCTTAAAAGTTGGCTTTTAGAGGAAAGGGCTTGGCAAGAGTGGCAGCTCTCTTCATCTACAGAGAGGTGCTTCTGTGTCCAGAGAAAGTCAGAATTCCTCCAGGTCGAGGAGAATGAAAAGCTTGTAGTCCCAGCTCTGGTTAAGATGTTCCCTGTCTGTCTCCCACGAAACATTAAAGACAAACAGCACTGTCTTCAGAGGGAGCAGATTACCAGTGTGAGATGGAAGGGCAGTATTTTGTGCAGGAGCCCCTTAAGGGCCATGACATTGATTTTTGCTAATTTCACTGGAATCCTGCTTTGTGCCCACTCTAATGGTCTGGGCTTCTTTCAGATGGGGCTGGTGTATTTATCAAGTGGTCGCAGATCTGACCACCTGAGGAGCTCAGCTCCCTCATGCTTCTGTGACCCTGCTATGAGCATCCCATACACACCATGCGAAGTGCAGCAGTGGAAGTCCTTTAGGCTCAGCATGAAAACTCAATTTTGTGACACTGTCCTCAAGGATTGCATTCAAAGAGAAGAAATCGAGTGCTAAATACTCGTGGACAATAATAAAAGTTCATCTGTGCAGCATTTTCCTGACAATTAGTGTAGAATTTTCCATTTTCTGCCTCAAGTGTTCAACAGGTTTCTCCAGCCCTGTACACACAAAAATCCCTTCTTGACTTCTTCCTGTGAAAGGAAACAAAACCAGCATCTAACAACCTACAGAAGTGTTCCACCAAAACTGGCTGCTCCAGTGCAGATGTCAAAGAGTGCATGGGAGGAGAGGGAGGACCTAGATCATGGTTTCTAGAGATTCTCCCCTCTTGTTCTCAGACATTCCTTGTACATTTTGATTTTTGCTGCAGGCATTACCTTTGTAACAAGGGGCAGGAGGTATTCTAAGGGGCACAGGACAACACTTCAGTGATTTGTAAAAAGTCTTTTCACTTAAGCTTTTATTTGTTTGCTTTCTGTAATGGTAAGAGCCTGGCCTGGGCTGTCTGTGGATCTTGTCCATATTTATCTCCTCAGAGGTTGTGTAATCACTCCTAGAACGTGCTGAAGTCCAGCGTTTGTGTCAGGGACAGCTCCTCACCAGAATGTGCTAAACCCAGATCGCTGCTTCCACAGTTATGAGTCACAGAGTCGTGGAGTCAGGAGTTATGAGTCATGCCTCAAAAAGGGAGGGAGGAGGTAAAAGATGCTCAGGAAATGCAGGTGGGGAAACTCTAATCTGTTAGTTCTCCCTCAGACTGTTAGGAAGTGTGTTAGAGGGCATGGAGTGACCTAAAAGGTGCTGCTGTCATCTTCTCAAATGCAGTTCACTTCTTTAAAAGCAGTTGAGAGGCCCTGCTGGTGTTCTCAGTGTTGCCAGAAGAAACACCAGGATGTACTCAAACCACCACTGGAACCCAGACTTCCCTAAGCAGCCATTGTTGGCAAGAATCTTTGGTGGCTGTTGCTGGCAATGCTTTGGTGCCTGTTTTGACAGGGCCTTGTGAAACCGCGCAGGATTCCAAGTTCCTGGTTTGTTTTTAGTGTCTGCTTGATTGGTTGGGGGGGGTGGGGGTGTTATTTTATCATTTTGCTTCTAGTTTTCAGCAAAAAGAGAACAGTCAAATGTTGTTCTCTCTAGTGGTGCCTGTTGCCTGTAGGTTCCTGGCCATCCTCTTTTCCCTGAGCTCATCGGGTCTTGGATGAGGATAGGACACCTCTGTCTCACTTGTTTACAAAGTGTCCTGCTTCTACAGCTTTCCTGGTGTGATCAGAGACTTCTTTAGTGATGGCTGCATCTAGAATATGTCCTGTGGAAATGGAGACCCTCATGGTTGTGCCCCCAGCTGACCCCGCCAGTAAGCATGTGGCGTGCTGAGTGCTTTTGGAGGAGCAGACGATGCAGCGAGCGCGTATCTCACGTGCAGCACGGCTTTGACTTGGCTTGTTTTTCCTTCCAGAGACGATGATGACGTCAACGATGTTGCCTCCATGGCTGGCGTTAATCTCAGTGAAGAAAGTGCCCGAATTATGGCTACCAACTCTGACCTGGTTGGAACCCAGATTCAGTCCTGTAAAGATGAACCCTTTCTTGCTGCTGTACCTCTGCACAAACGCATCCTTGAAACGGGTGAGAAGCGTGTCCTTTGCTTTGGGAGGAGCGCAGCCTGCAGAGCCTTTCGGCTTGGGGCTTTCAGCACTTGATGGCACAGTCGTGTGTCAGGAAACTTTCAAGGTTTCTGTGAGAGAAGTAACTTGGCTCTCACAAGTTGGGTGAAAAAAAAAGTCTCCTGCTACTTTTATACTTCATGCTTTCCCCATGTTTTTTATAGTCAAGGATCTCAAAGCCCTTTGCAAACATTAATTATTTCTCACAGCCCTCCTTCATGTTTTACACATGAGAAGAGTGAAACAGAGAGGTAAAGTAAGTAGTACAGGTCACAGAGGACACCTGTGAATAACATTTAACAGGATGTGAAGCTCTCTTTTACAAACCAGTTATTCAGCTCCTAACATCTGCGTGTCTCTAAGTTGACAGTGAGTTTTGTAGAGCAGTTTTTCAGAAAGGTGTATTTACCCTGGGAAAAAAATTAAAGTGTATTTATTTATTCTGCCATTTGAAAAAGAAGTTGAAAGCTTCTGTAGCAAAAGCAGCCAGTCAGAATCAGTGAGGTTTGAAGGTCATGCTCTGGGTATTTTCTGTGGCATACTTCATTAACGGCCTATGTGTGTTCCAGTACCTAAATGGATCTTTCTCAATATAAATTTGTGCTACTTTTAGAGCCACCAGTGTCCTAAGGTACTGAGCTCAACATAAATCATATATTTCTTTTAGGACTGTGCCTATGTTAGATTTGTAACATTTCTAGGGCTCTAGTTGTGGTAATTTCAAAGCTAGGAACCAAACCCTGTTACAAAGCAGTCCAGGTAGGTGTCACTCATGTTCATGTTCATTCAATTAATGGAAGCCTCTTCCCATCGCAATTGCAGGCAGAGTTCTTCATTGACTTGCTGTCAAGCTTCACTCCTGTTTTAATTAGTGCTCTTTTAAGTGCTCACACAGAGAAATGAGTCCTTTTGCGTGCTGTAGTTATGGTGTGGCCATGACGTGTTGGTAGCATGATGGGATGTGGCCTAGGTGAGCCTGTGCCAGGCAGCTGACTACCACCTGGGGCAGGAAGCCAGCAGGTTTCAGCAAGAGCTGGGAATCTGCTCTGAGGGACACTCACACAACCCCTCTGTACAGGTGTCAGAAAACAAAAAGGAAACGGACATCAAACTGTTAAAAGGAATGGGAAATCAGTAATGAATTTGCCATCCAAGCCTTAATGAACTGGGTGTGACAACTGCTGCGCAACATGGAGCTCTAATTGCAAGTGCAGGACTTACAGGAATCTGTACATACTTGAAGAGCCACAGAACCCAGCACACAATTCATCACTGCCTTTTGGGCTTTGCTCCTCTGAGGAACAAATCCCTATGGCTGTTTTTGAAGCTTTATTGGCTTTGATAATTGAAATGAAACCTTCAAAGCTTTTCAAAGCAGCTGCAGGGATTTACTTCTCAGAAGCAGTGAATCCAGAAGAGTGGCCACTCCTAGGGGTCTCCTGCAGCCACTTCCAGAGCTTTATTTTTGCTTTACACGAAGCCTTTTATAGTTTTGAAAGTGGCTCTGGGGTTCACTACTGGCTACTATCTGGGATCTATGGCTCTGAGGAGAGAATTCTTTTAGCTGATTTTGAAGTTTAGAAGCTTGGTTTTCACTCTGTGTGGCCAGATTTGCCTGCATAGGACCACACACGACTGCAGTGACTGGAGCTACTGGGCACTTAAAATACCAACATTGTAAGTTCAGGACAGATTCACTCTGACCATATGGTGCTGTGCCTAGCCACACCAGGAGCAGGAAAAGGAGGCTGTGACCTTCTCAAATACATCAGGAAAAGCAAAGTGTGCTATGAGAGTCCTCATTCTGCTGCCTTTGTTCTGCCTGTTGACAAATGAGACGAAGTACATTTGTTTCTTCTCACTGGTACCTGCCTGTGAATTAAGCAGCTTGTTTTCCACCTTTAAAGCTATTCATATTTAATGAGCACTTTAGTTTTAGGGCAGGCTTTTAATGTTTTAATAAAAGAGAGATTTGTGGTATGTACAGTATTAGGAAACTGCTCTTCTCTGCTTTCTCAGAAGCTAGATCTTTCAAGTTTTCTGTAATATTAATCTCTTTCTCTCTTTTCTGAGTAAGAGCTCTGTCGAGCAGCTCAGTAGTGTTCCCCAAAGGCTGTTTCAGAGATTGTGCTTCCATTCACCAGGCAGAATATAAACTGCTAAAGTGAGAGCAGATGCTATTCAGTTTTTGGCAGTAACCACCAGCCAAATGCCTCAAAGTTATAGTGAAAGAGGTTCCTTAATATACTGTGCGCCCTTATCTCTACTGTAACTTGGCAGTGCTAGCATCCAAAGTTGATTTTAAATCTAAATGACTCATGTTGTTGTTGACCCTCTTCAATGGAAGGAGTCCCTGAAAGGTAACACATTCAGAGGCATTCCTGCCTTTCCACGTGTCCCTCACCCAAGCTGCTATCTCTGGCTGCTAATCACTGCCATTTGTTCCTGTAGAAGACAGGGCTGGGACTCCTTTCAGTTCTTCTTTGATGGGGAATTCAGAGTGGGTATTTCTTAGCAGATGATAAATTTCTTTTGCTGTTCCATTCAGGATCATAAAACTTTAAACTCTGATCTTCCTACTCAACAGCACAATGAAACGTGCACAGAGCTGTAAGGCTTTTGTTTCCCTTCCCGGGGAGCTCGGAGCCGATGTGCTTCATGGGTGCTGCTGCCACTGATGTGCATGCAAACTCTTCAACCCTCCTAGGTCCTTGTTAGTGAAATGGGTACTGTTCCTTTAAAGGGCAGGGAAAGCTGAGGAGCCTCCCACAAGCAAATAATGCTGAGAGATCCTGGCTTCTTCCCGGGCTTTATGGGAAAG
Source organism: Ramphastos sulfuratus (assembly GCA_013399055.1). NCBI lineage: Eukaryota > Metazoa > Chordata > Aves > Piciformes > Ramphastidae > Ramphastos > Ramphastos sulfuratus. The sequence continues at coordinate 466,417 of WBNM01029410.1, forward strand.
AAACAAGAAAAATAACCTGGACTGGTCTCACTTTCAATCGCTCACAAGCCATTGCTTGGTGGGCAAGCAGGCTCTGCTTAGTCAGGGTTTAGAAGCCAGTTTTTGACGTTCTGAACATTTATTGCTTTGTGCATGAAGGTGGAAGACTCAACAGGTTTTCAGGAGTGGCAGTTTGCTGTAGTCTGCAAGGGTCCGATGACCAGAGCAGCCCAGGACTCTGAGAGAGGTAATAATTAGACTGCAGTGTGGCTTGTATTTGATGCTAGTAAAGACCAGGGTAAAAGGTGTCACTTTTTGTGTCACCTGATCCTGAAATCCCTGGAGAAAGGGAGCAGATGTGCCATGGGATTTCCTGACAAGACTGTGACTGAAAGCTGGCGGTCTCGAGACCTTCACTAGCTCTACGTCTTGTGGTCCACAGAGCAGAATATTCTCACAAGCTGAGGATCTGCAGCCACAGCTGCAGCTTTTGTTTCAAGTCTGACTGATCTCTTCAAAACCAAGTATCGCCATGTGGCATAGTGTGTGCTTTGACTTGGATTGGTTCTTTTCACTTTCAGCGTTCCTCACTCAACTTTCCCATGTCAGTTTTCATTGCTACAGAGCAGTGGCTGAATAATTACAGTGGGGACATTGTAGGAAATGTGGGAGGACTGCTTTGAGATGATCTTATGAAATAGCCTATTATCTAGTGAGGCTTTCCTCTGACTCTAGTCTGCCCTGGTGAGGCTGCATCTGAAGTGTTGTTTCTAGTTCTGGGCTCCCCAGTTCAAGAGGGACAGGGAACTACTGGAGAGAGCCCAATGGAGAGCCACAAAGGTCATGAGGGGACTGGACCATCTCTCTTGTGAGAAGCTCGAGAGACCTGGGACTCTTTCCTGGAAAAGAGCAGATGGAAAGGGAATCTTAGGCATATAAATAACTAAAGAGTGGAGGTCATGAGCATGGGCTTGTGGTTGATGTGGGTTTGGAGTTCCCCGCCCCCCCAACACTTTGTAAAATGACCCAGGCTAAAACTCAGTTGGCTGGAAGTTTAGATGAAGCTCTATTGACAGCTCAGCACAATGTACAAGCAGAGATATACACTATAGACAGCAATATTTACAGAAATATACAAGGTAAAGGTAATACAGAAACACAACTCCCCTCCCAGAAATCAGAGACCCCAGGAGGGGCTCCCAACCACCCTTCCACCTNCCTAATCTAAGTGAAACCTGTGTTAGTAGTAGGGTTGTATAAGATGATCTCCAGAGGTCCTTTCCAACCCCTACCATCACACGGTTCTACATGGATTTGTAGGCTAGAACACACCTAGTGGTGTAGGTCAGTTACTATGAAGCTTGAAAGTGTGTTGGTGAATCAAAATTCTCCTACTCCAGTAGTTAGAAGGTCTAAAGTCTGCCTGAGAAGAGCTTCAGACAAGCTTGGCTTGGTGGAATGAAGTCCCTGTCTGTGTTGATGTAACAGGTGTAGGGTCAGGCTCACCATGATGTACAGCTTCACCTGAGACAGTTTTTAACTCTCTCTGCTGGAATGCTGACCCTGGTTATGCCTTGATTCTTTCTTTGTGGAGTCACACTTGGGTCGTGTGCCTGCTCTGAAAGTGCGTGTGAGAACACAAGGAAGCAGCTTCTCTGCTTCTGTATTCTGGAGCGCGCTCGATCTACTGCACCGCGTGGCGGTGGCAGCCCAGTTGTGTGCATAACTCTTTGCTCTAAACAAATAATTTGAGTACTCTAGAGGGCATTTTCTATTGCTAAACCTTCTACAAACTGATTGGAATATCCTTCATGGCAGCAGGCCAGTAGATTTCAGAGCCTCTAAAGCATTTGTTACTAGTTTAATAAGAGAGTCATCCCGTTTCATCTGTTTGTTTGTCAACAGTTATATTCATGGCTGAATGAGATGAAACTGTGCTATTGATGATTGTTCTTTCATATCCAGAGCACTTCTGACATAAAAGTCTGCTTGTTTCTCTGGTTGGCTTACTTGAGAGGGTTTTTAGAGTTGCTTAGATTACAGTTGTGGGTTGTGAAATCCTGAGCTATCAGGCTGCCTGTGAACACAGGATTTTGTTTACACTGTGCTTGCTGTTGACATGGCTTAGTTATTTTCCACTGTTGCCTTTCCACTTATCCATGGCTTGGTTTGTCTTCAAACTGGAATAGTTCTCCTAAAGCAGTTTCTCCATCAGCATCTATCTGTCAGGATGACCTCCCTAAGTACCTGTGGACAGAACTGTTGATGGTGTTGGGAGATGATTCTAACATGTCCTTGCTCTTCAGCATCTAGAAGTTGTGCATTGTCTTACTGATGTGCTCAGTCCACTGGAGCTGTAGCTAGAGCAGTGCTTTCTGCGGTGCTTTCTGCTGTGCCAGCTGCTTTTTCTCAGGACAAAGGGGCACATTAGGTTTTGTCTGATCCAAATTCCAACTCCCTGTGTGTGTCACCTGTGTCCTATAAACTTCATGAAGTCCCCTGCGGAGGTGTGGCAGGTGCAGAGATGTGTCCACATTCTGACATCTGGACTAGTTCTGTACCTTAGTGGAGATTCAGGGACATTCTTCACTGGTATAACCCAAGCAATTTTCTCAAAGATGGCTTTAGCTCAGATGGCTTGCAGTGCTCCCACTCTTACGTCTGTAGCTGTGCTAATTCAGTTCCTTATGTTGAGTGTGAAGTCTGTGGTACCTGTCCGCAGAGCACCTGGTCTCCCATTGCACCGTAGTCAACGTTAGAACCCTGCAAGGCAATTACCTGTTACTCATATTCCTTTCTTCCTTCTCCAAAAGGTGGGAATACTTTCCTGTCTTAGTATTAGCAGCAGTGTTGCCAAATAAACATAACCAGTGAGTTTTCCAGCAGAATGTTAAACCCTCCTGTTGTTCTTTCTTTAATAGGTCCATGGTTAGACTTACTGTTTTACAAGATGTCCCAACATGTGTTGGAATGGTAACTTCAGTACCGCCTGAGAGCTTGGAGTCTGCCTTTCTGTGAAAGGTAGGGCAGCTTCTGTTCAATATTTTTTGTGTATTTCTAAGGTTTTCTTTTTATTAGTCTTACTGGTTCTGCACACCATGGGATCCGAGTTCCCTTGGTGGCAGCGTCACCTCCAAGGGCTAGACCTGATGTTGCCTCCTCAAGCAGTAACTTCTCCAGATGAGCTGGAGATGCATTCCAAGTGACTATTTGTGAAGAAAATGGAGCTGTTTCTCCAGGCATCGTTTTCCAGGGATTTACTCCATTGGAGCTGAGAGCATACCCATACTATTTGCTCCCAGAAATGTCTGGAGAACTCAGGTTTTGTTTTCACCAGAACACCTCGCTTCTGTTTTATGAATGTAGGGGAAGAGCTTTCTTCTAAAAGATCTTACTGGTTCTGGCAGGCAGACCTGACCTTCAGGGCCTCCCAAAACACTGTGTCCAGCCTCAGTCTGAGTTTGTCTCTGGGAACTGAATGGCTAAAATTCTTTGGGTCTCTGCAAAGGAGAGAAGCATTCAGATCATCTTTCTGCGGAGATGCATTCTCCACCAGATGAAGTTACAAAGTCCGTCTCAAAGTTATTTCTGGCCATAAATACTGGATGTAAAATAAGAACAATAAAAAGAAAACCTTAGAGAACCATTCAATATTGCAATAAAGCTGACTTACATTATCCCTGTAGGCAAACTCCATGCTCTAGAGGTGGTACTAATGTCCCAAACTCTCAACACATGTTGGAACATCTTTGTGGAGGAGGAAGTCATTGATCAGTGAGCAGCATCTTCAAGAATCGTTTAAGGGGGAAAAAGTAAAAGGTAATATTTTCTAAACTACATTGAAATGCTTGTTCAGTTGTTTATTTGGCAATCCTGCTGCTCATTCTGAGGTTGTCATGGTTTAATTTCTTCAAATGATTGAAAAGCCTCATCAGTTTCACCCGAGTCTGTTCTTTGTGCCATGAGTTTGAGTTGCGTCTGTTAGCCTCCTTCATGTGGCTGAGTCTACTGCATACATGGTCCAGGCTCTGCTGTAAGCTCTTGGCAATCTGAGACTTTGCTTTCTGTGCCTGTGATGTGGAAAGTGTTAGTCTGTGGTGTAACCAGAGTGGCCACATCCCCACTCCCAGGCAAACGCTGCGAAGCGTTGAACAGGACAGAGATGTTCTGTCGGGATCTGTTTTCACGACATAGCTGCAAGACTGGATGCTGTGCCAGGTGAGGTACCACCACCTCTGCTTCCACAGCACAGTACCAGTGCAACTGTAACACTGCCATAAACTGCAGCTCTTCTGACAAGGCCAAATGCCCGTGTCTGCTCTGGATCAGTTTCGTAGAGGTGGATGATCAGGTGATGCACAGATTTGGTGCTGGCGACTGTTGTACAGTGTCCTGATCTTGGCAACTCTTTTCCTTGGCAACTTTCCTGGACATAAACAGATGAAGGTGCTGACATTTTGAAATTCAGGTTATGGCCTTGGGTCCACCCTTCTGGGATCCTTTCCATTTCCTATGTTCTTTGTGCATATCCTTTCCAGCTGCCATGTCTATGCCACCTCCTTAAGATGAGGCCTCATCTGCTTGGTGTCAGCCTTGTGGGGACCTATCACCCACAAGGCTTTTAGTGTCTCTGGGAAATGTTTTCTTGAGGGGAAAAAAAATACATTGCCAAAATGTCTGCTGTGTTCACAGAAGTTGCTTTCAAAGAACAGAAGCATACAGCCCAAGCCTTACACTTGGTGTTCTTTTTAATCCTTGTGTGGATGTGACTGAGAGTGTGCTGTCACTGCAAGGACTGCTACAGGATGCTGCCATCTGTGCCTCCATGTGTTTGCCATCTCTGACACTCTTACACCAGTTCTTCCCCACCTCTGGCTCATCACTGCTGTCAGAATTCCTGTTTTCAAGTGTGAGGTCCTGCAGTGGTTTTGTATCTTCTGATCTTGCCCTTAGCCCAAGGAGCATGTTCTTCTACCCTGCATGGAAACAGCTGGGGGATAAATCCCCATCTAACAGCTTCCCCCTTGTTCCCTCAAGGGCTCCTATTGGTGTCGTTGCTGTACTGGTTCTTTCTCACCTGCTTTCTCTGACAGTGCCTTTGACTCCAGTGAGTAACCAAACACAACAGTGCATTGAGGCATGCAAACATTTTCCAGTTCTCTGCAGTCAAACTGTGGTGGTCCTGAATGTCCTTGGACATGCTCATTATGATTTTTATCTTTTGAGAAAACTAAGGTAGAATACTACATGGGGTAACTGTAAGCTGTGTGCCCACTGACTTGCTGAGCCCTCCTCCTCTGCCTTTAACCTTTTCCTGACACTATTCAGTCACTGCAGCACAGCTTACTGGGCTCATAGGGCAGGATGTGGATGCAGTTCTCCACAATTCTGTGAGCTTCAGTGCTTCCCTCTTAATCATAGAATCACAGAATGGCTTAGGTTGGAATGGACCTTGGAGATCATCTACTTCAGCTTCCCTGCCATGGGCACAGATGCCTCCTAGCTAGACTCAGCTGCTCCAGGCCTCAATAATAACTTCAGCATCCTTTGTTCTTTTAGGACATACACGTGAAATTTCACAAAAGAAATCCTGAATTATTAAAAGAGGAGGAATTAGACATCAAAATTAAGGATAGCATTTCCTTGGCACATTGAGGGTTTGATTTCTTCTAAAAAGTAAGGTAACAGGGAATTTAGTTACAGGAGGGAAAAAACCCCAGGGGAAAAAAAGGTCTCTTCTCCTAGTGTCAGGTGATAGGAGAGGAAATGGCCTGAAATTGCACTAGGGGAGGTTTAGGTTGGAGATGAGGAAAAATTTCTTTGCTGCAAGAGTGGTCAGGGACTGGAACAGGCTGCCCAGGGAGGTGGTGGAGTCCCCATCCCTGGGGGTGTTCAAGAAATGAGTGGCACTTGGGGACGAGGTTTAGTGGCTGTGGTGGTGGTCTGAGGGCTGGACTCAATGACCTCTGAGGTCTTTTCCAACCCAAGCAGTTGTGTGATTCTCTCAGTAGTAGTTTCTATTCCTTCAGGGCTCACATTCTTTCTGTCCTCTGATCAAACTGTAAGGCTCTTTGCCATCAGAATACCAAGCATTGTCTTCTCCCTAGATGCACTCCTTCTGTGTTCATGCTCCCATGGTGTGTGGCAGCTCCTTCCACTTCCCAGGTCCCCCCACACCTGCCTGTGATGCTGACTGGCGACTGGCTTGGCTCAAGAGAGCATGTGGGTAACAAAGAGGCTCTTCAGGTGTGACTCAGAGCCACTTCTCAGCTCTTTAATTACCTGCCTTAGAGACAGGATTTTGGGAACTGGCTTGGCTGGTTCTATGTATTGCAGGTCAGACCTCTTCTCAAATTCTTTTTGCCAAGAAGCATGATGCTGTGTGGGTTCCCAGGCTCACCCACCTGCTCAGGAGTTCTTAGGGGAGTGAAGGGCTGGGGGGCTTTGACATCCTGCATGACTTTCATCAGAAACCCACTAACTGAGTAAGCAAAGTAGATTTCTTTTTCTACTTGATGGCTATTTTTCTCTCGCCCAAATCCCACTGACTTGCAGAAGAGCTCTGCATCAGCAAAGAAAACGAGATCAGATGTTTTGGCCTGTAGTAGGCACAGATTTTTTTTTTTTTTTTTTTTTTTGCATGGATACAACTATTTCAGGGGCTCTGTTGTATAAAAACAACTATACCAATATGACCCCCTAGAATGGAGCTGTTTTTTCTGGTTTTCTCTTTACAAGAAATTAAGGAATTCAAATTAGATTGGAAGGTACAAGTTCAAAAGAAGCAACAAGTGTCTTTTTCTTGCAGGTGAGTAGTTAAACTCTAGAACTCTTTTAGGATGTTGCAGGTTCAAAACATTGCTTGAGAAATTAATTGGGGGGGTGGAGGGAAATCTTTCCTGACCTAATAGAAAGCTAAGATTCTCTCACTTAGGATGGTCCCAGGCTCCTCACGTGGAGTACTGGGTCCAGCTCTGGAGTCCTCAGCACAAGAAGGAGCAGGTCTAGTGAAGGGCCACAGAGGGCTGGAGCACCTCTGCTCTGAGGACAGGCAGAGAACTGGGGCTGTTCAGCCTGGAAAAGAGAAGACTCCAAGGAGACCTCCAACCTCAACAATTCTTTGATTCTGTGTGAAACTGTGGTGGCTCCATTGGGATAGAAGAGGAAGAGGGCTTGAGCCTAGCCTGGTGGCTGCAATCCAAGACACAGCTGTGGGGCTGAGGTAGCTTGGGAAGTGTGACCAGGTGCGTCCCTGTGCCGCTGTTCTAGACCCGATGCTGTGCAGCCAGGTTAAAGTTTAAACAAATCATGTCCCAAAGGGGATGGACTTGTGTGGTTTGTTCCCGTCTTGTCAGACAGCTGTAGCAGCAGGAGAGGCCTGGTCCTAAGCTGTGTCTTGGGCCAATCTTTCGTACTCAGAAATTGAAGTTTTAAGAGGCTGCTCCCAGTTTCAAGACGATAGCAGAGAGTGCTTTCTGCAGTTGTGGCTGACCTGTGACTAGAGCAAGCAGAGACTAAGGATGCTGCTGTCCCAAAGTTCTGCTGAAGGACAAGGCAAACTCCAGCCCTTAACACAGGCTGTTAACTGTTTAAAACCAGCTCTTCAAGGTTTGCCTGTTTTAAGAGATTTTATACAGACACTCAATAATTTATCACATCAATAATCAGAGCCAGACCTAATGTTTTACAAATAATCTTTTTGGTCTTTGATCTCAATCCTGTCAGTCCTCTTAAAGTATAAATTATTAAAGGAACTTTTTGATTCTTTGAAAGCCTATCTGCACAGATGGTATTTTTCTCCTGCTTCTCAAATAGGGTAGTGCTCTTCTTAGGATTGAGTTCAGTTTGTTTGATCAATAAAATATAATTAAACTTTTAAAGTGCAGCAAAGCCAGTACCTTTCAGGGAGAGAAGCAGATGCTAGCACTCCTCAGAATTTCCACTTCTTGGGACCTAAAAGTTTTCAATGACAAGGTTTAAGTGCTTTTATGTTTGCAAAAAACAATCCTGTGCTAGTGACACACATGGCAATAGCAGAATAATATTGCTGAGCGCTTTTTCCCCCGAGGTTTTTGACACTTACACAAGTTCTGACTTGATGGAAACCCTATTGCAATATCCCAGACTTTTAAATGGAATAGAGTTTATTTGTAACAAAAATGCTCCAGCAGGCCTCCTTTACTTGCTGCCTTATTCTGGGCAGATTGGTGAAATGCTGGTAGAGCCATGGCTTGCCACTAAAGCCTCTGCGTATGTAATTAGGCGTTAATATGTGGGCAGGCTTTGTTGTGTTGTGCTTGGCAGGTTAGGAGGCTGTTCACTTTGGGGTCACTAATTTGTGGCTTTCGTACAGGAGAGTGGGACTGAAGTGAATGCTTTAGCAGTATTTGATGCCTCTGAAAGGGTGTTGAAACCAGTTCCTGCCCCAAAGAATGGAAGCATTCAAGCACTCAGTCGTGCGTTTGAGATGGTCTTATGGAGAGTTTTGGCAGGAGCACTTGAATGGAGAATGTGACCTTAGCTATGTCTTCAAAATAGAGAAAGTCAAGTCCAGGTGGAGGGGTTGGTTGCAGTTATGGCTCGGAGCACTGCTTTGCTCTGGCTCTGTTTTTGTTATCCTTGATGATGTTTTTATCATAGCTCTAGGAAAACTTCAGAATTCTACTGCTAAAGTAATTTTAAAGGCTCGAAGCATATCCTTGGTATCACAAATGTGTTATTTAAAAACAAGCTACCTTTCTTCCTTCAAATGACACACTACTTGAGTGTTTTAATTTTTTTTGTGTGTGGCTCCTTACTGCTTTAGCTGCAGAATTTTGATCACAGAAGTACAAGGTGGCCAGGTTACTGAATTTAAAGCACATTAAGATGATGACCTAAAAGTTAGAAGGAAGTTGAGTTGTTTTGCTTTTTGACAAAAGAGAAATAGCAGTCAGGTGATAGAAATAAGTTGGGTTTTGGTTTTGTGTTGTTTAATCTTAATTATCTCTTCCAGGTCTGCATTTCTGTACATAAGTAAACAGATGTTACGGCATTGCTGCAGTGAGCAGAGGATTCAATTAAGGGCAGAATCCAGGATGCTAGGATCAAAACAAAAGTACCTGTGGATGAAGCCACTGTCCTTGGTTAGCAAGAGGAATAATCTAGGGAGGCTGTCTGTGTGCTGTGACACAGCTAAGTGCTGTCTGGCATTACACATGTGTGTGTACACATTTCTTAAAACTGCCCCTTCCATTTCTCTTCCCACATCATCGTCGGCCTAGGGACACCTGCAAAGGCAGACAAGCCCTTCTGTATGAAAACTGGGGAAAGTAACGATGCAGACAAGAAGAATATCTCAGGAATTTCCTATTCAGAGCTCAGCATTATTTTCCTTTGATGGCAGACAGAATTCCAGGGTGCTTTTCATAAAGGAGAGTGGGTGAAACCCAGGAGGAGATGTAGCAGTGAAGAAAAGAATTGCCAAGACTTTAATACAGAACTATGAAAAATGAGAGTTTTCAGCCCGTTGCATAGATTCAGTTTCCAGTTGGTGGTTCTTAGAGTAGTAGGAAGCCAGAAATGACCAATCCCAAACTGTGGCATCAGAAGTTTCCCTGGGCCAGCAGAGCAGCGTAGTGGTGTGCGCGACTGGTCAGGCCACAGCCAGCCTGGCCAAGTGGAGATGAGCACATTGGTGATGTTCCCAGCCTTGCCCTGGGTACAACCCAAGTAGGGAAGCAGTGTGCCAAATCTTCACATACTTTGCAGCCTTGGAATGCACCTTGCTTCCAACATCCCCTGCTAGCAGGACTTGTACTCCTGTAATGTAGAGCGGGGAAGATGTGGCGATGCCTCCACGTGCAGGGAATGCTGCATGTGACAAGCTGATCTTTTTGTAGTCTGATTCCTTTGTTCTGATTGATTTGGGGGAAATTCCTGGTTTGTGTTCTTTCTTCCTTGGCCTGTTTCCCAAAGACACATACCCTGAAGTGACTGAACAATCTCTTTGCCTTCCTGCCCTCTCCCTTCAGGTAACTGCTGGATCTATCCATAGACCAGCAGGTAGACAACCCCTCCGTGTGCTCCAGCTGAGGGGGATACCAACTGCTGCTTCCTTTTCTTTGCCCTGCTGGCTGCTAGTCAGCCCTCTTGTACAGACTGGCCAGGTTGTCCTTAGGGTGAGCTGACTGTGCCCAGCTGGCAAGCTGCACAAGTGTGGACTTGGAGCTGTGCCAGAGGTGATCCTAGATGTGTGAGGGAACTAAGCATTGTATAGTGGTAAGAAGTATGAAAGGAAGTTGGAGCTGTGCAGGGGTCATAGAATTGCTCAGGCTGGAAAAGAATGTGAGTGGTCATCCAGTCCAACCTCTAGCTCAAAGATGGGTGCATGTTAAACTAAGAGAAGGTTGCTTAGGGTATGTCTGACTGAGTCCTAAGAGTCTGGAAGGTGGGGGAGTGTACACTTTTTGGTGCAGAGTGTTCCATGAATTATCTCCATAATGAAGAATCCTTCTGATCCTTCTGACCCAGTCAGAGTCTCCACTTTCAGTTTATGAATTGATTTTTCATTCTTCCAGGCATCCCCCATAAAGGATTTGGGTGTGTCTTCTCAATGACCTCTCCCCGAGCCTCCTCCAGAAGAGCAAACCCTCAGGTTCTCCAGCACAGTCATGTGTTCCAACCCCACAACCATCCTGGTGACTTTCCCCTGGACTCAGGTTTTCCCAAGTCTTTCTTGCACCAGGCAACCCAGAGCTGACTGCAGCATTCTAACAGTGGGCCGAGTGGAAAGGAGTGATTGCTTCCCTTGGTGTGGTGGTTGCTGCTGAGCTGTTGAGCTACCATTCTTCTCTTGGTAGAACCCACTGTGCAGTTAGTCTTTGCTGTTGCCAGGACACAGTACTTAAGCCTGGTTAGTAGTGTACTTCCCACCAGACCCAGGTGCTTTCGTCAGTGCTGCTGCCTGGGGTCCAGCCTGTGTCTTTACAGAGAATTAGTCCCTCACAGCTGCAGCACTTTGTCCCTCTTGAATCTCACAAGGTTCCTGTTGGCCTGTTCATCAGGTCCTTCTGCCTAGCAGCCCTTCCCTCCACACCACTTAGTGTAGTGCCATCCACAGACTTGATGAGAGTGCTCTCTGCCTCCCCATCCAGGTCACCAAGAACTGACTCCTGAGGGCCTCGGAGTGTAGCTGGCCTCCAGGTGGTTCTCTGTACTTGAGAATATTGTCTTGAGGGATTTCATGAGTAGGAAGTTCCTGAGATGTTGCAGAAGTTGATGAAGAGAATGTGGGACAAGAATCCGTAGGAACCAGGCATCTCATACAACAGTCCTTGGATTCTGAATAGATTTCTGAAGAGCTGAGTAGGCAAAACATGCCACAGAATGGTTGAATTTACCTAGGACCAAAGTCCTTAGAAAAGTCTTTTATTGTAAAAAAAAATGAGATGGTGATACCTCTTCATTCTGAAAGGATTGTGTGTGCTCAGGGAAGTTGGATAGCTGAAATCCAAAGAGTTACTATTTCAACAATTACTCTCATGTACCCTTACCTAGAGACTCCTCAACAGATTTCTATCTCAGACCTCTTCTCTGGGTACTAGTTAATGAAATTTCCCTTCTTGCATCCTCTCTTTGGGACTGCAGGTTTCTGATTGATAGCTGTGCTCCTGTGTGTTTGCATAACAAAAGGGAACATGCTCAAATAGGTCTTGATGCTGCAAGTCTGACCTGCACAAATAGCTGCTGCCAGTATGAGCAGCCCTCCTGAACCTCAAGGACCTCCTTTGCATGAGTAGCGGTTGTAACACTGGAATCTTATGCCTGTGTCTGCCTTCCATTGTATGTTCAACTTTCAGAATTCCACCTCTATTACAGAGGACAAGTTGTTGGCCACCAAGAAAGACTGATTTTTTTTTTCTTAAGTGATAAAGCAAAAATGACTTAAAAAGCCTATATGCATCCTGCCAAAATCCTCAAGTTAACATGTGCAGGATGGAGTCAGTGATGGCTTAAGTTAAAGAGATAACAACTTCAAAGAATCATTAAAAAAATGTAATACCAGAAATATATGACATGGATAATTGAGCTGGGAAGTGTGGGAATGGTGCACTGCAGTGATATCATGAGAGAGACACTGAAATAGATAGTGCAGATCAAAAAGTAGGGAAAGGAGAGGGCACAGGAGAGCTGCGGGAAGCAGTGTCTGGTATGGCTGAGCACCAGCCCAGGTAGCTGTACCTGTGAGTGCCAAAACCTGGAGAGCTTTGAGCTCTGAGCTCCAGCACCTCGCAGTCAGGAGAGCTTTTGCCTTGTGGCTCCTGTCACCTTGCTGTGGTGAGACAACTGCCCAGCTTACGGCTGAGGGAGGGAGGCTTGTGAGGATGATCCTGCTTTGGCTAAAACCAATAAAGCAAAGCTGAAGTATCACAAACACCCAACTTCAAAGGCCTTTGCCTAATTAACTGCGATTTTAGTATTAAGCTGCCACCCCTCACTCTGCTACTGAGCCAAACAGAGTGCATGCTAAGCAGAGAGGACTGAGACTCAGCTCTCCACCCAAGTCATGCTAAGTGTCGCCTAGAAGGCAGAGACAGCTGCGGCTAGGCTACGGCCCCCATGGGAGGAACATCTCTTTGAGGTGCAGCAGTTGTGGATTTAGCAGAGCTGGGGACATTGGCTGGGCTCCTCGACCTGCACCCCAGCCCAGGAAGCTGCCTTGGGGAGCACTGCGCAGGAACTTGTGCTGCAGTTAATGTGTGTCAGAGCCACTGAGCGGAGTTGTGTCTGGGACTGCCTCAGATGGTACCCAGGATTTATTAACCTGAGCTCAATCACTTGCAGTTAGTGCATTCATCACCGGCAATCCCGGATCTGTTGTAGCTGTCACTGTAATAAATTAAACCTTTTAATTATTTTAACTTGCTGAGCCTGTGTCAGTGCAAGCCCTTAGCGGGGCACTGGGAAAGAGGCAAACATGGATTTTGTCAGACAGCTCCAATGGGAGCCCGAGATGGGCAGAGGGCAGAGCTTACCTGTAACACCAGAGCCATCTGCAGCCCTCGGGGCTCTGTCCCCTCGCCGTCCGGACCCGTCGGGGCTCTGTCGCCTCGGCGCGCCCCGGCCCGGGCCGTGCCCCCTGGCGGCGGTGCCCCCTGGCGGCGGTGCCCCCTGGCGGCGGTGCCATCCGCACGATGATTGAGCGGCGCGGGCGCGGCGCTGACAGGAGCCCTGGGTGCTGCTGCGCGCTGCCATCTCGCTTCAGATCACATCACCCAGCTAACAGCAGCGCACAACCCCGTGAGACCACTGCTCACTTGGGCGTCTTCATTTTTTAGACATCAGATGGTTTCTTGCTCTCGAAGTCGGCCTAGGAAAGCTAGGAAGGCTCCACAAAGCAAATGCTCCTCCCTGAGCCTCTCAGGTTTGTGTTTGCTCAGGTTTGTGTTTGCTCAGGACCCTCCCGCAGCTGGAGATGACTTCTGTAGTGAGCTGGTCCAGAAACACCTCCCAGAGTACTCCCACACATGCTCCCTATAGTGTTTTGTGTACCTCTTAGTGTACCACAAACGTTTTTAAAGCCTCGTTTTCATTCATCGGAAACCGAAGCTGTGCAATCAGAGCATTTACTGGTTTGTGGTGTGTCAAACCCAACAGTCCTGCACTGGTTAATGTGGAAACCAACTCAGTGCAATCAGAGCATTTACTGGTTTGTGGTGTGTCAAACCCAACAGTCCTGCACTGGTTAATATATAACAGATATGGATCTGTGTATGCAGACATGAAGATTTTTATCCCCAAACCGTCCCACCGAGACTCTCTAGACTATGGCTCAGATCAGTATAAATGATCATAATTCTACAGGTTTATATCCAGCAGTAGTCACTGTTTTGTTGAATTTAGAAATTTTGAATGTCACTATTCTTGTTTCCATAGCTTTGATGTATTTTTAATGTATCGATACATTACACTTTGCTTTCCTATAAAATCAGCACAAATAACTATAAATCTGGTTTTTAGCAAGGCTTGGTGTTTTTAAGCAGCTGTTGTTAATATGACTTACTTTCTCCATGCTAAAATAATAGGGTTTACTACTGCACAGGCTAAAGCATGCAGGCAGCATGCGTTGGGCTGCAGCCTCATCTCACTGGCACTGAAATTAATCTGCAGTAAGCCTTTTGGAAATAAACAAATTGAATTTTCTTCTGTAGGACAACTGAAGCACAGTTGTCTCCTACTTTTGTCATGCTTTGTTTTAATACTTCAGTAATGTTCTTAAATACTTTGCAAGAGGTTAATTAAAAAAAAAACCAAACACAAAACAAAAAACCTAGACAGTTCTGATTTCTCTGTCAAAGTTTCAAGTGCAGTCACACCTCTTTTCAAGAGGTCATGAATATGTCACCAAAGCTCCATAAAGACATCGTTGTGGATTTTTCTCTTTGGGAAAATGAAGTCATGACTTTTCTTTAGAGCTTAAGAGGGTTTTTGTGGGGTGTAAGCTAATTCTGTTTTGTTTTCTGTTTTGCTTCAGCTAAAAAACTAGGAATTACTGATGTGCCAGCTGAAGTGGTTACTTTTATTTCCCATGCAACACAAAACAGATTAAGAACAGTGATAGAAAAAGTAACAGTGATAACCCAGCACCGAATGGAATCCTACAAAGTAAGTGTGCAAAGGAAGGTACAGTATGCTACTGAATCAGAGTGAGTGGGGAAGGCGCAGGGTGTCACAGAGTCAGAGTGTGCAGGGGAATGCGCAGGGTGTCACAGAGTCGGAGTGTGCAGGGGAAGGCGCAGGGTGCCACAGAGTCGGAGTGTGCAGGGGAAGGCGCAGGGTGTCAGAGGATGCTGCAGTGTGACACCAGCTTTCCTTAGCACACGACAGGGGTTTGTGTTTGCTCGATGTGCCAAGGGTGGTTTAGCTGCAGGTTTGTCTGCCTCAGCAAACAGAGGGTGGTGGGATGGAAGCAGTGCTTGCCAGAGCAGTCTGCTGCCTCTGTGTTTTCATTCTGCTGTGCTAAAATGTCTAATATGTGGTAGGTGTTAAACTCTTTCTGCTCGTGGACTGCAACCAAGAGTGCTGGTTCTGGATGTCTCCCTTTTTTGACCAAGATATCCACTGACTGGAACCAAATTGCTTCGATATATGGAAATCCATGGTTACTTTGTGTGGTTTTGGCTTCAAGAATGACTAATACTTTACAAAAGCTACCAATTTGTCTTAAACCATCAAGTGGAGTAAATCTCTCACTGTAACTAAGCAGCAATGTTCTTTTGAAAAAAGAACATACCAAGATTTAACAATTCCATTGTAGCGAGTGTGCTCTTGAAGAAAACTGAAATAGTTTAGATTAAATTTCCCCACTGGTTGAAGATAAACAATCTGCAAACCAGTTTGAAATTAAAACAAGCATCTTTATTGATAGCTATGAAATACTGGTTTTGATAAAAGCCCCTACTGGTGGCTCAGCTGGTGTGAAATCAAGATGGCAATAACCACTGTTGTGTATTGCCTGAGATGCATTTAAGTTTCTTTAGTTGAGATTCACATTGAGGAGCTCCCATTTGGCCTTTTGGGGGTTTTATTTGGTTTTGACCTCGAGTGCAAGCACAATCAAACAGCTTTGGACTGTGTCTTTGCCCACGTATTCCTGAGTCACTGCTGGACATGGCATTTGTAAGAACAGATCTTTGGAGTCTGTGACTGCAACCAACATGACTGTGATAGCAAAACAGATGGAAAACTCCAGGCTACCATGGCCGTGTGTTACCCACCCAAATCCTGCCTTGCAGTTGAGGGATAGCTTCTGTTACATTGGACTAGAAGTAGAACCCTCTTTCTTTCCACTTTGGCAGTATCAGTTCCCTCCTTCCTTCTCCCTAGGATGGTGTCTGAGAAGAAACACTTTGTTTAAGCTGCATTAAGCCAAAGCTGCATTTAAAATATCTTAATGGCTTCTTAGACAAAAAACTTGAGTGTTGTTATCTGTTTAACCAAAGCACTTTCACTGCGGTCTCCTTGATGAATGCTTTGCTTTGAATGCATAGCAAAGGGAAAATACGAAGCAGATAAATGAGGTGCAAGTAATATGGATAACTTCTTTCTGACGTTCTGAGTGTTCCATGCAGCTCGTGCCATCAATTCTTAGTGTTTGCTGGCTACTAGGAAAGCTTGCACGCCTTTAGTTGTCACAGAGTTCCTTGAGTTTAATTGTAATTAGAGGCTTCTTTCCAACTGAGTGTTTAGCTTTGATGCTTTTATAGCACTGCATCTTCATCACTCTGGTCCTGGTTCAGGATGAGTACAAATACAGGAATTGCAGCTTACAGCCAGGCTTATATCTGATGTTTAGGATTGTTCAGTAATAAAGCATCTCAGAGGTTTTTAGTCAGTAAGTCTGGGTTTGGTTTGGGTTTTTTTAACTCTGTGATGTCTCTGGTGATGATAAATCATTCTTCTTTCTTTTTTAAACTTATTTAGCTATCAATTAAATAGATTCTAGCTGCACCATTAACCACAGGCTGCCTTTATTCCTCTGAGCTTAAAAAGAGGGGAAAAAAAAAAGTTTAATTGTTATTTTTTTTAAAAGTATTTAGCACTGTAGGCACATTTGACTATGTAACACCCACAGTCTTCTTTAAATGTGGGGTCTGATGGCACTACCTGTTGGAGTAAAATGTTCTTCTTTTGCAGGATGATGAATGGTATGAACAAGCTACAGACGTGCGGTCACAGCTCAAGTTTTTTGAGCAGTTGGAGCGCTTAGAAAAGCAAAGGAAAGATGAACAGGAGAGGGAAATCTTGCTAAAGGCTGCCAAGGTATGTTTTTTAAACTACTCACCAATTCATAGTCTTGCAACAGTTACCCAATTCTGTGAAATCTATTTCATAAGTGGCTTTTTTTTTCCCATGCAACAAGAGGATGCAGTTGTTGTGACTGCACAGCTTTAGTCCCTAAAGTCATGCTATCTCCAGACCTACCTGCCTGCCTGCAGTGCTCATGGGTTTGCAAGATACAGCTCTGAACAGGATGAGTTCCTGGGAATAGAGCAGACAGTGGCTGACATTTTCAAAACAACTTGGTGAAATAAGATAGCAGTGCAACTTAGGATTTCCTTTCCATTAAAAACCCGAGCACTGAAAACAAGATTGGACTGTTGCAGGAGCTAGCACAACCCCCTGGACCTCTCAAACTCTGCATCATGTTCCACAATCACAGAATGGTTTGTGGAACCCTTTAAAGATCATCTTGTCCAACCTCCCTGCAGTGAGCAGGGACATGTTCAAGCAGCCCAGGTTGCTCAGTATGCTCAATGTATGCAATACTACCTAGAACATAGAGCCCAAAGCATTCTTCTAATCCACTTCCTAGGAAATGTTAGAATGGAAGTGTTTAAAGACACATTGGTCCCCAAAGTCCTGAGATCCAGCCAGCTCCTGCAGCTGGGACAGCTCATGTTTCAAACATCCAGATAATATGTCAAATAGAGAAGCTGTGAAAGGAGAGACTATGGCTGCCTTGCTTGCCATTACTTTTGGGGGTATCTCCCTAAAAGGTGAATCAGGGTAAAGTGAAAATGGCACCAAGAAGGAGCATTTTGTGTAGGAACACATCTATGGAGTGCAGGCTCTTTAAAAGAAAAGGCAACTCCTCAACCTTGTTTGTTTTGCCAGTAAGAACCCACTGGCTGTTGTTCTCACGTGTGTGCAGGAGCAGGCAGCTTTTGAATCTGTCTTTGGTGTCTGGTACAGGAAAGAGCGAGGAGAGTCTTAAGACTGCAGAAAGGTCAAAAGCCAGACTAAAATCACTCGAGGAATTCACCTTTACGTTTGACATGGTGCTGTTGTGTGGACTTCCTAAAACCCAAAGCAAACAAAACCAAAACAACAACAAGAAGGGAGGAGGAAAATACCAATAGAAGTCCCCAGCTACAGTAAAGTCGTGTTCTTGCTGCTTTTATAGCCACTTCCAAAAGCTGGGAGAGGCAGGCTGTGGGGGTCAGCTGGAGTCAGGTTCCAGTTCTGCGCTGGTAATGGAAAGAGGGCTGGCAGCAGGGGGAAGAGGATTTTGGAGTTGGGGTTTTGTACTGGTCTGTTTATTTCTGACTTGGTTTTTGGAGAGAGTGACATTTTCTGCAGCAAAGAGCTGCAGCTTGGGGTTGGCCTTATTTTCAGTAAATCCATGATTGATACCTTTGTGACAATCTGCAATCAGGTGGATCCCATTAAAATTACTATGGCAATTCATCTGCTCAAACTGGCTAAACTGTTGCTTATTTTATTAGCAAAGTCATTAATTTCCAATACATCCTATTAGTCTTATTATTCTGAGTGTTCTGTATTAGCTGCATGAGCCTGTCAGGTGGCCAAGACGTCCTTTGAGGGTCCCTTCCAACCCAAGGCAACCTGTGAATGTGGGGGTCTCAAATGCAGCTGTCCCAGGAGAAAGATCTGTTCTGTGAGGAGAATAATAGCTGAAGGAAATGGGAAATGATGGTCGGGCTTGTTTGCAGAGTTAATTGATATTGATGGAGGAGAGTGACTGTGGGCTGAAGGGCTTCTTTTTATTGGAGAGAGATCACTGAAATTTGGCAGTGCAGATTTCTCTGCACACGCGTCTGCGATGACTGGAAGGGGCTGCCTCTGCGAGGCACAGCTCAGCCGTCACACCAATTTACTCCCTTCCCTCTCTTCTGAGAGCACAGGGGATGTGCTGCAGCCCTCCCTGAGATGAAGGCTCACTGAGCAGGAACTTGTAACTCACTTCTGAGGAGAGGAGAGCAAAGAGGGAATGATTGTGTCGAGATAATTCTCTGAAATTTTCAGGAATTTGTTCCTTCAATTTGAATGATTTTAAACTAAATCTTTTCCCAGACCTGTCCTCTTGCATTCCACCTCACTGTGGTCGTGGCTCTGAAAAGGGTTTTACCCTCAGCTATGCTGCTTTTAACTTCACTTTTTATTAACAAAGCTAATGTGAAAGCAAAGTGTTTCATGTTGCCAATTTAATTTCTTTAATTAAAAGTGAAAGTTATAAGCTGGTACAGCCGTGGGGTGAAGTTCTAATGTCATCAATGGGGAAAATAGGTTTAAAATTGAAACTGTTGGCACAGCAGTGGCTCTCAATAGTACAGCACCTGCAGTTGTGACTCTCTGCTTTTATGTGATGAAAAAAGATGGATTCAAAGCATTAAAGGCTCCCGGTGCATGGATTGGGAAGAGGGGGAGCAGGAGCTGTAGGTGCCTGCACTGGGATCAGATGCAGGAGGTGCGTTTAGGAGGAGAGTCCCTGTGAGACATTTTCTAATGCAAGTTTAGCTTCACAATTGTTATAAATCTTATAGAGAACTTTGTAGCAACATGGTACATCACAGCAGAATCCTGAGTAATGCCTAAGTCCATTGGGAGGGCCCTTAGTCTGCTCCTCTGCATAGACAAGAGTAGCCTCCCCTTTTAAATAGAGGTGTTGCATACATTTAAATATTCCACGAGGTAGAGATAGCTTTATTACTTTAAAAATACTGCTACTTTCAAATTGCAGGCAAAATCCTCTTCCCCAAGCTGTGCTGCAGTGTGTATTTGATGTCTGTCTTGGTGGCATTCTTCCTTGACACAAGCAAGGGGCAAACGTGACGTTTGGAACATTAGGGAGTTTGGTAACATGTAAATGAAACCTCCTATTTTTAATGTGTTTTGCATACAGACATTTAACATATGCTGCTTTTCATGCTTTGGAAGTCTCCTATTTCCATAGAGCCATTGTGATCTCTGCAGTGTTCAGATCAGTAAGATGGCAAGGTTTTAACACAAGCATTTGTACTAAAATACCAGGCTGTCTGGGCTAATAGAAGTAGCTGGTGTTGGGGAGAAATGCTGGCAGACCTGGTTTGCCGAAGAGGCTCTCAGCAGGAGGCAGCATTTAATGTATTTAAAAGTATATTACCTGGTTAGGATCAGCTCTAGGTTTCTCTAAAATGACTATGGGGAGCTGCCTATCTCTGAAGGTGTTTATTCATCAACATGAAAATACCGTACGTAAACCCAGCTTGCTTTATTGGCAGGCCTAGGCATGAGGTATTCAGAGGGGAAGGGAAAGGGGAGAGGAAGAAAAAAACAAAAGTAGGAGATGGCTGAAAAAAAGTAAACTGGAATTAAAAAAGCCTAGCAATGATTAGCTGGAAGCTTGGAGAAAGTTAAGTGTAAAATAGTAAGATAACTGTAAAGAAAAATGGTGGCACAGAGACAGCTGCAAAGGCTCAGCAGCAGCAAAACTGTTCCAGCCCTTCAGAGGGGGAAAGATGCTCACGAGTGGAGTGTAAAGAGAAGCCAGTGACATTTTTAAAGCTTATCTGGGCACCTCTGTTAAGCTTGACATTTTCATTTACTTCTGTTTGCTTTATTCTGCATTGCACTGGCAGTGCAGGAACCTTTTCTCGTTTACCTTAGATCATCGAGTGAGGAATTAACAAACCGCTCTGTGTTTGTGCTTCGTCACGTCTTAGCCCCCACTCACTGATGGGTTTGTTGCTGAAGCTTGCTGGTTTGTAAGCTGAGATGGTAGGCAGCAGGAAGGTGAATTACTCCTAATCTGTTTTTTAAAAAAACCCGAACAGGTAAAAGTTGTGTGAACACAAAAAGCAACAGAAAATTACAGCGGAATTCCTGACTACTTTTTAGCGCTGCTTGCAGCAGGAGTGGCAGAGGCAGTGTGAGGTGGGAACTCTGCTGGTCTGAAGGCAGAGCCAGCCTGAGATCTTTGCAAAGACCATTTGGCATAGAGCCAAGGCATAACTGCAGCTGCTCTGTTGTTCTAAATGAATCATTCTGCCTTCACCTTCAGTCTGGGGTTTTACAGCCAACATCCTCAGGTATTTGAAATCCTCATAACTGAAGAACTGCTGATCTGTGCTATCAGGCAGGAGCTGAGGACCTGTTTGCCCCTCCCCAATCACTGCTATTTATTGTGAATGAGTTGGAGGTGTACACAGGTAAATCAGCTGGTTTTTTTGCCTGCTTTTGGGCTCTGCTTTTTCAGATTATCTTGACCTCTAGGTCTACTTTTAGCTGGGCAGTTTCTTTAAAGAGAAAAAAAAAAAAAAAAAGCCCAAGGTCTAGCTGTGTTGTTTTTTAATTTGAGCACTTGCAGGGTGTTTGCTTCACTTGGGGAGTCCAGGAAATTGCAAAGTTACTTTGCCTCTACTGCTTTAATTTTCCTTCCAGTGTCTCCAAACACAGCACAGATCTGGAGTGTTTTCCAGGACTCTATCACTTTCTTGTGGAAACTTGGTTCCAATGTTAGAAGTCTCAGCTTGATTCTCCTAGGACACTTTGCCTTCTCCTTAAGCTGGAGTGCTTTCAACTTGTGCTTTGCATTTGGCAGACAGTTCAACTGCATACAGTGGGATAACAACACTTTGTATTTCTGTGCTGCCTTCATTGCAAGACTCAGAATGCAAAAGAAGTTCATTATGCCTTTATAAATTTATCATGAAAACCCAAGAAAGGGCTAAATACAATTTCCTACTCATACTGGAGAAACAAAGGCACACAGTGATTGAACATAGTGACAGAGCAAGGACCTAATTCATTTTGGTTCACAAATGATCCCAGAGAAGCAACTCACTGAATGGGGCCTGGGCTTTTGCTTCTGTTTTAGCCTAATGGCTACAAATATCATCAAGTTCTTAGCAATTGCTCTGCCAAAGAGTCCCAGCTCTCTGCAGATATCCACACACCTCCTTAAATGCCTTTTTGTCCTTGCCACGTTCACTGGGTCAGGGTATCTACACTCTTGTCTGGCCACAGGTAGAAGGAATCTCAGCCTAGGGGAAGTTGGAGTTTCTTTCTTGGTCGGCACAACTACAGCCTGAGAGTCAAATCTGGTCAGTAGCTATCTAGAGATTTTAATTTCTCCTTGCTGCAGACACTGTCCTGTCAGTCTGCCTTCTGAGCTAGCAGGTACAACACCACTAGTGGTGGTGGTGGAAGATGTGGCTAATATGCTCAGTGGGAGGAGGAAGAGTCAAGCATGTAGATTAATAGATTCATAGGTTGGGTTGGAAGGGACCTTCAACATCATCCAGTTCAACTCCCCTGCCGTGGGCAGGGACACCTCCCGCCAGCACAGGTCACTCAAGGCCTCATCCAGCCTGGCCTTGAACACCTCCAGGGAGGGAGCAGCCACAGCCTCCCTGGGCAACCTGTGCCGGTGTCTGCCCACCTTCACTGCAAAGAATTTCTTCCTAATCTCCAACCCCAAACTTCAACCCATTCCCTCTTGTCCTATCACATCTTCTAAAGGTCTCATTGTTGTTTAATTTGGCCATGCTTGGCCATCACTGGGTTTTGTGTGTGCTCTATTATCTGGAAAAAAAATTCTCAGTTTAAAAACCAAAACAACCTCAGGAAAAGGGATGGAGGATTGAGTGCTGTTGGAGCCCTCTCTACCAAATTCCAGTCAAGGCTCTGTCTGGGTATATCAAAAGTATGGCCCCTTAGCCTTAAACCCTCTCTCCCTTTGCTTGTCTTCACAGATTTTTAACTTCTGAACAGGTTTTCTTATTAAAAAAAAGGCAAACAATGGGGCAAACAGTTCTGAGCATGTGGAAGTTTGCAAGCTCGCTCTTCCAGGTTTCAGGTCTGCCTTCAGCAGAGAAGCACAGCTAGGAGAGGGCATAGATGATGTTCTTCTTCCTCTGGGAGTTGTGTGAATCATTTGAAATCTCAAAGCAGCACCAAAATAAACCAGTTACACCTTTCAGGTATCAGGAACAACAGTTTGCCACAGATGTCTCAAGTTTTATTTGAGCTTCTCACAAGGTTTTTTTCAAGTTCTTCTGGACACTGACCAATCATGCAGAAGTAGGCTGCCTGTACTATCTACCTCTCAGGTTCTGAGTTCCATCCACTGGAACGTGCTTAGTGAGCACAAATAAGAATGTAATTGTCGTAACATACGGCTGTAAAGCAGTCTGTGGCTGCAGAAATGTACCGTTATGGGTTATTATTGCAATTAAATAGTTTTTCTTAATGGGGTTTTAGGGCTTTTGTTCCTGGTTCTGAAGGGAAAGCCAAAAGCTGCCATTTGGCAATATTTCTGCAGTTTCAAAAATCACAACATTAATATTATTAGGAGTGCATGAATGAGTTTAAATTGTGTGTGCTTCTGTGCTGTGCTCCAAGTGAGCTCTCTGGATGGTAACATCTTCATTAGGAAGATTTACTGTTTGGGAGAGCAACTCTGCAGCCCTTTTCTCCACATTTCCTGCCAGCAGCTGAACGAAGTCTTGGTTGCACACAGTTTGCAAACCAGCGACTGGCAGGAGTTTAAATGGCAAAGCTGAGCTAATGGAAAGGGAGGCACTTCCTCATGCTCATGCTGGCATTAAATAACTGAAACCTGAACCTGTACAGAAACTCAGCAGTGACCAAACCATGGTTGGGGGTGTGTGATCATTTAAATCTGGGGTAGGTCTTATTCACAGCTGAATATTTGAGAGTCTTTTGGGTGCTGCCTGTGGGTTTGAGATCACACTGCTATGAATTTAAGCATCTCATCTTTGGCACCTTGTACCCTGTGCCCTGCCTTTGCTGTTTTGTGAGTTATTGCAAGAGATGAGGAGTTCTTCAGCCATCTGCTAACTGCTTCCCTCCTTTCTTTTAAACATCCAGAGTCGCTCAAGGCAAGAAGACCCAGAGCAAGCCAGACTGAAACAAAAAGCAAAGGAGGTAAGCAGAGCTAGAGATCATTACACTTGACATTTCAAGGCTTGAACATATTAATTTTTTATGCCTTGCTACTTGTATATCGTTAATAAAAATCTGACTAAAAACTTTTTAGGATGTATTTGTTGCTTTGCCTTTGATCTTTATGTTTGCAAACTAATACATTAATACATGTGAAGCCTAAGGAGATTTTGTAAGAGAATATTTCCATACATCACATCTTCATTTCCATTTTAGGTAGCTGTAGCTTTTGTTGGGTTGTTGATGGCAGCAGCACTAGATTTTGGTGGGAAGTCTATGCCTTTGTGTAAAATGCCACTCTCTTAGAAACCTGCTGCTTAACACTTTTGTTCTGGTGAGTCTTTAAAGCAGTGCCATTGCCAGGCTTGGCCTCCCCAGCGTGGCTCAGCAGGCTGGTTACTCAGCAGGGGAAATTACAGTAACTTGAAAAATTGGCCAAGAATTCCAGAGGAAGTTTGGATATGCTACTCCAAGAGTAACAATTTGGGAACTGCTCAGTACCTTAATTTGCTGTGAGTGTAGCTGTCCTTTGCTTAAGGCATCCGGCAGCTTAGGGTGGGCTCGTAACTTAATTAGACTAAAACATCTATCAGCTCTAAGTCATTCCTGGTTTGAAGTCAGTAACATCATCTGCAGCAAACAGGTGCTGTGGTGGATTGGGCTTCTTTAGCCAGCTGCTTTGGATGTCTGCATTAGAAAGTAGTAATTGAGCACTGGAAGGTGATCCACACAGAAAGAAGCACAGAACAAATTCTGTTGTGTGGAGCTGTGCTGCCTGGCTTGTGTCCCTGTGGCAGGCTCTGCAGCTCTCTTTGCTGTGCACAACAGCCCAAAACACCCCAGCAGAGGGCTGGGGTTGATTTGGCTTTTTTCATTATGTAGTCAGATTTGTTTAAATGAGTTCTTGTAAACATTAGACCTTGCTGCAGTGTTTCCAGAGCTGGGATTGTCAAGTGAGTATTCCAATGATATTGTCAGGTTGCATGCAGGGAAAGACAGAGGAGTCTGCTGCTGGAGTTGGGTGTCTGGCTGCTGTGTGCAAAGGAACCAGCCTGCTGAGAAGGGATGGCAGCCTGCTGAGAAGGGATGGCAGGCAACCCTTGCTGCAGAGCTGAGACCTGAAACTGCCCTGCTGCTGGCAGCCAAGGCAAGCTGCAAAGGAAAGTGTGCCTGGCTGCCACAGGATTTGCATTCTGCCTTGGCTGCTGGGAGGTGGCGGAAGCAAAGATCAGGGCCGGTGAAAACATGCTCTGGCACGGAGACTTTGCCACGGAGACGTGCTCTGCCACGGAGACTTTGCCACAGAGACGTGCTCTGCCATAGAGACGTGCTCTGCCACAGAGACGTGCTCTGCCACGGAGACGTGCTCTGGCACGGAGACTTTGCCACGGAGACGTGCTCTGGCACGGAGACTTTGCCACGGAGACGTGCTCTGGCACGGAGACTTTGCCACGGAGACGTGCTCTGGCACGGAGACTTTGCCACGGAGACGTGCTCTGGCACGGAGACTTTGCCACGGAGACGTGCTCTGGCACGGAGACTTTGCCACGGAGACGTGCTCTGGCACGGAGACTTTGCCACGGAGACGTGCTCTGGCACGGAGACTTTGCCACGGAGACGTGCTCTGGCACGGAGACTTTGCCACGGAGACGTGCTCTGGCACGGAGACTTTGCCACGGAGACGTGCTCTGGCACGGAGACTTTGCCACGGAGACGTGCTCTGGCACGGAGACTTTGCCACGGAGACGTGCTCTGGCACGGAGACTTTGCCACGGAGACGTGCTCTGGCACGGAGACGTGCTCTGCCACGGAGACGTGCTCTGCCACGGAGACTTTGCCACGGAGACGTGCTCTGCCACGGAGACGTGCTCTGCCACGGAGACGTGCTCTGCCACGGAGACTTTGCCACGGAGACGTGCTCTGCCACGGAGACGTGCTCTGCCACGGAGACGTGCTCTGCCACGGAGACTTTGCCACGGAGACGTGCTCTGCCACGGAGACGTGCTCTGCCACGGAGACGTGCTCTGCCACGGAGACTTTGCCACGGAGACGTGCTCTGCCACGGAGACGTGCTCTGCCACGGAGACGTGCTCTGCCACGGAGACTTTGCCACGGAGACGTGCTCTGCCACGGAGACGTGCTCTGCCACGGAGACGTGCTCTGCCACGGAGACTTTGCCACGGAGACGTGCTCTGCCACGGAGACTTTGCCATAGAGACGTGCTCTGGCACGGAGACTTTGCCACAAACATACTTCCCAGGAGGCTGTCTCCTAGCTGCGCTGGGAGCATCGCATGCCTGCCAGGCCTGCTGTTGTGGGCTGTCTGCAGGAGCTCTCCCTGCCCTTGGAAGCTCTGCTCTCCACAGAAGCTGCTTCTCACCCACTAGAGGGAGAGCTGTGCTGACATGGGAATGAAAGGAAGGGCAGGAAGTGTGTTCTGAGGAACGAGAAGAGTGCTAGAAGCAAAGTAGTAGCAAAGGTGGTGGTGGTGACCTCCTTTAAAACGCCAGTGCCCAACTGGTGTGGGTTGTAAAGCAGTGGTGTTGCTGGACAGGACGAGAAGGTGTGGGAGTGAGTGCAGGGTGCACGGGAGGCTTTCTGCTGGGTGCTGCACCCTCTGGTTTTGTGCCTTAGCCCTGCCTTTGTTCCAAGGTTAGGATGTGCTGGCACCCTGCCTCTCTTGGAACTTGAATTTCAGTCTACCTGTTTGACACCATAAGAAATTCAAGCTTGTCTGCACCATGCTCTGGAGTGGAACCATGGAGTTCAATGCCAGTCTGGAACCATCCTCTTCAAACCAGTGTGCTCAGTACTGCACCCTGCTTCCCTGGCAGCCAGAAATGGGTGAATATCTAAACCAAACATAACCAAGATGTGAAGTCTGTTAGAGGGAATAAAACCCAAGACACTTAGTGAAGATAAAAGTCAGAGGGAGAAAGTGAAAAGAAGTCTTCAAGAAAGTCCTTGAAATATTGAACAAACAACTGTTGAAAACATCAGGAGACTCTGTACCGCTACGAAGAGCCCCTCTGGCTTGATGCTGTCTTCAAGAGAATGTGTCCCATGAACACACTGAGAACTGAATTTGCCAGGGTGGAGATTTTTTTAGGTTTGGTTCTGTAACTCCACTGATCAGCCAGACTTCAAACCACTCTGCATGTTGTTTAAACCAAACCTAAATCAGTTTCAGTCACGTTCAAGTACTTAGCAAAGCAGAAGGCAGGCTCATCTGCAGGTGGCCCTGCTGCAGAGCCCCTACCAGTCAGGTTTCACACACAGGCCAGCACTGTGTTGTGTTAGTTCAATCAGGGCATGGTTTCAAAGAGAGGCAGAGAAGGTAAGACCCTGAACGTCCCTTTTGGCCTGGATATGTTTCTATATATTCAGTGTCAGTTGGCTAAAAACCTTTATAATTTAGAAGTCAAGTAGCTGAGTTTGATCCCGAAAGATTAACTTGGTTAAACTCTGTGTGTCATCACCAAACAAGAGGATTGCATAATAATGCAACCCTAGAGTAGACACCATAAAGTCTGGGCATGTGTTCAGGACCTAGATCAGTTTAGATAACACTCAGCTGAGTCTGTTCTCAGATGCCTTTGTTAACCACACCAGTGGAATTGCAGGCCTGTTGATGCTCAGAAGCCATCCCAAGTTCAAGGGAAGGCAGAAGCCAACCTTTGGCTTACCTCTGTCAGCAGAGACAGCACATCCTTCCAGGGCTGCCTCAAGCCCTGGAACAGTGATGTGTGCTTCAGCAGGTTGCTGTTGTGACTGTGGCACTAACCAGGAGCTTTGGGAGTACCCAGTGCTTGCCTCAGCAGAGCAGGGGCAGGTTTACCCCATGCTCCCAGGAGGAGTTGTATCCACTGCAGCATTGTGGTAGCCACTCTGCTTGGGGACTGTCATCCCCCTACGTCTGCAGTATCTTCTGCAGAGTTGGATGCACAAAAGTGACTGATAGCAGACAGAGTTATCTAAGAAGCCATAGGATTTGATAAGGAGCTGTAGGATTGAAGCTCGAGGAGGGGAAATTCAGACTGGAGGTTAGGAAGAAATTCTTTACAGGGGAGCCAGTGGCATAGGTTGCCCAGGGAGGCTGTGACTGCCCCCTCCCTGGAGGTGTTCAAGGCCAGGCCGGATGGGGCCTTGAGCAGCCTGGGCTAGTGGGAGGTGTCCCTGCCCATGGCCAGGTTGGAGCTGGATGATTTTAAAGGTCCCTTCCAACTCAAACCATTCTGTGCATCCCTCTGTTCCTTAAAGGTACTAATGAAATAGGGACACGACATGATGTGTACCTTACATGGCTTCAGCTGCTGCCTTAGACACTTCAAATCCCACAGAACAAGGTGACTTGTCTCAACATTACTGAAACTCAAGCATCATATATTTCACAATTAGATGATTGGTGAAGGTTTTACTCTAATTTTGGGTCACTAGAGATATATATCAACATGGAAGGAGTGGTTTCTTCTAAAATGTTTAAGTAGGGGAGCTGCAAAAAGCTATTGTTTTCACAAGGCATTAATGAAAATGAAAAGTTAATAAAAGGGATTTCAGTTTGCTTGGTAAGTTCATTTAGTCACCTTCTTAGCACACCCAAAGTCCTGAAGGATTGTACTGGTAATGCAGCTTCTCCCCTGATGAGAAGTGTGAATGAAGGAGGTTTCTATTTTATCACGTCTGACATAAAAGTATTGATTGCAAAGCAACAACCTTCTCTTAAAAAGGTTTCTTATAAAACATTCCGCTGAGAAATGGAACACTTGGACAGAAATAAGTTTAAATTAAATTTCCACTTAGCTCTCTAACCCATCTGAGGGTCAGCAGGTGGAAAGAAGGAAGAGCTAGGAATACAATAGCTGAAGTGCAATGTTTAGGCAGTAATGATCCCTCAGAACTAAGTTGTTTCATAAATGGTTATCAGCATCAGGTTACTGATGCTGGAGCTGTGCTGCAGCATTTTTGTCAACACATCTAGAAGGTTAGGTAAGAGTCACTTTGTTTATGCTCTCCCTTTGCCACTGGGCTGTTGGACCCCAGAAAAATGCTTCAGAAAGACTCTGCTGGCACTGCTAAGTCCATGCAGCACAAGACCTTCCTAAAGGTGCTGCAACCATTTCTAATGTTGATGTTAACCTTGTAGCTCAGAGAGCAGCTGTCCTGTCTGCTTCCACTCAGAGTACTTCTACGGAAGTCTTGCTGTGTTAAGTGTTACTTTGGAGAGATCATGGGAACAAGTCAAAACTGAATGGTGAGCTGCTGGGAAGGCCAGGAGAGGAATGGGATTATAGCTGCATGTGCAAATACTGCTGCTGAAGAAACAAAAGGTCTGTAACCAGCAATGAATTTATTGCATCTGAAACTCAGTGTGCAGCTCTTCAAAACTTGCTGTCACTTCAGATGTACAGACAGTGCCTTTTGCCAGCAAGTTGCCTTTCTGTCCAAAGATCAGGTGTCACCCTGCCATGTCCTTGTGGGCTTGCTACTCAGCAGGACCTTCTGGACATTTCTCTGTAAAACTGCGACACTCCCAACCTGATTTCCTGTGCTTTGGGCAGAAGTGATGTCAGTTGGGCTGGAGCTGCAGCGTGGTGTTACCCTGGCAGAAAGCTGGGTAATTGGCAGAGAAATGCCAGGAGATCAAAGGAATGGCCATGATACTTTCCAACCCAGGCAAGTTGTTTCAGTCCTGCTTAGGTAAAATGTGTATTAATTAGAGTCGAGTCAGGGGCTGGGTTGGGGTTTTTTGGTCTTTTCTCTAACCCCCAAGTTTGACCCAGGATTACCTCATGAGTCTAGTAGAAATCTAAATGAAATCCAATCCTGCCCAACATGGTAATTTCCTTCTACAGAATCATATTGATGCAGTTGGAAAGTGATGCAGGACTTTAGTGTGCAGACACTGCCTAGCTCTAGTTTAGAGTAAAAAGAAGGACAGAGGGGAAAAAAATAAGGACAAATAGGAAGTAAAAANGGAAAAGAGCGGGAAAGCGACAGAAGAGGGAAGCCTACGGAAGCTGTTTTCACTTGGCACACGCAGGGGCGCGTTACTTGGGCACCCGGGCAGATGGCCGTGCCCTGCTCTGCCCAGCCGCGGCCGCCGCTGGGTGAGCTGTGCCCGCTGAGCAAGCGCCGTGTGGCCGCCGGGGCGGCGCAGCCTGCTGGGCCGGAGCGCGGCGCGCAAGGAGAGGTGCAGGCGCGCTCGGGCCGCGGGCAGCCTTCCCCCGGCGCTGCTTGCGCGGCGGCTCCCGGCCGGGCGGCGCGGCCCGAGGCGGCTCGCGTTGTGCCGCTGAGCTAACATGTTTGCGAGCCCCGCTCGGCAGCCTGGGAGCGCCGCGGGCAGCGCACAGCTGCCAGCTTTCATCTGCCCCCGGCTCCTGCGGGCGCTCCGCCTCGCATGACAGCGGCCGCGGGCAGCGGCGCACCTACCGCACCCTCTGCTCCCCTGCCGCTTCGGCCAGGCGCTGCGCTGGCCCCGGCAGCCGCACGCCCCCGCCCGCCGGCCTCGGCCTTCCCTTTGTGCCCGACCCGCAGACAAAGGTCTGCCCTGCTCCCCGCGCCTCGCCGGCTGTTTGCGCGGCGGTCGCTCGCAAGGGCAGAGCCCCCTTCGAAAGGCACCTTCTGTGGAACGCTCCCTTTCGGCTGCCCTTCCGAGCCCCCCGGGGCCGCTTCTGCCTGCTAGTGGGAAGTGGAAGAGTTCGTGGGGCACAGTTACAGCTAAAGTAGTAGCAGAAAATTTTTAGAAGGGATTTGGGACCTCCTTGCCAGCACGCTTTTGAGAGCTGCAATGCCTGCTTGCAGTGCTTTTGTCTATCTCCCAGTGCTCTGTAAGGTACAGCAGATCAACTGCACATCTCTAGAATATTTTATTTAGCAGATTGCGAAATCAGATGGAAAGAAATACTCTGGCTCTGTAAACCTGCTTTGTAAAAGCATTCTACAGTTGTCCTGCAAGGTTCATCGCCATCTGACTGGCTGGTTTGGGATGTGACAGTTTCTGTACTGTATGAGTAGTGTGGACGTTGCCTTGGCTGTCATTTTGTTGGGGCAGAGCTTTAAAGAATACTCAATGGAGTTTGCAGTAGGGTAAAAAGTGTCCGTTTTGCCTTAGCCATACTGAGCATTTCTGCCCAGGGCTGAGTTCTCTGCATGCTCTTCTCCTGGACTGCAGGCCAGGGAGACAGGTAGGCAGTGACATGGAGCAGACATGAAAGGGGTGGTAGCATCTCCATCCTAGCTTTAGTTTACTCTTGTCATGAAGCAGTGTCTTTGAGTCAGCCTTTGAGCCTCCCAGAAGTTACATCACCTGAGCTGAGGAAGGAGGTAGCGCTCAGCAGAGCCTGAGAAAGTGAGTCCCCTTTAGTACTGAAGAGTGCTTTTACAGCAAACACACTCTGTGATTTATTGGCAGTCACAAGGTAAACAGGATCCTTGTTTGCTCTCCACTATGTTTATTACAGGTAGATGTGATTAGCTCCAACATGTAAACACTGGGAAGCTGTTACTGTATTTCGAATGCCATTAGGCAGCTGAGTAATGATTTGTAAGACCTTTGCTTTCATCTAGCTGTGAAAACTGGTGCTGAACTTCCAGTTTTCCGTGGAAATGGCCAGGCAGATGTGGCTGGGTTCACTGGGAGGGGATGCTGTGTGCTCCTGCAGAGAGCCTGTCCACAGAGGTGCTGCAGCTTCCCTAGAGGTGCTATCTCCAGATCTGCAGGCCTGGAGCCAGCCGAGACCCAGTGTGATGCAACTGCAGCTCAGGGCTTTGCTGGCTCTGCACAGCCGTGGGAAAAGCTAAATAAGCAACCTGGAGTCTGGAGCAGGCTTCCTTCACATCTGTGTCCCTTCCCTCTGCAGCCGGGCAGTCTGTTGATGGTGAGATGTTTATATTCCTGAGACAGAGCAACACCGTGGCCCTTTCTGAAGCTTTCTCTTCACCTTGTTGTTTTGGCATCCTATCAGGTTTTGAAATGGCCTCTGTACGGCCATATTCACGTGCTAAGTGCATGCAAATCTGTTCATCTCCCCCTGAAAAAGTAAGAATAATTTTTTAAAAATACCCTGTAAGACATGCTTGTGTCTTGCAAATATGTCAGCTGTAGGAAGGGCTCAAATCCACAAAACAAAATTGAAGTAAAAACTGAAATCAGGTGTTAATTTGGTACAGGGGAGAGGGAGAATGTTCCCTTTCCTAGAAACATGACAGAAGTGAGAATGGTGAGAACAGAACGTGTCTTTAGGAGAAACAGGATCCTTTTGTCTGGTTTCAAGGTCTGTGTTTCCTGAGAAGCATTTAGCTTTAAGGCAGCCCAGCACTTTCTGGCTCTGGTGGCCACCTACCAGCTCTGGAGGAGTGAGATAGGCTCCCCCCTTAGAGGAGACCTATGCAATATAGAGGGATGCCTGTCCTGTCTTACTGTGACAGTAGCAGTTAAAGGAAGTTATGGACAATACATTATTACCTCATTTTATTTGCCACTGTTTAATTAAGCAAAACACTTCCAGCTTCTTTTCCTGAGGAAGAGTAAATTCAGTATTGAACAGAATTGTTGTCTGTTTCCATAATGGTCTGGCTGCAGCAGTTGCTGGGTTTTCCTTCTTAAGCAATATGTTCATGGAATCCAGGGTTTCCTAGGATGTGTCAGAAAACAACTGTGGGATGAGATTTTCTCCCCCCCCCCCAAAGAATAGAAATTGCATCTGTTAACTATTTTACCTTGTTAATGATCTAAGTGACCACAAGATAGTGATACAGACCTCCAGCCTGCATGGGAAGCATCCAAAGAACATGCAGCTATGCTAGCTAACCCTATACACTTCTCTCACTTAGTCTCAGGTTGGAAACTTGCAGCTTTAGGTGCAGAAGTCAAAAAGTGCTCTGGATTATAATAGAGATGTCACTTCTCAGAGGAAGGAGCTGACTTGAGGTCATGAGAGACTGGCACAGTTTCCTGGCACCACTTGTCAAGTTTTCATCTCAGAAATTTGCAGGAAGATAAAAACTGAGCTAAGCTTCTGTGTGTGCTGCATGCAGTCCTGGTTTCAGTGCTAGGTGCTGGCATTCTGCTCTGTAGCTTTGCCCTGGTTTGGCTCTAGAGCAATCACAATGCTTGTTTAAATGTCTCAGGCACCGTTACCTTAAGAGTATATATTAGATTCATAGAATGGCTTAAGAGAGAAGGGACCTCAGAGCTCATCTGCTCCAACCTCCTGTCACGGGCAGGGACACCTCTCCACTAGACTTAGCTGCTCAAGGCCTCATCCAGCCTGGCCTTAGACACCCCCAGGGAGGAGGCAG
The DNA here is from genome assembly GCA_013399055.1 of Ramphastos sulfuratus. Classification (NCBI taxonomy): domain Eukaryota; kingdom Metazoa; phylum Chordata; class Aves; order Piciformes; family Ramphastidae; genus Ramphastos; species Ramphastos sulfuratus. Next base: position 499,426 of record WBNM01029410.1, read on the forward strand.
CCACAGCCTCCTTGGGCAGCCTGTGCCAGAGTCTTACCACCCATGAACTGAAGAACTTCTTCCTCAGCTCCAGTCTAACCCCGCTCTGCCTTGGCTTCAAACCATTTCCCCCTTGGCCTGTCTCTAGACACCCTCAGGAGAAGTCCCTCTGCAGCCTTCCTGTAGGATCCCTTCAGGTACTAGAATGCAGCTCCAAGGTCTCCCTGGAGCCTTCTCCAGGCTGCACCCCCCAGCTCCCTCAGCCTGTCCTCACAGCAGAGGTGCTCCAGCCCTTGCAGCATCTTTGTGGCTTCCTCTGGAATCTCTCCAGCAGCTCTGTGTCCTCCTTCTGCCCCAGAACTGGGCGCAGTAATCGGGGTGGAGTCTCAGCAGAAGGGTCAGAATCCCCTCTCTGGCCCTGCTGGCCACACTCCTCTTGATGCAGATTTGTCAGCTGATGCTTCTGGGAGCATTTCAGCACATGATGATTTTTGTGATCTGCTCAGCTATGCAAAAGGCTAAACAATGCTAACTGCACACCTCCTAAATATCATTAGGCAATTGTAACTGAGGCATCAAAAACAATTCCTGAGTGAACAGGAATTGGCAGGCACTCAGCATCCAGGAGTGCAGAGAATCCTGTTTGCTGCTTAGTATCTTTTTGCTCCTACCACTTCTTAAATGTGTGCTGCTCACGTTTGGAACACTGGAAATTCCTCTGTCTCACCACTGTCACCCAACTGACAGCAGTGGCAGTAGTCAGAACAAAGAGGGCTTGTCCCTCTGCTATTAGGCATGCTCTGGTATCAGAGATATGATAGCTGATGTTAGATAAAATCTGGAGCAGAGATTTAATATCTGATGGATAGAATCTGGTATCAGAGATATGATGTCTGATATTAGATAAAATCTGATATCAGAACATCTGTGAACATCATTTGTTAGCAGCTGCATTTTTACTTAAATACAAAAGACTTCTGTAATGTAGCTCTCAATCTTTCTTTCTATGTACTATTTATTTGAAAACCATCTCCAAACGTTGTGATTTTGCATCAGTTGAGAATATTTCTCCAATCTCCTCATGCTGGTTTTGTTATTTAAGGTGCAAAGAGAAGCCTGTGGAGCCTTGGCCTGGCCTGGCTCTGCTTTCTCTTTGCAGCAGTTTCCCATTGAACTGCAGCTCTCTGCGCCATTGTGCTGGAGTCTGTTCTGCAGAGCGCTGCGCTGAGTTGGTTACTGGGACAATAAGCATTTGTGACAGGTTGTTTGCTGAGCACTTCCTCTGTGCATATGGCAGATCAGAGTTCAGTTGTGAGCAGATTATCCATTGTGCCTTGATGTTAAAAGAAGATCCTTCCCGGCCTCTGCTCAGAGCTGTTCTGCACCGGCCTAGGAGTGGTGATGTTGAGAAGGCTCTGAGAGAAGTTAGGGGAAGTTCACAGCTGCTAGGGGGAAAGAATGAGCACAGCAAATAGCACCAAGTGATTTCAGCTTTCTGCTCATGATCTCGGAGATTATTTAGTGTGAATTTTTCCACTGAATTTAACTGCACTTAGTTCTGTAGGAGAACATCATTCAATATTCCTCTCATTTGTAGCCCCAAAGACCCTTCAGAGGCATGCAGAACTGTTAGTACTTAGGGGCTAGTGGTTTCATCCCATCTTTTTAACACTGGGCTGGTCAGAAAGGTGAGGGCCTTTTAGGCACCAGTATTTTGAACATGGATTTCAGATTGTAAGGAAAGGTTACCTAGTTAGAAGAGGAAAATCAGAAAGACTTGTTTTCAAGAGGTGGAAGAGCAACCTGTAATGAGGGGATCGTCTGCGGTGCTCCTCACTTGTTACCATGTGCTGAGGATCAGGGAGGAGAGAAGGGAGTGGAATTCTTCTGTGAAGAATTCTGTTCTGCTGCTGGTGACACATTTTAGACTTCTGATGCTGGAAGGATCTTTAAGATCTTAAAATCACAGCTTCAGCCTGCAACACTTTGAAAATGAATTAAACCCCCATGTCTTGCTTTGGAGATGGGGAAAGTGTTTTTAGGAGGATCAGATTGAGGGGTGAAAGATGACAAATCTTGTATGTGCAAAGCTGAACGTGAGGGCATCTCATTGCCTTTTAGAAGCAGGTCCAGCTCTTGGATCGCTCACTTTTACTATTTATCCTTGCACGAAAGTCAGAAATTACTGCATATGGGGAATGCAGGCATTTATCTCATGCAATAATAACAGGGTAACTATTGCACTTCTTTAATTCATTGATGAAAAGAAAAAAAAATATTTAAAGTAAAAATCATTTTGATTAGAATTAATTAAGGGATTCCTAAAGTCCAGAGCTTAATGAAGCACAATTCTTTAGAGCAGAAAAACGAGGGAAAACAAACAGTGCCTCTTAAGCAGATGCTTGTTCACGTAAGAGAGCTGCTCTTTGATTTTGGAGAGGTGGTCTGACTTGCAGTTGGAAACCTTGGTTTCTAGTGGGGTTATTTATATCTGCAGTAAATGAGGAATAAGCAGAAAACATGAAAAGCCAAGGAAGGTTTTTATGCTGCTTCTCTTCTATTTACATGAAAAATACTTTTATTTTTTTTTATGGTATGTTGCTGTGCCTTTTGTTGACCATATCTGCATGCCAGGTCTGTCTGCTTGTTTCCATTGGCTTGTCATGTTCACTAATTAGGGAACTGCTGCATGATTCACCTTGTTAATTAGAGGGACTTGCACACAAAGGCCCTTCGGGCAGTGCGAAAGAAGAGCCTAGCACTAGTGCCCTGAGAAAGCTCCAGCCTGTGAAGTAATTCTTCTCATCTACCTTCTATTTTTTATTTGAAATGAATAAATCATTGAGATTTTCCTTGTGGAGTGAGAATGCAAGAATTCTCATCTTTGAGAGATGTAAATTACATGTGATCAATAGAAGGGGATGACTACTGCATTGTACTTACAAGATTCCCTAATTTACTACTTGTCAGGCTACGAGAGATTGCTTGAAATATTTTGTCCCCACACTCTGGGAAGCTGCTCCCTTGATCTGCAGGAGCGATGAGCAGCAGCAGCAGCTCTGCTGTGGTTAAATCTAAAATAGAAAAGATGTAGATTATTTCAATTTTGAGCTTGTTTTCAATCCCCAGCGGGGACTCCATTTCCATTTCCCCCACAAGTTTCGAGGAGGAGAAGGTGGGCGCCTGGATGGTTTTATTCCTGATACTGCCTGCCTGAAAGCTCCCTTTGGACAGGAGCAGCATCCTGGCTGTGTTGTGTGTTCTGGAGTTGAATATAGTTCCAGAATAAATTCCAATTCTTTTAGTCCTGTCGCTTAGGCTTGATCAAACCAGAATCCAGCCTACAAAAAAAAAAAAAAAAAAAAACCAAACCAAAACCAAAACTGCATTGAGAGTACACAACCAGTCTCTACACCACCCATTTCCCATCTGTTTATGACACTTCAGGAATTGACTTTAGTGCCATTTTCTCTAACTATTTGATTAAAATTACTTATTGCAGCCAAGTGATCTTTAGAGGATGGCTACATTTGCCTCGTTTCCTCAAATGAAGCTGGCAGTTTCAAGATGCAGACTTCCCAGGGGACTGGTATCCAAATCTGGACCTTTTCTTTTGGAATAATCTCATTGTTACTGCCTCTTACCAGAATTTCTGATGAGTATTTGAAATGCACTTAAAATTTCTGCTAATCTGAAGTTTGGGGGAGTGCCATAGAGGCAGATGATCTCCAGAGGTCCCTTCCAAGCTCCACCGTTCTCTGATGCTGTGAGATCTCAGGAGGACAGTAAACTTCCACTGAGATTAGCAGGGGCCTGGCTAGAGACCATGACCAGTGCCCCAAAAGAGAGAATGCTTCTGCTGCTTGCTCCCCAATTCAGCAGCCTGTGAGTAAGCCCCCAAGCTTTTTGCCTGGTGTTCTTCCCAGTCACCTTTGTACTGGATGAGGAGAACAGTTTGAGAGGGCTCGTAATTGTCTGAAATGAAATGAAATAACAAATTGTAAAAAATAAAGGAACAGATCCTGGGGGAAATTGTTTGGCTCCTGGCATCTGAAGAAGAGACCAGCCCAGGGGCTGCTCCCCTGGCTGCTGGCTGTGCCTCACAAAGCCTGTGCTCAGATGATCCATGCTGGGCTAAGCAAATCTACCAGCCACCATTATGGGACCTAGCAGACGGCAAGGCTTGCAGGAGGGGTGGCTTCAGCCTACTGCAGAGCAACCTGGAACCGGTGCTGCTGGGGATGAGTTCTTTGAGGAGTGGTAGAACCAAAACCAGGCAAAGTGCAGCTGCAGCTCCAACGACAGATTTGGGGCAATGAAAAAATGTAATACTTAAGGTTACCAAAAGGACCAAAGAATGCATGGTTGTAGAACTGCTTCAGAGGAATCTGAAGGGTTTCTCGCACCTGATATTACTGCAGGTAGACTGTGTGGCTTAAGAGAGGGTTGGGCAGTTGCAGAAGTAGATGGGCAGAAATAGATGAGTTGAAATTAAACTAAAACTTCAGCCACTTTGGACCAGTGGCATGCTGTTGCTGGAGGAGTGCTGCTGACCTTTAGAGACTCCTGCAATGCAAAAGAGAGGTGGGAGCATTGCATGGGCATCCTGCAGACATTATCTCTGGAGTTCACTGATGGACTCATCCTTCTCGATCGTTGTCCTGGACTTGGGGAGGTTACTGCCAGCATTTTTAATGAGCTTCATTTTTTAATTGCACTCTCTGTTGTGGACATCTCAGGACATGTGTAATGGTTCCACATTTCAGGCTCTGCTCAGCAAAAAAGATGTTTTTCCAGGGGGTGTAATCACTGTCTGAGACTGATAGATACATGTTGCAGAACCATCCATTAAGACAAGCTTTTCCCAGCATATGACCCTGTTATCAGGAATTAAACCATCCATCGCCAACAGAATTAGGAGGGTTCTCCATTGATGCCTATTGGCCAGAAATCAATGCTTGAATCATTGGTTAGGTGATCCTGTTTTCATCAGTTATCTCTGCCATGGAGCACTCTGCTGCCAGTTTGCTGCCTGGTGCTGGATCCTGGCTGCCTTGGTGCCCAATTGTGGCATTCACAGTTTCCATTGTGCTGTTAGCTTCTTCCCTGTCCTCTTTCCTTCTTCTTGGGTGGCATTTCTGAACAGCCTGGGGAATTGCAGGTAAAACTGTAGTTCTTTGTGGTCTGAGTTGGCTCTGTGACTGCAGAAACTTACAGCTCAGCTTCTATTCCCTTACCAACTCCCATATTGACAGTATTTAAACATTCCTCATTGCTTTCTCAAGCTCTTCCTTCTGTATCTTCACAGCCGTTTCTGTGTCCGTCACCAGGTGGTTTTCCTTCCAGGCCATCCCAGATTTCTGCCTGCAGGCAGAGAGGCATCTCCCTGACCTTTCTCTCCCCGTGTGATGCCACTCCCTCTTGTCCCTTTCGGTTTAGTTGTGTAGACTGTAGAGTGTTGTAGTTGTGCTCCTACTTTCTGATCATACTGAAGGAAATTCCTTAGTGCAGTGCCCAGCAGCTCCAGCTCAGGTCCATGTTTCATCTGCACTCTGCTTTAAACAGAGCTAGCTTCAGTTTACTGAGGTTTTGCCCCCATTTGGAGCACATTCTGCCTTCATTTCGAGATGCTTTTTGCTCATGGTGTTGACCACCTGCTGCCTCTCAGACCAGCAGTGCAGTGCCTCCTTTGACGTTCCCCTCTCCCGTGGGCTCGGTAGGCAGGAGACCATCGCTGGGGTGCCTGCGGTTGGCGTTGGCAGGCTCTGTGCCCACCGAAGAGGAGGAGTGTTGGCAGAGCAGACTGCAGCCACTGATAGGCCAGTTGATTTTCTGGACTGGAGAAGGTGTCTGAGATCTGTAGGTGTTCATACCAAGTGTCCAGTGTATCCAGTTATCTTCCCAGACTGAATTCATGCCTCAAACAAATCCATAGGATTTATACCTGTAGCCATAACATCCTCCAATTTGCTCTTGCTGATCCAGTAGAAAAGTGGATAATCATCTTCCCTCTTTCTCTTTGGTTATTGCAGTGCTAGTTAGAGGAATGGATGGAGGATTTAGCTGCTAGAGAAATCTTGAACCCATACTCCTTTGTGAAACAGGTGTGTGGACTGCCACAACTGCTGATGGAAGCACAGATCTAGGAAGACACAAAAATCGCTGAGCGTGTGTTTGTTTATTATTATCTCAGTGACTGTCCTCATGATGATTTCTAGTGCAAAAAAGGCTTAGAGGAGGTGTTTGGTTTCTGCTGCAAAATTATTTACAAAGTACATTCTTGCTTTTTGGAAGTTATTAACTCCAGATTTTAAGGTCTACTGAAGACACATGGCTGCCTGCCTTGTGGCATGCGCCTTGTGGCAGTGCTTTGCGGAGTACCTAAATGCGTCACAGCAAATAATGATGTAGGGAAAACAGAATTGTAGAGTCTCTCTTGTTAGCTTTACTTCATTCAAGCAGTGAAAAAGCCTCTTGTCTGTAGTTTTTGTATTATGCCACCATCACCAATAAGAAAATCTTGTTGCGAAATAATTCTGGTGCTTCATTTTCCTGCTGTACTTTGCGTCGAGGCATCTCTGGAAGTTGCAGTTGTCATGGACGCTGGAGGAGCTCTGGGTAAGTAAATGAGATGCTGAGCCTGCCTTGGGATCACAACGGGAAACATTTCTCTTTCCTCTTGCAGTATACCAAGGTGTGTGATGTACAACCAGAATCAGTAACTCTGTCTTGGTTTGTCTGGAGCCTTTGTACCTGGCAGCATGTTCCTTACTTGGGTTGCAGTAGGCTCTGGGGCCAGGTTCTGAGGCAGGTGGCAGAGGAGGATGCGTATCTGGGCAGCTTATAAAGCCTAGATAGACAAGCTGGATGAGGTGGGCTGAGAGGCAGAGGGAAGGGAAGGGTCTTGCTGGTGCTGACCCAGTGCTCCTGTGGCTCTGTCTGTAGAGCCAGGTTCCCTGTGCTGATCCAAACCTGCAGCTGAAGATCTTGTGCCTTTGTTGGGCTAATGGGTGCTCAGCTAAGACATTTCTCAGAAGTGTGTGAGGTGAGAGCTGTCTTTAGCTCTTCTCACTGAATAGAAAAGGAAGGACAAAGAACCTGAGGAACAAGTACAAGCCCTTCTGCAGACTCCCGAAGCTGTTTCTGGCTTTTTCGGTAGTGCAGCAGTAGTCAGAGTGCAGGTCTGGGAGCGAAGGCAGGCGCCGGCCCAAGGTGTGGAATTCCGGACGAGGGCAGGTTTCCCTTGGCCATTCGCATGGGCAAACCCGGCAGAATACTCCACGGAGTAACTCTGCAGAGGCGCTCAGTGCCCGTGTCGCGTCTGGCAGCAAGCACTGGCGTGCAGAAGGGTAGCACAGAGAGCCCAGCCCCAGCTCACTGCTGGGCCGATGGCGGTGGCTCTGGCCGCGACGCTTATCTCATCAGCGGTGCCTGCTGCCCACCAGGCTGCCTTTCTGAGCTCCCAGGAAACGAACACTTCCTCCAGTGCGGAATTTCTTACTCACACCTTCGTCTGAGAGCACTCTGAGCCAGTTGGCCCTCGCTTAAATATTCATCAGACTTCTGATAATTGTGATAACCCTTACAGGCTGGCAAGCGTGGCAAATTAGCAAAAAGATGATTGATCTTTTTTTATATGCAGTTTTATCTTCAACCTTTCCTGGATACACCTTATACTATAGTAATAATTTCTTCTCTAAGGTATTTGCCAGTATCAGGATTTGCACATCTATTTACAGTTGCCTCGAAGCCTCATAATTACAATACAGCTGAAATGTCCATTTTCTTTCCCTGACTACAAATAGGGATCAATTGAATTTTAAATGACTGCTTACGGGCTAGCTTCCGATCATGACCTTTGTAAATGATTAGAGCTCACCACTGTTGCTATCTGCCTTGAAAGGGTAAGCGGGCAGCTCTGGCTAACTGGCATTTAATCTGGAAGAGAGCCAAAGATATTTGAGCTAAAAACCTAATATGAGTTGGCAAAGAGAAGTATGTCTAGACCTTTGCACTATTATTTAGATACTTTTCCAGGTTTCTGCCGTGGTATCCAGGGAATTCTTTTATCCTGTAGATAAATGAGCTGCCTATTTGTGGCTGTTGTTAGGCTGAAGTCACGACGGACACCGAAGTTGCAAAATACATAGCTTAAAAATGTGGGCAGTGGGTTTGTGAGCTCTAAATGTGTGTTCTGGAGAACGTGGAAATGTACTGCTGTGCTAAATGGATGCACCTGAAAAGTGCACTGAGCAGGGCCCCTTTTCCTGCATCCATTTGGGTGGAGAAAAGACGCCGTGCATTGGCTCAGTTTGTGCCTAAACCTCCTCGTCTTTATTGGCCAAGGGAGCTCAGGCTCTGCTTGCAGATGCAGCTCCCATGTAAGTCATGACTGAGATGCTCGCCTCTGCTCTTCGTGCCTGGGTCACACACTCTTTGTGCTGCCACTGCTGAATTTCTCTGGGCAGCCTTCTCTGCCTTGCTGTTGAAGTGGGAACAAATTTCACCTCAGTGGGTTCAGAAACCAGACACCTCCTCTGGCTTTGGGGAAGGTTTTGCAAGCTCAAAGTTCTGGAATTAACACGAATGTTAAGTAAGAGATGTGAGTGCTGGGAGTGCTGTTACTTCAGTTCATATGCTGCAGTAGCTAATCAATTATTCTCATGTATGTGGATGATTGGAATATGCAAAGTGGTATTATTCATGGGAATGTGGCTCTTAGCATTAAGGCTCTAAAAGAAGAATGCAGTTGTAAGGAGTAATCTAATCCCTCTTATGTCTTCACCATGTGGTGGCCAGAGAGTTTTCACTTTATTTTCTGTAGCATGCCAGACCTGGCAGGTTGCGTTCTTAGCCTCATACTGGTCACCGTGTTGTTACCCAAACCTGATCCCAGAAAATGGTTGTAAATCCAGCTTGTAGGACTTGTGTGTCAGCATTCAGGTCTGCTTGCATTTTGATAGAGGTGTTGCTAATTTAGATTAATTTAGATTTTTTTTTTTTAAGCAAATATCAAGGATATTTGAAATATTCAAAGGAAGTCTGAGATGAAAGAAAATGTTTGTGATATATTTTGGGGATTTGAGTCGGTGTTGACACTCTTCATAGCAGTATTAAACTGGAGATGTGTAGCTAGTCTGTGACACTGGCTAAGGCATGAGGATGGAGTTTTTAAAACCAGTTGAGTTAACCTGAAAGCAGAAATCTGTGGAAAGTCAACAGAACTTTGGTGTCTTTATTGTTACTCTGGTGCGAGGCTGCTAAAGTGGCACTCCCAGGACCAGCAAAGTACTGATAGAGATTGCTGCTGTGACTTTGACCTCATGCTTGCAAGCCTGAGAATAACTTTTGAAATTACAACCGAATCAAAACTAAAGTAGGTTGTGTCTGGTTTTTTCTGTCCCACAGATGCAGCAACAAGAACTTGCACAGATGAGGCAGAGGGATGCCAATCTGACTGCGCTGGCAGCCATCGGTCCCCGCAAGAAACGGAAGCTTGATTCACCCGGACTGCTCACCACAGGAGGAGAGGTAGGTGTCTGTAGACAGAACAGAGGCCACTGTTAGCCCAGGCCCCAGAGATGGTGCATGCTGGTGTTTCCAGTGCACTCTGTCTCTCAGAGAAGGGGATGCTGATTCTGAAAGCAGGAGGACTGTGGGTCCACAGTTAAATTGCCACGGTTAAATTGACCTCTTCTCTTCCTTGTATAGTGAAGTGTTAGCTTTCAACAGAGAATTGAACAATATTGCAAAACTAAGTTAAATGTAAGATCTAGAGCTGTCCCTGGAACTGTTTGCTGGGTTTGTGCTGGTTTTTTCCTCAGCATAATCCAAAAGAAAACAGGAACAAGAGCAGGGCATGAAGAAATACCTGGGCAAACACAACTAGCCTTGCTTACACTTTGGACCAAGAGCTTGTGCTGATACCAGTGGGTGTGGGTTTGTGCTAGAAGCTGTTACAGAATGGCTGCTTGTCCCCCCCCAGCTGCAAAGCTGAGTCTCTAACCATGCTAAACTGTGTGGGATCTGGACAGGGATACTGTGCTCTAGGAGAAGAGAGTTCGTTACTGTGATTCTCCTCTTAGCATAAATGGAGACAATGGAATGCAGCATCAGCTAAGTGTGGGATGTGTAACCCAAGGTGGAGGAGCAGGGTGTCATGGCTGCACTACCCTGGAGAGCTCTGTAAGGGTGCAGTGTTGGTCTGTGTGGGAACAAGCTGGTTGGTTGTTCCTGCTCTCTGTGCCTACACCACAGGAGTCCAAGGACTTCTCCCTATTGTGTGTCAGGTCTGAGGAAAATGCAAACATTTTGAGTAACCGACTGCCAGTTTTGGCTCAGACATCTGACTGTCTAAATGCCAGGCCTTTCCAAAGGCCTTTTTGTATCCCATTTTGGATAGCTTTTATCTGACTTGCTTCCTCTTTTCATGTGCTAAGATCAGAGTGCTAAGGAGCTGGCAGAGCTGGGAACAGAAGTGTGTCGTCTTTGTGCGACTTCAGTTACGTTGGGGGTGCCACCATTGCCTGCTAAAATTGGTTTCAGACTGAGGGAGCTTCCTGTGTGTTCCTGTGTGTCCTGTTCCATTGCTGCCTTCCTGTCTTCCTCCTTGTCCATTTGGTAAAGAATTCTGTTCTCTGCCACGTGCACCAGTGTGAACCCTGCAGCCACAGGCCAGAAGCAGCTTTCGTAGGAGCTGAAGCGGATAGCCGTAGCTGTGGCTTTCACACAAGGCTAATTTAAAAATAATTTCACCCTTCTAGTAATAGAGGAATCCTTCAGGTTTTCCAAATGCACCTTCCCCACTTGTCTGAACTAAAGGAATATTTCCACCTAATCTAATTTTTTTTTTATCTGTTGCCCATTTTGAAAAAAAAAAATGATCTTTTCCCAAGCTTTTATACTTGGGTGAACCAAACTGTGGTCAGCTTTGGTGAAGCACCCTTCAGAGCAATAGGCCCAAAGGACTTCCATTGGATAGCTTCCCTCTCACTCTAGAAACTCCTTAGTCTGCTGTACAGTGCTTGAAGGAAAGCTAAAGGTCTGTGGCAAATTCCAAATGCCCCTGGAGATTTTTGCTTCCTTTCGTGGCTCCCCTAATAATCCAAGTACTGCTGAACTTCTGTGTTACTCAATTGACAACTGTCCTTGGAATTGGGTTGGTAGATGGATTTCCTGGGATCAGGCTTGTATGGCTCTTCTGCCAGTTCACACTGAACTGCTCACACTTCTCTCCTGGCTTTTAGCCATCCTGGCCAACTTGCACTGGTGCCTGGCTGCAAGCTGATGTCAAGGACTTGGATGCTGTGCCTGAGTTATTCAAGGAGTTCTGGGGATAGGATCTAAGGAACTGTAGAAGCTGTCATGAAAGTTGGCTGGTAGAAACTCCCTCTTGCTATTACTCATTAGGGCTACTATGCAGAAATAAACTCAGCCTCTCCAAAATGTTTCCCTCTCAAAAGGTCCTGGAAATCTGCTTTGTCTTAAGGCAATTTGATTTCTCTTCTTTGGGTTTTGGAGATTATAAACAACATAGGAAAACTATAACAAGACAATGTCCTGTCTTAGAGGTATCCCCTTAGCCCAATTCTACCCGCACATGTCTGGCTTCCACTGTGGTCCCTGACCCTCTGATTTCTCTAAGCAATTTCTAAGCTCCTTAAGTCCTTGCTATTGATAATCTGTTTGTGATGCCTGACTTGGCAGGAGCTTGCTCAGCCTGCCTGTCGTTTGGGGTTCTTGGGAACACATCCTTTTTTACTCACTGAAGTTGTTGGTTTCCACATTAATCCTTTTTGACATTTATGTCTGCCTTTGTTGCAGATGGGACACTGCAGGTCTGCCGATCCAAAGAGGTATCATTTACAGCTCAGCCCACTCCTAGGTGCTACATTGTTCCTCATTCCCAGCTCACTGGTTCCATGTTTCATTTGCCTTGGCAATGAGAAGTGTTGGATTTCAGTCCAGCTTCTCGGCTGAACTCCTTGGGAATTGGACTTTTTTAATCCTCTTCATCCAAGCAGGAGGGCAGTTAAGGGAGTAGTGATGGTCACTTTGCTGAGGAGGAGGAGCTGATGGCAAAGCTCAGCCTTTGTGTGCTGGAATGCTTTTTGTTGTATCCAGAGAAACAGCTCTTACACAGCTCTCCTAACTGTGAAAAAGTTGGTGCTCCTGACTGCAAATGTTTTTCCACCTGCACTGTTGTTTGAGGGCTTTTCTTTTCATTCGAGTGTTCTAATTTCTTCTCTGTCTCACATTGCTAGGGCTCGTTTGGACATCTTTGTTTTCAAGCCATAGCTGAAGAGACCTTTATTTTGGCTGGCAGGTTTAGTTTAAGTCATCAAGGCCAGGCTTATCATTTGCCTCCACTGTACTAGTACAGCTGAGGTTTTGATTCCTTCAAGAGACTGAAAAACAGCAGTTTGGGAGTGAGGTTAGGTCACATCTTTGCTTTGTTTCTCCATGCAGCTATATATGAAATTCCTTTCTGAAAAATGGAAACATTTTTGAGCTAATAACCAGATTTTGTAGAAAAGAGGATGAGCAGGGGACAGCAACCAAAGGTTTAGCTGCTTTCAGACTGTGGGTGCACAGCAGCCTGAGCTAATCCCAGTCCCTGATAGTGCATTCCTGCTCCTTCCCTTTCATTGGCTTTGGCTCTGGCTCCTGTTGCATCCCGTGCTAACCCATTTCCATTTGGTAAAGTGGCAGAAAACTAAGCTAACAACAAAAAGTGAGTAGTTTCTGCTTAGCTTGCTGAAGTAGTTTGGCCCAGAGCCCAGGGAGCACTGGAAAAGGAACTCGTAACAAGGCAGAGACAGCAAACTTGAGATCACCTGCTCTACACTCCCTTTTCTACTTCTTTCTCTTTTTTACCTTTCTTGTCTTGCCATACTTTAGATAATCTGCTCACAACAGCTTCCTCTGTAGCAGCCAGCAGCTTATCAGCAATTCAGCCTGCTCGGTATTATAATGTGCTTTAGATCAAGAGTGGAAGAGAAGGGCTAAAGAGAACTGAGAGAGCTTTGGTGGAATCCAGCTACTCTGCATCTGCAGAACTTTATAAATTTTTAATTTAGTTAATGATACTGGACAAGGAAATTGGGAAATCTGTTGAAATGTTGCTGCTTACCCAGTCGGGTGTCTGACAGTCCTGACCCACATTCTGCATTCAGCCGCAGCACCGCTTCCTTCTGCTTTGCTCTCTGGGCCCTGCTGGTGCTGCTGGTGGTGTGCAGCAGTGGATGCAGAGGTAGGGCAGTGGGTGACAGAGAAGGCAACAACCATTTCAGCTTTTCAGTTGATACCCTTAAGCACCTCTACTAGCAGGTTAAAAAAAATGCATTTTGGGTTGCTTTTGTTAAGCTTACAGAGTTTTAATCTGTTCACATTTTAGAATCATAGAATGGTAAGGTTGGAAGGGACCTCAAGGATCATCCAGTGCCACCCCCCTGCCATAGGCAGGGACCCCTCCCACTAGTAAAGGTTACTCAAGGCCTCGTCCAACCTGGCCTTGAACCCCTCCAGGGAGGGAGCAGCCACAACCTCCCTAGGCAACCTGTGCCAGTGTCTCACCACCCTCACTGTAAAGAACTTCCTCCTAACATCCAGTCTAAATCTCCCCTCTGCCCGTTTAAACCCATTGCCCCTTGTCCTGTCATTGCAAGACCTTGTCAATAGTCCCTCCCCAGCCTTCTTGTAGGCCCCCTTCAGATACTGGAAGGCTACTATAAGGTCTCCTCAAAGTCTTCTCTTCTCAAGCTGTTTTCTTTTAAAAATTAAGATTAAAAATAAGATGAAAAATAGATTAAAAATCTATCCATTAAATAGATACTTTGGCATCACTCTGAAAGTTTCAGCTTTAAGAACAGCATCAACCTTCACAAGACTAGGGCAGGTAGCTCTGCAACTTAAATGTCTGAGTAGTGCAGAGGTGCAATTTGTGTGTTTCAAAGCCCTTCTCTGTTTGCTGTGGAATTAAAGCATGGAGGTTAAATGCAAGTATTTTCCTGTGTTTAAGAATAATAACAATTAAATAATTTGGCTTTCCATCAAGACCTATGGCTACTATCCCAAAATACATAAATACAGAGCGCGTGTTTGAAATATCTGAGGGTATAATTTGTTTAAATATCAAGTGAAAGCCCTCTCCTGGTACTTGCTGGCACAGATGGTTTTTGAATACTGAGCTTCCAAAGGCAGCTGCAGGGCTAGTTCAGTGAATCACCACTTATTGAAGGCAGTCACTTAAGGGATAAGAAAAAACCCTCTCCTCATGTCGTGGAGAAGTCATCACCTTAAAAATATTCAACAAACTACCCTCAACAGCGTCTTCCCGAATCTGCAGGACCCCACCTTGGGCCAGAGCTGTGATGTTTTGTGTCTTTTCTCATCCAGTCTATTCCAACCCTTATGTTAGTCAAGAAAGAGAATCTTCCTGAAGACCTGGAAAGTCCCACAGCAGCCAGAGTTAAAGCAGTGATGTTTTGTGGGGAGAACAGCTAATTACTAAGATGATTGTGAAATGTATTTTGGGTACAAGGCACCACTTTTTTTTAATTAAATTCATCTCTCAGATGATACAATTGAGCATTTTAAGGCTGTTTTCATGTTAAAGGTTTACATAAAACATGGTTAAGATGCTGGTTGGAGACTTGGAACTGTGTTACACCAAAATGCAGGCATAGAAAAGTTGTTTAATATTCCTCTCTATCAGATCTTTATGCTACTGGAAATTGCTTATTGCTAAGCAGAAATGAAAGGAGGAATTTGTGATTATTTGGGAGGCACTGTGGAAAAGAAGCACTTTGGAGTAGTCTCTTTAGTTACTCAGGGCTACACGTGATGAATTCATGTGCACATGGCACAGCTCCCATTCTCAGTCCCTGCTTGGGTTATCCACAGACATCCCAGCAACCCCTGCAATTATTCCTCATGTCTGTTGTTAATATTTCCACAACATGAAGAAGAGATAAGGATTGCTTTATCTTTGGAATGGCCCAGAGATGATGGACAAGTGTGGCAGCAGTGCCCCTTGGAAAGCCTGGCCTTGCTGCCCTCCTTTCTTGCCCTTTCAAACAGCAAGAGATGGGTGGTGAGCTGTGCAGGAGCCTCTGCTGCAGCAGGCTTCTGCATTGGGTTCTCTCCAAAGCAGCTTCTCATTGAGTCTCATGCACATGCAGAAGTTGATGAATCAGCCAACATAACTGTGAGGCATAACTGCTGCTGGCGGATCTGAAAGAATTAGAACCAATGAATAGTCTTTTATTTCGAGGGAAAACAGCAGTCAGAGGGATTGCCACGCTCTGAGCAAATCTGCAGGCTATTCCCTCACCTTTATGGCATCTGCTTTCAATGCTCCTTGGAGTGACTCCTTCCGCAGCTCAGGTCTCAGCTCGGGCTGCACAGCGACCTGTGCTTGACTCTCCATCAGTTCCTTTTTTGTTGAAGTGGCCAAGATCTGTTTAGAAAGCACCGGAATCTAAGGGTCCCTTAGTCTTGTTAAGCTTGAGTTATAGTAAAGCAGATACAGCAGACCAGAACACCTTTTGCACCTGTTTATGATCCAAGAAGTTAAAGCTTGCTCTTTGTGCTTTTAAACCTGTAGACTAACAGTGGAGCAGGAGGAATTGTGATGATTTATTGTATCATTGCCTTTTCAAGCACTCTCTGCTCCATGTATCACTGACATAGAATGCAGCGCTTATCTCAGACCTGTTTCTGTGGAGGATGTCACTGCTGCTGACAGTTACAGCTGCATCCCAGCTATCCCCAAGCCATCAGTTACATTTTCAAGGAGACAGAAGAAAGTTGAGGAGTCTGTTCTTAAATTATTTTCTAGTAGATTTGTGTGATATTACTTTATGAATCTGAAAATCTCAAGTTTAGCTTCAGCTTCTCTACCTTCTCTTGCTTCGCTTCTCCGCTTCTCTTACTTTGTTTCTAAAAGTCAGATAAATACTAAAGTAATGCACAAAAAAAAGTGTCAGTATCTTTTTTTTAAAAGAGCTTTTTGAAAGACTCTGTAGCTATTCTCCTAATTAATAATTGCATTTAATTTTCCTCTTTCTTAAATAAATGAGGTTTCCATTTAAAAGGAGATTACCCCAGCGATGAATTTCCATGTTTAAAAAATGAATTTCCAGAGTGTGTTTTAGCCAGTGACAGACATCTTTGATTTTTTTTTTTTCTCAATTCTGATTTTATTTCATGAATCAGGATTTGTAACCATGAATGCTGCTTACAGACTTGGCAGTAAAAAAAAGCAGAAGGACATTAAGGATGGTGGGTAACGCTAGTGATTAATAACCCTGATTTGGAGTGAAAGTACAGAAATGCATTGCTGTGCCTGTTGCAAAGAAGCAGGAGACAGGCAGCAAGTCAGGAAGCAGCAGAAGAGTTTTGCATGGATTTCAGTTGACAGGAGGAAAAAGCCAGGCAGCAAGGCAAGGAAACAGAAAGTGGCTCTGTGCCAGCAAAAACATTCTTTCTTCACTAGTCAAACAGGTTTGCATACTGTGTGTATTCCTTTGATCTGTGTAACACAAAATATTCTGACAGAGGTTCAATGATATTAATCATTTTTTCCTTATTGGCCAAGACAAATTTGGTTTTGACTTCACTTGCAGATGGAAATGGCAGCTGGTCCCACCCGACTGTGTCACGGTGATGTAGCACACAGGAGAGCATTAGGGCATTGCCTGCTCTGCCTCTCAAAGGTTTCATACTGGAGTCTTAAACACTCTCCCATTGGCTTTTAATGAAAGTCCTCCTCCTGGGTTAAAAAAAAAAGCCTTAAAAAAATCATCTCAGTGTGGTAATATGAAATGCAGCCCTTTTATTTCTGGGTGCTTTAAACAGTGTGTGTGCAGCTGCTTAGGAGAAGGAGAGCTTGGCAAGATGACTCTTGAGTAGTTAATAGTTCATCCGCTACTCATCAGTCCCTACCGAGGCCTCTTGTTGGAGGCTGAAGGAATGTGTTTTTTCTTGCAAAAGGCAAAAAACCCTGAGGATTTGTGAGGACAGAGGCTGGGTGAGCTTGGGTTTTGTTTGGGGCTTGGGTTTGGGTTGAGTTTTTTCTGTATTTTCAGTTGTCTTCTCCATTTGTCTTCCTGATTCTCAGATACTGAAGCATAAAATACATTTTGCAGCCTCTATTTTTTCTGACACTTATAATTCCAGATTTTTTCTTCCTTCTGGCTAAATAAAACTGATAAGACTAAGAGAAAGTAAATCTGAAAGGGTCTAGCTGAGGATTTGTCAGAATTGACTTGAGTCTCTCCATTGAGTGCAGAAGGTAAGGCCCAAGGTGCTGTGACATTTTACATGTCAGTGAAAATAATTTTTAAAACCTGACTGGAAAATTTCCGAGGTGGAACTTCTCACCACACAGGGAAGGCTGCAGACCTATATCTGAAGGGGCAATGCTTCCCTTTTAACTGATCCTCCTCTAGAAGAATCAAGTGCATCACCAAGTAGATGAATTTTCTTCTGCCTTCTATCATACATTTTGTGGATTTTTGTTTTTTCTTTTTGGTTAGGAAGGGCTTTGCTGAAGGTAAGGTTTTGAAAAAGTCTGAAGAGTTTGAAATTCATTAGGATGCCCCTTCTTGGACCAGACAACAGCATCTAAGCTCTGCTTCTCTTAGTCTGGGCTGTTTCAGAGAACCTTTTATTACAGGGCAATTAAATCTGTCTGGCATTCCCTTTTACATTTCATAATGTAAACAGAGAAAACCCTTGGGAATAATCAGAGAAGCTTCTCCTTCTTGAAAATGTGAGGTTACCTGGACAAGCTTTTTGAAGTCTTTTGCAGGAGCTCTGTGTTGATGCTCCTTAAGTGGATCTTGCCCCCACTGTGCATGATGTGGCAGCTGAATGTTGCCTTACAACATTCTGGTGATGAGAAGAGGAAAGGTTCTTGATTTTTTTTTTTTTTTTTAAAATATATAAAAAAACCCCAAAATCCTGGCAGATAAACATTTCATCCTGGGCTTGCTGTCTTGTTCTGTGCAGTAAAAACATTATCCCTTCATTGTAAGTAGTTTGAATCCTAAGGAAGCTCAGTGTGTAAGGAGGGGAATGAAGAGAGGCCTTTCATGACTTCCTTTTACCATAGAGTTCCAAGGTTGTGTGCTAAGTCTGAACGCTTTGATCAGTTTGGGGGTATTTCATGTGAGCACATGATGCATATGTGTATATGCACAAATTTCAGAGCCAGGTCCCTGCTCCAGGTTTCAGGAGTGAAGTCATTATGGAATGCTGCAGTACCAGCAGGCAGGTGGTGCAGGCAGAGTTGTTGCGATGCACTTTGCTGGTCGATGAACATGAGATATTTTTAGACCTTAGATCTGTTCTGTGTTGTAACAGTATTTTGAGCAAAGGAAGCTTGTTTGCTTTGGAAAGGAATGTTCACCTTTTCTCACACAGAATCATAGAGTAGTCTGAGTTAGAAGGGACCTCAAAGCTCATCCAGTTCCACTCCCCTGCCATGGCAGGGACACCTCCCACCAGCACAGGTTGCTCAAAACCTTGTCCAACCTGGCCTTGAACACCTTCAGGGAGGGAGCATCCACAGCCTCCCTGGGCAACCTGTGCCAGTGTCTGCCCACCCTCACTGTCAAGAATTCCTTCCCAATCTCCAGTCTCAATCTCCCCTCTTCCAGCTTGAATCCCTTCCCTCTTATCACCCCAAGCCTTTGTAAGAAGTCCCTCCCCGGCTTTCTTGCAGCCCCTTCCAGGTACCAAAGGCTGCATCCGCATTCCTCCTCCAGCATTTGTCCAAAACATGCCAGTGACAGAAGTCAGAGCTGCAGCTCAAATATTTCACCTTTGGGCTGAAAGTAGCCTCCCAGCTTTGTTACAAACCGTTTGCAGGTGTACACAAGCTGTGTGCTGCACATCCTTTGGAAAGGAGATTGTGGCCCAACAGGACCCGTTTGACTTTCAGAAGGAGTTAAGCGTTTGAGCTCCAGACCTGCAAGGACATGTGCACATGCTTAACTTTAAGCACAGTGGTTGGTTTGTTTGAAGTTAGCAACATGCCTGATGTAGAACATTAATTACATGCCATAAGCCTTTGTTGGGTGCTGTGTATGTGGTGTTCCTGTCAATCTCTTCGGTTCCTGCCGCACCAACCCTGCGCTTGCTAATGCGCAGCAGAGGCTGATGTAGGAAGTGCTTTGGTTCAGGGTTGGTTTTTTGCAGTAGTAAACCCAGGGCTTTCTTGCCAGAAATTGGCATATTGCATGCTTCTGAGAGGCCTCCTGTTCCTGGAGCACAGAAGTCTTGGGGCCTGTCGGTGTGTGCTAAAGGCAGCTTTATGAAGTTCCTGATGCGTCTTCAACGTCGCAGGCTGCCTTTTACTTTCAAAGAAACAATATAGTGAGAATATCTGAAAGTGGGATCTTCCTCTTGGTGTTCCCTTTGTTCCCTGCTCTGTTCTAGTGAGTGACTAGGAAAAAAGGGGGTTTTGTTTTTGTTTTGCCTGGAGCCAAACAGGAGCATGCTGGTTAAAGGGATTCTGTGGGGGAGTTGGGCTGGAGAGGGCCTGGGGGAACTCGGAGAGACATCTACCACCAGCAGCTTGTCTGTGCTAGCTAATTATAGCTAGGGTACTGTTTACTTTAGTGGTGTACTCCTTATTTATTAGTTACTTAGTTACTGCTTGCCTTCAAGTTACAGGCTTGCAGCCAGTTGCTGCAGGGGAGGCACACTGGGAAGGGAAGGGCACGGTGCAGCGCTGCAAAGCCAGCTCCGACCTTGGCACGGTTTCCTTGCTGTTGTGGGGCTTTTGTAGGAGAGAGAGTGGGAGAGACAGGCAAAAAGGAAAGCAGAGAACAACTGAAGGAAAATTCTTCCAGTCCAGAGGGACCGTGGTGATAAAATTATCACGAGCATCTCTGTGACTTATCAGTCAAACTGCATTCGTGTTCCCTCCCCTTCTCGTGCTATGTGAAGTTGCACTGATTTGAATGAAATTACGATTTTTATACCTTTCTTCACTGGTACCACTTTGGGGGAATCTAGAGTTAGTTCGGAGGGGCTGTTTCCCTGACTGGTGCCTTTGTTCTCTGCCAGCACTTGGCAAGCAGGAGAGAATCCACAGGCACACCTCACCGAGCTAAGGCCAAGGTACAAAGATTGGGTACAGAAACCCAAGGTCATTTAAGAGGCCACTGAGCCATTCTGGAATACCTAATCCTAATTCACCCTCTCACTCTGGAGGGCCTGTGGGTTAGCTGACTGAAGGAGGTGGTGCAGCAGACCTGTTTCCACTACTAGTTTTGCTGCTGCTGCTGCTGCCGTTACTCTGGGTATAATAATGATCTCAGCCAGCAAAAGGACAAAGAGCAGGGATGCTGTAGGGGGAGGTGAATGAAGAGAACGGTGAGATTCTCTGCAGCTGTGTTTGAGAGAGTAGGAGGTATCACAAATAGTGATTTCTGTGCTTGAGCAGCATGGAAATAGCATTGGCTCATGCTGTAATTATCAATAAAGGAGCTATTTCCCCACTCTTTTTGGGCATGGCAGGCTCTTGCAAAGCCAGGAGCAGAACCAGGGCTCAGCCTCTGAGTGATGGAGCAATAATTGAACAATTCTGAGGAAGCTGTGCTAGCACAACCAACCTGTGCTGTAAGATCCCTAAAAAAGCAAGGTTTCTGTCTCCAAAGGAGAAGGTAGGGAATAGAAGGAGCACAACAGGTTAAACAGCCTTGGCCAGAGAGAGGAGTACCCCTAGGCAGACCAGCATCTCTAATCAGTGGTAGTGGTACTAGCTCTGAGGGGAGGGAAATTCAGGCTGGTGCTCTCATGTAACATTAAAAAGGACAAGCAGTCTGTCAGGGGAAGCAGTCACTGGCGTGGGATTTCTCCTCTTGATCAAAAAGACAGCAGCACTATAGTCTGCTTTGTCTATAGGGGAGGTGCTGGCAGAGGGCATTTTTATCCCCAGCCATACCACTCGTCATAAAAGAAGCCACCTACATTTCTCTCTTTAGGAAGGTTTTGTTTTGCTTTCTTTTGCTTCCTTTTGTTTGTTTTCATTTTTTTATTACAGTTAAAAAAAATAACATTGAGAGCTATCAACACAAAGCAGAAGATGAGCTGATCTGATGGTCCTGGAAAATAGGCTCGGTGCTTGTTTCCACAGCCAAATTTCATTTTCTCATCTCTAGAAGTAATTCTTTGTGGATAACACAAAATGCAAGCTCAGTAAATTTTTCTCCTCTTCTCTCCTTTAATTGACTTTCAAATTAGTCTCTTTTTTTTTTCTGGACAACACCAAAAGCCATGAGCCTGTTGCTTTCTGGTAAAACTTACGTTGCCAGAAAATTCTTTTATGAAAAGTTAATACCCTCAGCTGTAGCTACAATGAAATTGGACATATTTTGTCCTGCTGTTGGCTTAGCTTTTGCCTTACAAAGTGACAGAAAGACTTCTCTAATGAGGAACTGCAGGTACTGTACTGTGCCTCACGCTGCTGTCAGCCATGCAGGTAGTCAAAGTAACAAGAAGTGCCAATGCTGTTAGAAAAAAAAAATCTAATCAGGAGTTTAAGTATTTCATTTTAGAATATATCTTAAATAACTTAGAACCCATATGGAAGGGCTTCCAGAAGAAGAAATTAAAATCAAAAGAAGGTTTCCTCTGCTGGGAGAAATTGTAAATAAAAATTCCATCTTTGGAACTACTTTACATCCCTGACTCACTTCTCCATTGGGAATCCATGAATTGGGAATCATTTCATTTACTTTGAGAGGTGGTTTGAGTCTGGCCTTCAGTCAGTTACTTTTTTAGCACTGCAGAATGTCCATCCATTGGATGGCTTCCCTCTGTGGGACACGTTCTGTGGCTTTCCTTACAACAAGTGATCTGACACCATCCCAAATCACCATTTTCAGGTTGGAGCATTTGTCAGCATCATCCAAATCACTTCAGCAATACCACATTGTTTTGGAAAACTCCTCATAGAAAAGAGTGGTCAGAGTAAAGTCTTGAAGTTACAGGCTAGAGTCAGCAGCCTGGTCTGGTCTCTGTGCCCTCAGATTCAGGGATTGTGGATGTTGTGGGTTTCAGTTTGGCATCATTAGTGGAAGAATACTTCATAAACTTCTTTGTGCTTTTGAGCTGCCATTCTTGCTAAGTCCTGGAGACTCCAGTGTTCCAAGTGACTTTACATCTAGTTTGTGGCACATTAGTGGATGTTATTCATGGTATTTATTTGAGCTGTAGTGATTAGTAAGTCAGTTTGACCTACTGGGGGTTCTTTTCTACAGTGCCATCTATAAAAAACATAATCCATAATCCAGCCTGTCCAGCCTACGTTGAGCAGTAGGTCCTGGTTGGTCTGCCATCAAATGCATTTTTCACTCCAGCTCTACTGACATACAAGATTTTCTGGACTTCAGACAACTTTTAAAAGGTTGTATATTGCCTTTTGAGCTATTTATTCTGGTGCTGAACAAGACCAATTATTTTTTTAATATGATTCTCTCTATTTCTGCCCTTACTAACTAAGAATTACCTACTGCTATAGTAAACTGAGTAAACTGTGCTAAGTGGGTGGGTGTGAGACAGCAAAGCTGGGTTCCTCTTGGTGAAAACCACAGGTTCTGCAAAAGCAAGGCTTCCAATTCCAAAGTAACTCCTTAAGAAGGCTCTATCATCTCTCACTTCTGAGCTGATTCAGTTATATATTGAGATTTTTTTTTTGTTGTTCAACATGCAATCATATAAACCTTAACAAAGATGCTAACACTTTTTTTTAGGCTCTCAGAAGTGTATTTTTATCTCCAGCATTCACTTGGTGTATCCGAGCAGCTGAATAATTGTGATGCGTCCTGAATTTCTGATGCAGTTTCCTCCAGAACAGCCAAACCAACCCAAAAGCAACTCCTCAATAGCTTTTTCTACCCTCTCTGCTCTCTCCCTCTCAAGACAAAGCTACCTGACTCGTGTCTGGTTAGAATGAGTAGCACGAAAAAGAGACAAATCAAGCTGTGTCAGATTAATCCTCCTTAAGCAGCTTACACTCCAGTTGTGCAGAGACACCATAACATGGAGAAGTTGTTCAGAACTGACACCAAACTAGAGATTGCATATCACAGAAAATGCTTTACCTACCTACTCTGAAGTTTACCCTTTAGTGTGAATTGTTCTTCTAGATCTGGTAATAGGACCCTTCTGGCTGGCTGTACTGTATCGTCCTGACGTTTGGCGCAGGGATCCCTGAGAAGCAGCTCATGTTGGCAGAGCACTGCAAGTCAGACTTTGTCTCAGCTGATGGGGGAACTGCAGCGTGCAGAGTGATTCGTGCTGACAGTCAGAACTTGCAGATAGGCAGGCTGCAATGGGGAAGGCATTGCAGAGATGTATTTAACTGGTTGAATGGCCAGAGCAGGTTGGTGGAGCCAGCCAAATCACAGAGAGTCTGGAGGAGGTAGCCACTGCAGGTGGCAAGGCTCGCTTGGGACTGCATCTGCTCTCGTTGGCATGCCTTGGTTTTTATCCTTGCCTATAAATGCTGATGTCACAGCTACTGGTAATTGAAAAAATGTGAAGCACTTCTTTCTGTCTCTGTGTCCAGCTACATGAAGATACTCTTTTCATGGTCCCATTTTGAAGGGAAATACTGCAAAGGAGCAACCATCTGATTGAAAAGAAACCCATTGACTTTTTCTTTCTCAGTGGTTCTCTCTCTGTGCTGGTGTGGTAGCAATTTAATGACTAATAGAGTTTGACATCTTGTTTTAATGGATTCACAAAATGTTTTCCAATTGCTTGTTATTCTGTGGGCTTAAATCTCTGATCCGTGACAAAAATCAGATTTTTGGCTACAGAAGTTGGATAAAGATGAGAGTTTACAGGAGGAGCTGCCTTAAGTATCTAAACAGTAGCGGTTATTAGAGACTCGCTAAGGTTTATTTCCTGTTGTGCTTGGGTTTCTTTACCTTTTGCAAGCTGATGCTGTACTTTTCCCACTCAGCACTCTTAAGAGTATAAATTCTTTTTATGTGTATTAGCTGCAGCATTTTTTTTTCTCTAGTTAAAAGAGGCATGTGGCAACCTGGGTCCAGAAGTCTAATGCAGTGGCAGCCCTGGGTGAAGATTGGTTGGGCTCGATGATCTTAGAGGTCTTTTCCAACCCAAACAATTCCATGGTTCTGTGAACAAGAGGGATGATGTTTTGTCCTATGCTTTGCCTGCAGGGAGAGCCAGCTCTTTCTGCCCAAGTGTGACAGTCTAAGCTATCTTCCTGCAGTTTTTGCTTAGACAGGACAGCAGTGGCTCCAGCTGAAGGAGGGAAGCCTGCTGGTCTGGCAATAATTTCGATGTATAATTATTTTGCTCTGAAGCACCTGATTCCAGTCAGCCCTTGGGATTTGTTAGTAGAGGCAGCTGGCTGTGAGAGAGACCTGGGAAGCACCTCCTGTTCTTGACTTGAACCCAAGCCTAACCAATCACCTCCATTTATGTGTTTCCTTAGAAGTTAATTCCAACAAGTTTTAGTCATACCCTCTAGGATCTCCATAATAGAATTCTGTAGGTACAGCAGATTGTTCAAATCGCCGTTAGCAGCAGAGCACACAGGCATGTTACAGACTGTAGGCACCAGAGACCTGAGTCTGTAGAGAGAAATGTGCTTTGAGTATTATCCATAGGAAAAGAAAGAGAGATCCCCAACTTTGCATTTGAAACTGGATCTCTGAAGTGTCTCTTCCAGTGTAAGTGCTGCTGTGTGTTGGCATTAAACGACTGTATAGGGAAGGCTCTGCAGCCCAGTAGGGTGGGAATTCTTCCACTGGCAGTCTGGCTCTGCTTCCTTCTGTGGCTTACTGTGCTTGACTTTATCTCACGTGCTCTTATCTTGTTCATTGCTATTCATAGCCCATACCTCTGCGAAGCCAGGCCTTTACTCCTAAGAAATACTGCCAAGTTCCTTGTTCCTTTATGTAAAGGAACAATAACTACTATTTGAACCTTTATAGCTTTGATTTGTTTTCATTCTCAGTTTAATTATGCAGTGTGTATTTTAGACACATATGTCTGATGCTTGTCTTGGATTAATTTGCCTTTGCACTTTAACAATCACAAGAAGAAAGGAAGTAAAACCAGTCCTGCTTTCTAGGTAGGGGTTGTTTGTGGCTATGCCTGCCATAGAAATAGGTAACAGGCAGAGAGTTCTCAGTTTCTGGACAACTTCAGAAAATAACCTCCAAAGTCTTGGAAGATGAAAATTTGTCAAGTCAGCAGCTCTGGAAGAGGTCTCTGACATTGGGCTCCACTCCTCCCCATTTGTTCTTCAGACTTCTGCTGTATTCAGTGTTCAGTTGAGGGAGAAGAAGGTTGATTGCATAGTGGGGTTGGGTTGAAGTCAGCAGGTGGAGACCTTCAGATGGAGTTCTCAGCATCTTCTGGCGACTGCAGCCACAGCCTTCCTTTAGTTACTCAGCCAGCTGCAGCTGAGTATGCAATGGATAAGGGAGAAGTAATTACTAAGAATTCATCCAGCAACTGAAAGGTGCCTGGCTCTGGGATTGATGTTCTGATACACGGCTGCACAGGTACTGCTTAATGGTACTATGGCTGACTGAAGCTTCTTTCCCCTTTGTATGGAAGCAGCATAATTAATCAAGCTGTAATGAATTCAGGCACTGCCAGTTTGTCACCTCAAGAGAGAAGTTACTAGAGCAGGCTAAAATCCAGTTGAAAATATGGTTGCAATTAGTACTTAGTATCTAAAGAACTGTTTTGATGTGTGGCAGTAGACACCTTTTGATAAGGCCAGGAAAGGAATCTTGTATGGCTTCAAAAGAAGTGGAAGCTGATCTAGAATTCGCCTGCAAGTTTAAAAGAGGAAAATACTGTCTTGGAATGCGTTTCACAGATTGGGAAGGGACTCCATCATGTCTAGTTCAGGATTCTGAAGCTGGAAATGTTACCTGCTTTATATTTTCAGTGGTGTCTTTATTAACAAAAAGCTCACTTTGCCGTGAAAGTTGAGCCAGGCTGAATCTCTTCACTCGGCATCAAGAGCCAGCAAACAAAGCCAAGCTTCGGCCTGTGCTTTTGCTTAGTGACCTCTGACAAGCGCTGTCTGAACAAAGATGCCTGTGGAGCTGTGCCCAGTGCAGGTTAGGGGAGATGTGCGCGGTCGGTGCTGTTTTCCAGCGTCAGCGCTGTCCCAAGCCCTGTCTGCAGTTCAACAGGAACGATCCATGGGTGTTGCTGCTGGAAAAACAAAGAGGCTTTAAGCTTGGCTTTGTATGCTTAGGTGATTTTTTTTTTTTTTTTTTTTTTACTTTCCGAATCCCTTTACAAACTAGAATCCCAAATACAGCTGNCCTCTTTCTGATGGAGATGGTATTTGGGCAATGACTGTTTTCTGGGGCTTCAGAAAGACAGTCACAGTGTAGGCACCGACGCTGGCTGCCATCTGTGTGGCTCGTGGAGGTCACCACCGTGCAGGTCGGGCTGTGGAGTGGCTCCTGGAAGCACCCTGGCTGGAGCCAGCCTCAGCTGCATTGTTCTAAGCAATGTAGAGAGGTGCTGTGGGCCCGATGCTGCCTGCAGTGAATTAGGGAGCACTCAGACGAGCTGCTCTGCTGGCAGATCTGCAGGATAATAACTTCAGCAGGGGGCAGTGAGGAGCAGCTGGGGGGCATAAAGCCTTTGATCGGCACAGCTGGATCCAAAGCTAACATCTGTCTATAGTCTTAGGCTCGACACTTTTGTTAATACTGTGAGCTGTATTTGCATTTGTTAGATTATTTTGGGAGCAGCACCTCCCTCTCTCGAGCGTTCCATTGCTTTCCATAATCCCCCCTCACAGCAAAATCAGTATTGGCAATTCAGAAGAAATAGAACAATTATCTTCATGTCACCCTTTAACAATTATTAACTTTCCTCTCCTTTGCTAGCAGTGTTATATGTGTCAGTCTCAGCAAAGAGCAGCTGGGAAATTAAAAGGCAGGAATTTGGGCAAGAAGCTGTTGGGTTGTGCTGCAATTGCCATCAAAGAGCCTGCGTAACTCCTCACTCTTCCTCTCGGAACTGCAGAGGAGGCCATCTGGCCATACAGTCAGGATGTTTCTGGTTCTGCATTCATGAAGCTCCTCTGTGCCTGTGAGGAGAGGAATGGCTAATGGAAGGGACAGGAGGTTCGAATTTACAGGCAAATGCACCCTTGACCGTAGCCGAGTCGATGATAAACATCCTCGCTGGAATTCGATGGCAGCTTAAAGGACACAGGGAGCAGGAGCTCAGATTCTGTAAAGGTGGTGCTGGGGAGCAGCACTCTTGGTTCTTGACCTGCCCTGCACAGCCTTGTTCATGCCTTTCCCTTTCCTACACATTCTCTGTATGCTTCAGAGAAACGAATCCTGTAAATATTTGTTTATTTTTTGGCATGGAATAATAAAGCAGACAAGTGTCACGTGAATGATTGTGACACTTGTACAAACGTCTGTGAGCTCAGACAGGACAGGCAATTTATGTTTTGAACCATTAACTGTAGCTGTCTTAGGTAGGAAAAAAAAATAGCAATTTATCTAAATAATTCAGGCAAACACTTCAGCCTTAAAAATGTGGCTGAATCATACCTTGGAAGATGAATCGCTCGTCTGCATATTCAAAGGGTGTTAAGATGCATCATCCCATCTTCAGTTTACTGAAAAATTACAGCTTCCAGAGCATGACAGGGAGGAAAACCCAGCTGAGTCTTTGGGCTCCCTTTCACACAGATAGCAGACCTGCATTTTGCCATTCCTACTGTTTGCATCCATTTAACCACAGTGCCGTGGAGCAGGGAATGGGGAAGGCTCTGGATGTGTCATTCCTCGCATGATTTCCTTGCGGCTCTCTCTTGGTGTTGTGTTGAGCTTCTAGGGTGGTAGTAAGAAGTTTTCTACAACATAGTAAATACGTCTGTCTCTCCTTAAATGAGTAAGTGGGGCAACCTGCTTGTGGGGCTCAGACCTGATGCTGCAAATATATAGTAAAATTAATTATTATTATTGCTGTTGAAAGGTTTTTAATTTAAAAGAGAGTTTTTTGTTTAAGGAACCTGGACCTTTCCAAGAGTCTGTCTGTTGTGCTGATGCCTGCCAGGTCTCCCAGATCCTGCCGTGTCTCAAACAGTGCCAGTTCATGGATGTGTCCTGTCCAGTGGAGGGGTCTGTGGGGCTGCATTACCATGTTCAGCCAGCCAGCTCCCACTGCCCTTAATGCTGAAAGGATCATTCAATCCTTTAATGTTGCAGTGACTCAAGGTCCCCATCTTTTGCCTTTGCTTCCTGCCTCCTCCCTTACATGTTGCTTACCTGAGCTGTCCTTACCTCCTTGTTCTTCAAATAAGGAGGGGGCGGGGGGAAAAAATCTGGGCAATTATTTTAATGCTGGAAGTTCATTGCCCAAAACTTGAGACCTGACTTGTGGAGCACTTTTCTGATAATTGTACTGATGTGAATGAATTCTCTGCTGCTTGGGTTTGGTTGTGTAGTTGATAATAGGAAAATACAACTCAAGACTTTAGGACAAAGAGCAGAAGCCTGAAGTATTCCTGTGCTGTTCATTTGAGCATTCCAATGGGTCTTCCCAGTGCACCCTCTCATCGATCACAGTATTTTGGGACAGGAGGAGCAGGCTGTGGGGGAGTAATAAAGAGGCCGAAGGTACATCCCTGTAGCATGAAGAAGGCAGTGAGGTTGGATCTGCTCAGCTGGAAGATAAAAAGCCCATCCCGGTTAAAAGGCGTAATAAGAGTAAAAAGGTGAGGCAGTGTTAGAATGAAATGAGAGTGAGGACTTGGCAGGCGAGGTTTGCCTTGAGTCTCTGAGAGCTGAAATAACCCTGTTGCAAATGCTGAAGCTGTAATTTACATGTTCCTTTATTATTATTCAGATTAATACTAAAAGGGCAGAAGTCATCCAAGGAACTTAGGCATTCATTTTATTCCCTTTCCCTCCTCTGCAGAGCCGTTTCAAAATATTTTTTCCTGGTACCTTGGATTTTGTTGTTGTTTTTTTGTTACGACCAGAAGTAACTTTTCTTTCCGACAGTCTATTAATGCTGCCGAGAAATAAAGATGCTTTTACAAAATGCTTTCAAGCACAAAAGGAGATGATTTTCAAGAGATTATTTTACATATTTACATATTTTACCTTAAGCATTTTGTAGTCACTGCCTACTGGTGAATGTATCCGATTTTTACACACACTTTCAAAATGAACCAGTTTTGCTTCTAAGCCACTGCAAAGGGAGGAAATGAATTCTAACTTTTTTCACTTCATTTTCACATCCTCACATTTCCTTATTTCACATGGTTTAAAACAAAACGCCTCCAGCATTATTTTTCCTTTCTCAAGAGCAAAGTGAATGTGACTTTTCTAAGGGGGTCACAGGATGCCTCTGAGGCCTGTGGGTGTTACTGGACTGCTGCCTGCTTTCAGCTTAACTGAAGGGCTTGTCATAGTTTTCATCTCCTAAGAAATTAGCCCTAGGTGCTGGCCAGAAGCAGGAGAAGGCAGCATTATGAGTCCCACGCTGGTTATTTCCCACTGACATCAAATCCTGAGGTTTTTAAATTAATCCCGCACAAAGGCAGACTTCATTTTGGTGCCAGTTTGAAATTAGACTGCAATAATGACCTTTTAAAGATGCCTAGTTGTTAAGATAACCCCCCGGTGGAAGCCGAAGCCGGCCGCTGCGCCCCGCGTCGCTCGGCCCCGGTCGGGGCTGCGCAGGCTGCGGCGAGGTGCGCGGCAGGGCGGGCAGGGAGCTGACCTGGGCGCTGACCTGCGCCGCCACCGGCGCTGCCACCCCGAGCCCCGCGCCCGCCTCGCCTCCTGTGTCTGCCCACGTCTGGGTTCCAGAGGCAGACAAAGGGCCTTTATGAAGCTCCGGCGGGCAGATCAGTTACCAGCTAGCAGGAGAAGACTCGCAGAAAAGGGGACCGACTTGGCCATCGGGAGCGGTGAGTGCGCTGCTCCCAGGCTGAATTAGAGGGCTGCCTTTTAGTGCTCTACCTCTGGCTGGCAACTGGAAGAGCTTGGAACACGGAGCGTTAGCAGCGAGTGTTAACATAAACAAGGGAAAGAGAACGGTTTAATGTACGCCACCCTCCAGTGTCGCAGCTCAAGTGCAGAGTGGCCCAGCAGAACACAGGAGGCAAGAGAACAGATATGCACAGAGAGGAGATTTGGGACTGCTGGAATCGAGAGAAATCTCTATTGGTCCCATACTGAAATTGCTCACCTAATTGTCTCTGCCTTTTCACCTTGAGGTTTTGCATCATCAACCTGGCTGGTTTTACTGTGTGCAAAATTGTCTCTCATTACCAGTAATAAATAGGAATGAAGCTGGAGATGGTATCTCTCTGTAGGCAAACCAGGGGCAGGTAAACAAAGCCCAGGCACTGCCTGGCAGTGAACAGTTGCTTTGGTAGCCATCGCTCTCAGCAGCTGTTTTCCTGCCTTTACAGTGGGAAGCAGTGTTGTCATCATGCTGTATGTGCCTTTAAAGCCCAAACCTGTGCCACTGTTTGCTGGTAAAAATGGCCTGTGCTCAGTTTTTCAGGGGTTTTAGATTTTGCAGTGCTGAGGTACAGAGTCTCAGTGTGATGGCTGAGGCAGATTCGGTGCTGATTTTCACTCCGTGTAATATGGGTGAACGTTTCAGCTGTTTGGCCAGTGCTGGTGGCACATTCTTCTTTCAAAACTGGACTGTGTCCTGTGCACTGAGCACTTCTCAGCTGCTGGAAAACTCTAGCTTTGACTATTTACAGTTATTTTAGTTCTGTTCATCAAAACCAGAAAATATGCATTAAACATTTTATTATTTGGTGGTGTACTACACCATCTGCTGCCATCGTGCCGACAACTCCTGCTTGTTTAGAGAAATGTAGTGCAAAATCTCAGTTTGGATCTGCAGCTTCCCAAAGTGTGCAGTACAGAGGGGCATTAGCATGCCCTTTTTTAACCCTTAGCACTGCTGCAGCCTTCAGGAGCTTCTTTGCAGCCTTTCACAAAGTAAAGGCTTTTCGAAATGCAGGCTAAGAAAAGCAGCACTTGCAGCTCCTGGTTGGGGCATTAAAACAGTGGGGTTACTTGCTGCATCAGTAGAGAATGGAATCTCTCATTTTGTGATCATTTCTCCTCTTTAATACGTTTCACCTAGTTTGGAAGTATGGATCAGAAACTCACAAGGAAAACTGATGCCCTTTCCTGCAGCTAAATTAACAGGAATCACGTGGAAAACAATCTGAGCCTTGTATGAAAAGGGGAGCCATTAAAATTAGCCCTAAGCTATGGACTGCACCCAATATCACTAGAACTGCACTCACTGCAGATGTGGAGGCTGGCTCTCAGGCAAACTGAGCCGTGTTGTATAGCTACAATTAAAATCAACTCCTCTGCCAAAAAATAAAAGGGAGGAGGGTAGAAGGAGAACATCAAAGACAGATTGAAATGTGTAGTTAGTAATAAGAGTGGTCTCCTCTTGAACCAAGCCCTGCAGCGATTCATGGCCCCCTTGTTAATGAGAAATTTTGACCTCTGGTTTGTAAGTTAAACTTGTAATCCCAGCTAATGAAGTAAATCAATCCCAACTTCAGTCTGTTGTTCCCATTTTTCTTTGCACAGCGTGTCTGGGAGTTAGTATCCAGGTCTACAAACACAATTTAGGGAAAAAAGATTATTCTGCTGCTATGCAACTTCTCCTGTTTTGCAGATTCGCTTCAATCTACCTAAACCAAACCAATTATTTTAACTTGTCTTTCAGCTTGTAAAACGTCCTATTAGTTCGGGTGTTTAGAGACATTCAGAGAACAGGCCTGAATTACCATTTTAAAAGGGAAGCTGAGTTTGTAACTACCCCAAATATTTGTCCCGGTACCAGATTGGTGCTTTAGATGTGCAGACCTGTTGCAGTTGTTTGAGGAGCCTTGTTTTAATTGTGGCTGTTTATTTAAGGGGATGCTGATGATAGCTTCGTGGCAGAAAAAAGATGCCCAACTGCAGTCTCAGTTCTGAGAGAAAACAGATTTGCTAGCGCTGAAATGAATGCAAAGCTAAGATGCACAATGGGTGGATCATCCTTTGAAATACATACTGCTGGGTCTCGTAAGCCACCGAGGCACAAAGGAACCGGGCCCCAAATCCAGCCCAAAAGCCCGGCTAAAGCCTCCAAGTCGACTCCGTGTCACACCATGTTATTAAAAAGTCCATGAGAGGCGAAGGCTTTGTGGCAAAAAGGAGGAGAAGGCAGATTCATTATATGATCCCTTAAAAGAAAACATAACCAGCCAGAGGAAAAAAAAAAAAAAAAAGCAGTTCTTGCTGTGGCTGCTCCACTTTCCTTCTGCATTCATAATTGCTGTTGCAGTGGACCCCTCTCAACGGTGCGGTCCCTTTTTTTTCCAATCCCTTGCTCCCCGAAGAGAGCTTTTGCATTGTTTCGTGGCCATTCGGTGCTACAGACACTGTTTAGGGGAGCAGAGCTGCCTACCAGAATGTGGTTTTCTAAGTGAAGGGGTACACAATCCCCCGTCTCGCCGCAGTCGTCTTGCTGCATCTCCGCAGGCGCCTCTGTGCTCCCTGGCAGCTCTGGCACAGTTTGGGCTCTTAACGTTAGTTTTTCCTAAGGGTTGGGTCAGCAAACCTTACCAGATTGCTGCCTTCAGTAGCCACCCTGCCTTTAGATTGCTGCCATGAGGAGGGGAGGAATGACCAGGTTCTGCTGCTTTTTAAGCAGTTTTGTCACAGAAGTTTTTTGCACCAGTGGAGTAGGAGTGTGCCAGGACTGACCCAGTTCAGCAGCTGTTTTTAATGTGATGACCCCGGAGGCTGCAGTGTTTCGGTTACCTTGGGGACTGAGCTCTTTCTGCTGGTAGAAGGCATCTTATTTTTATGCCTTTAAAAGAGATGGCTTCTGCCTGGATTTGATTACTTGCTGCCAGAAAGCCGATGGTGATTTCCTCAGGGCAGGTGATTGTCAGAGGCTGTTGGTGTGCCTGGAGGGGATGCATTCCCCCGGGCTGGGGACAAAAAGGCTCCTGCGGAGCTTCAGTGAATGACTCCTCATCAGCTGGTGACACCTGGCCCTTGTCTGCTCCCTCTCTTAACTGATGGAGCACTGAGAATGGTGACGTTCAGCCAAGCTTGGAGAGAAGGCCTCTTTGAAGGTGAGGCAGCAATGGCCCCGAGTGAGCTTCTTTCAGCCTTTCTGAGCAAAGCCAACCACCTGGGCTGATGGCTCTGCAAAAGACACTGATGAACATCAGCAGAGGAGGTGCAAGAGGCCAAGGACTAGAAGTTTTCTGCAGAGGAACAAAATATTCGTGCACAGCAGTTGGTCCCCCCATCAGTTTCAGCCTGTCCAGTCTGGTGTTCCTAAAGAATCCGACTGTAGCGGAAGCTCACCTTGGTCAGAGTCCCTCTGTACCCAGAGGGCCTCCCTTTGCCGTATCAGTGACACGCTCCTTGTTGCAGATGATCATCAGAGTGCCCGGGAAGGGCTGGATCAAACCGCGTACTGGTTCGGCTGGTGAGAATGCTGTGTACAGTCATTAACTTGCCCTGGATTAGGCTTTGAAGAGGCTCAGGGCCTTCTTAATGATTTGACGCTGGCTGCTTTCTACTGCAGCAAATGATTAGTACATCATAGGGCAGAGTTTGTAATCAGCTGCTTTTGGTCTGGAGGTAACAGCAGCTTTGTTAATTCTGACAAGTGGAAGAGCGCAGCGGTGAGTCTGTGCTCCAGCCACGGAGCCCAGAATATGGAAGGTCCTGGTGCCAAGGGCTGGGGAAG
This sequence comes from Ramphastos sulfuratus, assembly GCA_013399055.1. NCBI lineage: Eukaryota > Metazoa > Chordata > Aves > Piciformes > Ramphastidae > Ramphastos > Ramphastos sulfuratus. The sequence continues at coordinate 533,212 of WBNM01029410.1, forward strand.
TGATCCTGGTTTATTAGCTTCTCCCCTTTGTTTCCATTCATTTAATCTAAAGTGAAACAACTCAGCATGCAAAACTAAAATGAGCCGCAGCAAAGGTGTAAGTGAATAAACAGGCAGATCCATTAGAGCGGATGGGTTATTGGATCCCTTGCCATTCCTCAGATGGCGGCCTATTAAAAGTGGTAATGTCTGCCTCCAGCCTCGCCTGCAGGCGAGGGAGAAGGCCAAGACAGGCATATTTCACATGCATCAGACACAAGAATTAAATAGACCAATGTTCCCTAAAAGACTGAAGTACATCTCTTTCTGACGTTCATCTCGGGCAAAAATTCATTGATCTCAGTATGTCCCTTGGCAATTATAAAATATTAAATCCAAGTCACACTTTTCTAGTTGGCTTAATTTTTTCTCTATTCACAGCTTTCTATTTGATCAATTTTAACAAGTTAGGAATAGCATCTAATAATAAAATAAAAACTGCAGAGTGGAAAAGTTTGTTCCTTTGCCATTCTCCTGGCTTTTGTGTTTTGTCTCTAGACCCGCCCGCCCTTCTTTTTGCCTTTTAAATGCATTTGCACCCTAAATAGATGAAGAGAGCACACATTTAGCACACCAAAAAAACCCTCCACTGTCTTCTTTGAATTAGGAGTCTCCTTTTAGGGCTGGAGACTTGTATGTGGCTGTGGTATTGCAGTGAAATCTGTATTTTAAAGCTAAACCTGTGCCGCTAATCACCCTCACTTTTCCTAGTGTCAGACTAATTATTTCTGCTTCACGTTTCTCTTACTGTGCCAGTCAAGAAAAATGTCATATTGGGGGAACCTTACTTCCCAGCTGCTACTCACAGGAGCTGTTTTTGTTGTTGCTTTAGCTGGGGTTTGGGGTGGTTTGTGTAAGTATCAGTCAAGTGGCAGAATTAAAAGGAACCTTTCAGAACCTGGACCTGCTTTAACGAACTGTGGACATCCTAAGGTATGGTGCAGCACAGTGAAGGTTCCAGCTGATTGTCTTTACTGGTGACAGACTAATCTTGGGGCATTTTTTCCCCCATACAGGCAGTCTACCTATTGTTTTAGCTTGGGAATGCTCGGCATTCCCATCTGGCCAGCCCGCTTTCAGCCTTCCATTTCTTAAGTAAGCTGGTGCAGTGGCCAACAGCTACAAGCAGTCTTGGCTGAATAGATGTCAAGGAGAATGCCCAGAGTCTGGGTTGGCTTTCAAGAAATGACAGTTTTGGTCATTTACTATCAGCAAAATTAGTGGGAAGGCCTAACCGTGAGGTCTTAAAGTGTTCAGAAGAGCAAAGTTTGAGGTTTTGCTTTACATTTTGAAACAAGAGCTGGCTGCCATGTCACAGTGTGGTTCTAAACCACTGAATTTCTTTTAAGCAAGAAAAGCTATTGTGAGCATTAATTAGATAGGAAAAGGGGAGTGTGGCTGCCAGTGTAGCTCCATTAGCAGCCATGGAGCAAAGTCAGCTTGCCCTAGGTGCCTTGTTCCAAATCTGGACAGATCAGATGTACTTTGCTTTCTCAGGTGATTTTTTTAAGCTGGAGAACATTTGCAGGGACACTCAGCCCAGCATGTGCGAGGTGAGGTTCCCTGTCTGTGTGTCTGGTCCTGAACACAGGTTTGGATCCATTCATGGTGAGCTGCAGCTTCCTGGGTGGCCCCGAGAAGTGGGCCGGTGGCCCTGATGAGATCCCTGGGTGTAAAATGAAGGTGTTGGTGCAACTTCTCTTCCATTTTTCTTAGTTTTCCTAGTGGTGGTGGTGTTTTTTTGTTGTTGTCTTAGGTTGCTAACTGAGCCTGTCTCTTGCTATGCCTTTGTCCAGTGTGTACTGGAAGAGAGCTGGTTCTGCCATGGGGCTTAAAGGTGGGTTCAGTTAGCGAGCGACCAGTATCCAGCCAGCCCGCCTGTAACTAACAGAGGTTTGGCTACCATTCAGGGAGCACAGCAAAGCTCTGCTGCTGACCCAGAATCCCACTAGCTGGAGAGGTTTTGGTTTGTTTGTTTGTTTGTTTTTTTATTGTAGCAATTGTGCTCTGGGTGTTTGGAAGTCCCTTGAAGAGCAGTGGTATATGGGAAAAGGCAGACGTCACTGTTGAAGTGATTTTTTTTGTTGCTCCTTGGAAAAGCCACAATGTGACAGAAGTTTAGGCTGTAACCACCTAGACTAAGATGCTTGTGTGTTTCTGCATCCACATAGGCTGGATTTGCCACCTCTCTGATTTCCTACCAGCCATTTGCTGTAGCTTTATAAACTGCCTCAGGCCAGCTGAGACTCATCGTACTGAGATGGCAGCAGTTGTGTTCTGTGGTCAATGACCCTAACGGGGGAGGTTGGAGCTTCCTGAGTTTGGGCATCCTCCTGGTTGATGTATCCTCTGCAGTGGTGTCCCTGAACAGCCAGCACACCTTTATGACCAGCCAAAGCTGGATTTCCACTTCTTGCCCCATGGCTCGGCTCTTCATGTATTGTTTATTAAACCCCTGGTTCTGAGTGGAGTCTCCTCCAAGGAGCCATGAGTACTTGGGGTTCAAAGGCCACCTTTCTTCAGAGCACTCCTTCCTTCACCCAGGCCCTGCTACCACCCCCCAGACGCTCTTAAACTCCTGCTCTTTATCTCATCTGTTTGAATTTGCAAATTGCAGAACTGGGTTTGCTTTTGAAATTCACTTTAAATTCTGTATTTCAACACGAGGAGAAAGAAGGAGATGATGCTTGTAAAATACCCGAATGCTTCCTTGAGTTCACAGGATACAACCCCTGCCCTTCTTCAGCTCTTCAGCTAGCAGATTCATTTTGTTCTGCAAAAATAAACAGGGGATTATTGAATCCTTTAAACATAAATTAATGCTAGATTAATGTTTTTTCTGGCTGTTTACATGTTTTTCCTAGTCAGTTCTGCATGGCGATATTCTCGTGCGCTGTATTAGGGTGCCCTGCTGCAAAAGTAAAATCACTGTCTGCACAAAGTGACATGGTTCTGCTGTGAGGATGTGCAATATTGGGTATGGAAATGCTGCTGTTTAAAGAACGTTTTACTGAACTTCATTTTTCTTGAACTGCATACTAATTTTAAAGGTCAGTGTGGTTAGTTACCATAGTAGTGACCTAAAAATAACCTTTCTGGTGTACCTGTATATTTCTGATCTGTAGTGTTAGCATTCAGAAATGTTCTTTCCCTTAGAGTTTCAGCAGCTAAATAAGTTGCAACCCCTTCAGCTATACTCATAAAAATTTGCTTCCAGACAACATGGTCTGTTTATTGTGTAATAATCGAAATGGCACTAAATTGCAATGATTGCTGAACACTTAGGAATTGCATTAACCACTTAGCTGCTAAACTCGTTGCCATTTTCTTCCTCACCGTCAAGTATCATATTGATTTTCCTCTTAGTTAGAGCTGCTTACTCAACCCCTGAGATGAACAGAATATTTTAGTAGCCTCATACACTGTCATATTTTGAGTCAATCAGCAGTGACCTTGGCTAAGAATTTTCTAGAGGTTTTTAAAAGAGCTATCAAGCAGAATAGCTGGGAGTGCATAGCCTCGACTCTGCAGAGAAAGCAGAGGGAAACACAGCACATCTCTGCTGGGGACTTCCAAAAATGATATGGGGATTACATTTCCATTTTTGCCCTCTCTGTGAGATGGGTTATTTCCTGCACCTCTTAATCCACTGCTGCTAAGACAAATTACTTAATAGTTATGAGGCCTTATCCAGGGACTTAATCGTAGCATGGAATGTGGTGCTGGGAGTGTAATTAAAAATCTAAATGCAATAATAGATGAAGGATTCCACTAGTGCCACTGTTTGCTGTGGGGACAGGGATGGTTCTTTTGTTTTCCAACTCTTCTTGGTTAACTGAGGTAAACTAAACAAGCGTTTGAGCAGCACACACCATCAAAGCTCCACCAGGACTGCTAGCTGAACTCACAAATATTTTAGTTAAAAATGGAGTTTATGTATAGAGAGAAATTCTGGTCCTGTCTGGTAGCAGACAACTCCTCAGCAAAAGCACAGGGGTTCTCCGTTTGTGTTTCTGTGGGGTTCTTAAAGCAAAACCTTTTAGAAATGTTTGCTGGGGAGGGAAAAAAAAAAAAAGGAGGATGGGTGGGGGTGGAAGCAAAGCTAGCGCAGGTAAGGAAGAGTTAACTAGAAATGGAGCGGGGATGCTGGGGGGCAGCAGTGCTGCAGAACATAGCAGTGTTCGTGCGAAGGCAAGTCATTTCCCGAAACACTGCAGACACATGGCCCCGGGCAGTCTAAAACCTTTGGAGACCAAAATGGCTCGCAGGAGTTAGAAGTAATAAGGTGTTTTTCCCTTCTTTCTCCTTCACTGAAATTCTGTGAGGTTGCTATGCATTACCTGGGAACAATGCCACTATTTTGGTGTTTTATATGGGTATTAAGATCCATTACAATTTGACATTTTTAAGATTGGTTATCCTGTAGTTTGGTGTTAAATTGAAGTTGTTTGTTTTGAATTTAATTCTTTCATTTTTCAAAGAGGAAAAAAGACAGCGGTGCTGTGCTGATAGCTCACTGAAGTGTGCTGGGGTTTGATCTCGGAACCGAGGGTTTGCTATCCCAAAACGCAGGCAGAATGATCTGGGATCCAGCTTAGTTTCTGTAATTTTTAAAATGAAATTTCAAGCCCGACAGCTGCTTTCTGGGCAGCTTCTCCCCAGCAGGCTGTGGGAGATGTTGCAGGCAGACTGTCTTTAAGGCGCGCTGCTTCCCGGATTATTTTTAACACTCTCTTACACATCCGAAATGTGTTGGGCTCGATGCAACCTGCTTATGATTATTATAACCCTGTACGGTTGCAGCAGCTAAATAAACTCCGCTTCAAATAAATTACTGCAGCGACGTTATTAGGCCAGCAGCAACGTTGAGGACATCTGTTAACTCTTTTGCAAACGCCCTACCCCTGCTTGCTGGTCCTGAGCGTTTCTGTTGTTAATTACTACTTAAGTACATGAAGCGGTCGTTCAAACAGGCTTGGGTCTCCTGAGCCTGGCTCTGAATGCCAGAGCGAGGAGGGACCCATAGCTTATTGTTTGAGGGTAAACGCAGGTAACAACTCAGGACAGCGCAGCGGATCCTTGTGCATCCTTCCACTGCTGTCCTTCCAGCAATAATCACTGCTCTGCCCAGGGAGACCTCATCCCAATCAGCAAGGCATTATCTGAGCAGCTTCCCACAGTCAGGCCCTAAAAGTCTACCTTCTTCTTCTAAAGGTCTAGATCTTTGTTAGTAGAGCTGGTGAAAAAAAATGTGCAACGAAACCTTCTCTGTCGAATTGCATTTTTGTCACAGAGAAAGTGTTTAGCAAAACCACATCTGTTTCAAAAACATATTTGTCAAGAGGGTTTCTCAGCTGCACGATGACACTTCTAGTGAGAAAGGGAGTCTGTAGCCGAGTGGCTGCAGCCACTGCAGCTCTGCAGAGAAGAGGTGAGCAGAGCCCTGGCTCTAGCTGGAGGAGCCTCTGCCACTCGCCTCTGTTGTAAGGCGTAGTCCAAACACTGCTGAGCACCCAAATGCTTTCCAGCTTAGTCTCTATAGAGTATGTGGTGAAATGGTGCACCTTAGAGCCCCATTCGTGTTCTTCTAAAACCATTTCTTCCATCTGAAAATCATGTCAGACCCTTGGCTGGCACCAAGACTGGCCCAGGCCTCATCTTTGTCATTGAGTCAGTTGCAAACACTGTGCCTGGCAAGATCATGGAGCAGATCCTGCTGAAAGCTCTGCTAAGGCAAATGGAAAACAAAGCAGAGGTGATTGGTGGTAACCAGCAATGGCTGCACCAAGGGCAGATCTTGCCTGACAAATTTAGTGGCTTTTTATGATGAAGTCACAGCGACAGTGGACAAGGGAAGGGCAACTGATGTCATCTGCCTGGACCTGAGCAAGGCATTTGACTCTGTCCCACATGGCATCCTGGTCACCAAACTGGAAAAACATGGACTTGATGGGTGGAGCACTGCTGGATAAGGAATTGGCTGGATGGTGGCACACAGAGAGTGGTGATCAAGGGCACAATGTCCACCTGCAGACCAGTGCCAAGTGGCATCCCTCAGGGGTCAGTGCTGGCACCAGNTACAGGAAGGCTGGGGAGGGACTATTTATAAGATCTTGCAATGCCCTGGCATTGGGTTTAAGGGGCAATGGGTTTAAACTGGCAGAGGGAAGATTTAGACTGGATGTTAGGAGGAAGGTCTTTACAGTGAGGGTGGTGAGGCCCTGGAACAGGTTATCCAGGGAGGTTGTGGCTGCTCCCTCCCTGGAGGTGTTCAAGGCCAGGTTGGATGAGGCCTTGAGTAACCTGTACTAGTGGGAGGTGTCTCTGCCTATGGCAGGGGGTTGGCACTGGATGATCCTTGAGGTCCCTTCCAACCTTACCATTCTATGATTCTATGATTCACTATGCAAAGCAGCAGGATGCTGGGTTTCAGGGGTTAGGTGGAAGAGCAGCTCTGGTCAGTTCAGCCAAACAAGCCCTAACAGCAGGACCCGCAGACCTCCTCTAGAGACAGTGTCTCAGAGGTTCCTGCTGGGCAGGGTGCCAGTGCTGTGCCTCTGTGCAGCTTTCCATCAGCGTTGGAGGGCAAACAGATGCCCAGTAAGGAATACTTCTATTTTTGTCTGCTGAGCAGGGTCTGCTTTGCAAATGCCCCCAGAGGGCTGCGGGTGTGGTTGAAGCAGGCCTCTAGGACATCTCCGTGTTGCCAGCCCAAGTGTTGGCTCAGGTGGTCACAAACTACGTGTGGCTGGGTGCAGTGTGGGGGGCTGTGGAGGGTCACAGCTCAGAGAGAGCCTCTCCTTAAATGCTTCACCTGCAGACTGAGCCGCCAGAGATGCAGCCGGCAAGAGCTGCAGTGCCAGGTGCCAGGATGGCATCCCTTCCTTGGCCAGCCCACCTGTGGCTGCCAGCCCTGACCAGGGTTTCTCCTAGCAAAGGTTCTCACACGTGCTCCCTAGGGCCTGCCAGATAAGATCATGGCTTGGCCAACTTTATTTATGGGCCAATGAATTATGCAGCTGGAGTAATTAGATGGTTTTGTTTTGTGAATCAGGATTATGCTCCTGGGGTGCCAACCTAGAAAAGTCTGTGAAACTGCGTAATAAAAGTAATTTTTATGCAGAAGTGGAAATATTTGAATGCAAAAGAGAATTGGGGGGGAAGCTAATGTCCTCACGTGTTTGGAGAGGAAAAGTGAAGTTGCCCATTATAGCTTTTATTTCTCTGGCTGGGCACAGAGAGCAGAGAGGCTGGGTTAGCATAAACTGCAAAAGTAAAGCAGCACTCCTCTCTTCCCCAAGTAGAGCTGTTGAACACAGATGCTTCTGTGAAGTTGGGAGGCATGTATGGAATTACATATGTGTGCATCCAGAGACTCTGCATGCCTGGGGAGCCACTCTGCTCTTTTGGGTGAGAACCGCCTGACTGCCACTCCGTTCAGCAGCCCTGGCTGACATGGGAGCTCCCAGGACATCCTTCAGTTGCATCATCTGGAAGAGGGTTGTGGTACAGGCAGTGTGTGGTTTTGACTTCTCTAGCCTGCATGCCTCGTGTTTGTGCCTCCAGATAACACTGAGTAACATATTTAAACTACTCGTGTGAAAAGCAAAATTGTGTCTCGTGAACTGATTTCCTCACGCTTCCAGAAAATGGAATTCCCCTTTTGTTCAGCTCCCGAGCAGGAAAGGGGAGGGAGGCAGTGTCTGTGGAAGTGCCAGGGTATTCCAGCAGGAGGAAGAGAGGAATGCTTGCACTGAGAAGGGATTATGCTAATTATAAAAGTTAAGTCATTTTGCAGAGCTGCTCTTTCACAAATGTAGTTGTCATTGTGGAGCCATTTCGGTCTGCTCCAGTTGATAATGAGTTGGAGAAGTGTACTGAGCTGTTATGATTTAATGTTTTTGGGGTCGAATCTAGATGCTGTGCAGTCTTTGGTGATAACCATTCCTGAGGCTTTATTGCAGTTTCATCATCCCTAAGAAGTGGCACTGCCAAGTGCTAATGCTCTGCTTACCTTTAGTAAAAACTAGAGGTGTGTGCTTGTGGCTGTCATTAGTGTTTATTAAACAGATATTTATGGTTTCCATATGGCTGGTGGAGGGGGTAGTTTTGTTATGGCTGTGTGTAAATTACACCAAAGCCAGGGTCTCTTGTGGATTTTAATTACTCTCTAGCTGTTCCTTGAGATTTTGTAAACAAGGCAGACTTTAAATCTGAAAGGGGGCCACCAGGTGAGCTGTTCTGGTAACCCCCAGAGTTAAACTTTAGATTGTCAATCTCCATCTCTGTGGAGAAGGTGATGAGAAAGTGTGCAACTCTCTAAAAACCACCAAAATCCAGCAAAACCAACCCAGCCCCAACCAAACCCCAGCAATGGCGAAGGTTCCCAATGCCCTCCCTTGGTTTGCGGTGTCTGTCTGCTTGTCCAGACTTTGCAGAGAACTTAAAGTCATTGCCCTCAGATTCACATTTTCTTTTTCAATGTGCTGCTGCTGTTCAGTTTTTATGGGTAAGCAAGGTAGCAGGATGCTAAGGTGCTCTTGTACAAAACCAGAGCTCCACTCAGTCTGCTTTATCATGGGAATAAAGACTGTGCTGTGTCCTGGTTTGTTGTATTAACTGGGGAAAGGGGAAAAAAAAAAAAAAAAAGCCCTGTAGTTTGGAAGGATTAATTGTGTAAGACCCTGACCAAACTGCATCACCAGGGGAGCAGGGAAGGCTTCTGCAGAGCATCCAGCCCCGCTCTGAGCTGCAAGTTCATCTTCAAAGGGTAAGTAGAAGCCAAGATCTGAGAGCTGTGTCAGTTAGGGGGAGAAGCTGACAGGGGATTATCAAGGTTAGAGTTCAGCAGATGGTAAAAGAGTTATAAGTTGCTGTAGCACACGTGACTGCTACACATGTTCAGGTAGCGCTTTGTGTGTACTGTGTGGAGAGCTCAGGGCTTCAGAAAGACCAAAAAAGCTCCTGAAAAAGAGGTTTCAGCAATTCAGGCCAGGTTAATGTGAAAGTCATAACTGACTGAACTGCAGAACAGAAGTCACTGGTCCAGAAAGGGATACCAGAGATTAGGCCTAGAGCGGAAGTGTAGCATTCCTGGTTCCTGGGCAGCTAAGAGGTGAAGCTCGTACTGCAGGGGGCTGCTTCGGGCTCCTGGCGGTGGAAGCTTTGAGGAAAGCCTTTCAAGAGCAAACAAATCCGCAGCACTTGAATTCACATCATTAAAATCCCATCTGATTTATGAATTCTGTAACTTTTAATCAGGAGCAGGTTTTCAGGTGCCAGTGAAGTGCTGAGGTTCTCTTTGGAAGCAGCTGGAGCTTCCCTGGGTTAGAGCACCTCAGCCAGTCTGACTCCTGCGCTGGAACCGCCGCTGATGGTACCCAGATGCTTTGTAAACAATCTGATGTGATGCCATGAAAAGAGGAAGATGAAAGACAAGAAAGGGAAAAAAGGGTTAATCAAGTCAGAAGTACCAGGAAGAGTGGAATGGTAGCAAGGAAGAAAAATGAAGGCAGAGAGTTGTGATTTGGAGTGGTGCTAAAGAGCCCCTGGGCTCGAGATTCATCTCGCATTTCCTAATGCTCACGTTGTGCTGTAGCAGAATGCACTTGCTCCTACCAGAGCTCTGCCTCTCCTTGCCAGTGGTGAAAATGGGCCAGCAGCAGCATTCCATCCTCACAGTCCCACGTTGTTCTTGCCCTCACCTCCCTGATGAATGCAGTGATCCCCTGTGTGTGCATGTGCACGCCGGCCTTGTCTGCTCGGGTGCCCCTGCCCTCATCTACTCTGCTTCTCACGTTGCCAATGACTGCTTGTGCCAGCTCCTTCCACAGACACCCAGCAGACTGCACTCCACTGCCCAAAGGATTCCCACCACCAGCCTCTGCTTCTGGCCAGGACTTTGGGAAAGGCTTTTCTTCTGTAGCTGCAACTCTCCTTTGCTTACAACACTCCTGTTTATTTTGAGAGTGATCAGATATGAGAGATTGTCCATGTGGGCACTGGGCACTGGCAGCTGTGGAGGCCCTTCTTGCTGGCCCTTTGGTGGGTATGGGGTGACTTGTGGGGAGAGCAGAGTTTGTGTCTGTCTGGGACTTGTTTCCTGTTGTGTGACTCCTCTCTGAGTTAGAGCAGTCTGCATTGCAGCCTCTGAGCTTTTGCTGTTATTTTCAGTCATTGGCGACTACCTTGTGGGGGCTTCCTAGTAACAGAGAGGTGGTGATAGTTGTGATACTGACTTGTTAATGATTCTTTTCTCCAGGTAGTCTAGGTCACATCCAGACTTACTCAGAGTAGTAAAGATAAGTTAACTAAGAGTAGAGCTTTATCTGAAAAATGTGGAGGTTTCCATCGCTGTATCTCCTCCACCATCACCTGCAGACTGCAGAGATATTTTTTTTAAGCCGTGCATATGGATTACTGAATCATTTTGCTACAGCAAGATACAGGTGACTGAAGGATTTTCTTGAAAGGTTTCATGATGTATTTAATCTCCCTTTTTATAAAGAGGTGTCTGGGATATTTGTGAGTGAAAGGGTTAACTGTGCACCACACAAGCCGGGGAATTTTTAAGGGCATAGCTCAAAATTCAGGGTTTATCTCTCTTGCTGGCTGAGTGGAGCAGAAGTGTCTTCAAAAACTTGTTTGTTTGCTTTGTGGTGAAATAGGTTGGAGGAAGATATGGATTTGTGAATTCTTGAAGTAAGGGAGTTGCAGGGATTGTAAAATGGCACAGCAAAGTTTGAACTGCCAGGGTGGTGTTTGTAACTGAGAGGGATCTGCTCGTTGCTGGAGGCTTGGCTGTCTCACTTTGATATGGGGAGAAAGCAAAAGCCTGGGCTGACACTAAGAGGTTAGAGAGTGGCAGGAAGCAGAGCTGTTTTGGGGTCGGCTTTGGATTTTTGGGGGGTGTTGGGTTTTGGTTTGTTTATTTTAAAAGACAATGGGAGTGTGAATGCTGAAGCAGCCTGAAGTTTGCCAGCAGGTGAGGTTGCAGACTGGAGGGCAGACAGCAGAGAGGAGTGAAGGAGACACACAGGTCAGGAAGTGGCTGCTCTGAGTCCTGGTGTGGGAGAGAGAGAGGAATAGGGAGCTTGGAAAGGGACTTGGGAAAGAGTACAGCATGATAGCAGCCCATGAGGCCCTGATGTCCGAGGGACTGTCCTAATGTGCGAGGGGAAATGAAAGAGCATGTTGGGTGGAGTGGAGTCTTACTGCTGTCTGGAGGAAAGAAACCCCTGCTTTCTGGAAAGCTTGGCTGCTTTCTGGAGCCATTCTTCTAGTTCTGGCAATCTGTTTTAATTTGCTGAATGTTTTCTGAGCAAACCAACCCTCCAACTTACAGAGTCAGGAGTGAGACTCCACTGTCACCAGCAGAAATGTTAGAAAAAATACAGAGATGAGCAGCTAAGCATTTCAGAGACCTCTCCCTGCGGAGCTCCACCACCTCTCCCTGATGAGCTCCAGTACCTTTCCCTGCTGAGCTCCACCATCTCTCCTTGCTGAGCTCCACCATCTTTCCCTGCTGAGCTCCATCATCTCTCCCTGCTGAGCTCCACCATCTCTCCCTGATGGCTGAAATGCACCAGGCCTTCACTGTATCCCGTGATCCATCATCATTAGGCTGCAGAATGAAAGCCAGTGGAGATGAAGGAGAGCAATTCATGCTCTCAAGAGCCAAGACAATTATTTCATGTTTAGATTTTGCATTTGTAAGGTTTTTAATTTTTTGGCCAGAGCAGTTAAGATTTAGCTACTTTTCTCCCTGTCTCCCAGTCCTCCCAGGAGAGGACTGGCGCTGCATGAAGCAGCTGGGTGATACCTGAGACAGGTGAGGTAGAGCCAGCACAGAAAGTGTCATGATGCAGTTCTTGGTGCTGGCTTTTCTTCATCAAAACCAGCTCCGAGTGAGCCTGGTCCCCCACAGTTCGCCTGTCCCCTCCAGTTGTTCTGCTCAGCATGTCCTCAGTGAGAGAGACACCAAACCTGCAACCTTCACTGGCTAGCAATTAGGTATGTTTTAATTAGATATTGAAACAATTAAATGTTGCCGTTCTGTGTGCCTAGAGATTGATGAGCGTTGAGAACAGTTTAATTATTTCAAGTTTCTGGTTAAATGAGAGTCACAATCAGCCAGGTTAGGAAAGAAAGGGCCACCCACTATGTAAAACTGAGCTGGTCTGGAGCTAATATCAGGGATTACTGCAAGAGAAAATGCAGATGGGAATCAGACATGATTCCAGGACAATGTGAAGCCTGCAAGCTGTGCTGTAGGACTTCTCCCAGCCTTGGTTTGCTGTTTCTTGACTGAGAGAGAGCACAGGGAGGTACAGCATGACTGGACTGGAGTAAGATGGGCAAATCCTGTAGAAAATAAAAAGAAGAACAAGCCCCAGAAAAAAAACCAAAAACAACCCATGCTAATTTTAAAAGATGAGAAGGGAAGAACACCACAATGCTTGAAAAATTACAGTAAAAAAATCTGGCAGGATTAGTATTTTAGAGGGAGCAGCACTTGATTAAACATTTGGAAAGCATGGGAGGGGAAATATTCCAGGCAGAACAAAAATAGATGTGTATGATGGAAGCAGGATAAATAGACTGTTCCACTTATAATTGCACAGCAAGAATGCAGCCCAAACTCGGAGCTCTTAATCAGGTAAAATTGTCATTGCTTTCAAGTCCAAGTAAGGCAGAATTGTGGTAGGGAGGAGGTGTTTGTGGATAAAGGTGTTGGCAAAACTTGTAGCAGCAGCGAGGAGCAGGTCCATGAGCAAAAGCAAATGGAAAGGCCTGGAGCCTGCAGCACCGGGCAGGCTGTGAGTGTGTTGCAAGAAGTTGGAGGACACAAGGCAGCCTGTTTTATCTCCTACCAAGTGAGGAGGGAGGGATGCAGAGGCATCTTCCAAAGGGTAGAAGCATTTGCAGAAGGCAGAGCTGCAGGAAAAAGGCGAGTTTGACTTTCTGCCATTCACACAGAGATTGTACAGAGCTTGAGCTCTGCCTGCATAAATTGATTAGGAAGCTAAAATTAGTTCAGTTGGGTTTCCTTCCTGAGAAAGACTTGTTGAGGACTGGGCAGTTGAACACCTCTCACAAACAATGCATTATTTGTTACATTGGGACAGGCTTCTCTTCTCCCCACATTTTCTCCCTGAAATGCTATGTAGCCCTTCTGCTGCTGTGGACTCTGCGGGGGGACACTCAGGGGAAGGGAGTAGCGGTTGGGTGGGGAGGAAATGCTGAGTTCTCTCAGCTGGAAGGTTTTGATGTGATGCTGTTGTACAAAGCAAGTTTTCAGTTGGACTTAGAGCTGCAAAGAGCAGGCACCCAGAAAGCATCCTTCTTGTGCTGGCAGCCCCTTCCTTTGGGCTGGAATAGCATCGTGGGATGAGGAACTCAGGGGATCATACCTAAAGAGAAATGCGCACTGTAGCCATGGCTTGGGATGATTTACCTTCCTCTTAATACAAAAATGACTGCACGCTGGCTTGGAGGCCTTGCAGCTGTGCTGCTGTTTGCAGTGCCTGTAGATACCTGTGCCAGTCGGGCCGGCTGCTGTTTGTCTGCAGGGCGAGGCGTGTGTCTGTGTGCCCAGGGCACAGGAGCTGCCTTTGCATCCAGCAGGGTGCAGCCAGCCCGCGCCTGCCAGGGTGGAGGCTGCAGGAAGAGCTGCAGCCAAACGGTGCGGGGCAGGGATGCTTCCAAAGCGCACTGCAGAGAAGGCTCTCTGATGCAGATGCTGCTGCGCCCAGGGCCTGGGTGACAGCTTGGGTGAGGAACCCTCCGGAAGGCTCTTGCAGAGCCTTCACCTGGCGTGTTTGAAGGTGCACAGAGTGGCTTTTGTAGTTGGAATTGCAGTATTGTCACTGAGGTGATGGCAGGCAGCTGTGGCTTCCTGGTCTGTGCTGTGGGGTAACGCTGGCTCGAGGATGCTTCCACTCGTGTTTGAACCAGGGAAATCACTGCTGCCTCAGTAGGTGCTGGATGAAACTCTCAATTACCTGGGACAGCTAATCAGACTTCATCTTAGACCTGTTTTTCATGTACAGAGTGCCTCTTGGCCAGAGATCTAATAGCACTTCATGCAAGTAAACAGCCTTGCTGCAGAGCATCTCTGGAACATTTCTTCTCCTCCCAGACCTCTAATTCTGAGAGCAGACAAACCAACGCCTTCTCTTCTCTCTCCCTTCCGGTGCATGGAGCTTGGTGAGACAATTCCTGGTCTTTTTTCCCTCCATAGAAGGCTTTGAATTGTTACTGTATGATTCCCACTGCCAGACTTTGGCTTGAAGTGCAGGCCTGCCACAAGGATGTGCCTGGGAAGAAAACCAGCAGATCTTTTATCTTCCTGCCTCGTCTGTCTGGGTCACAGAGCAGCGAGCGCCGCAGTTCAAGGCTGTGTTCAAAGGAGTGATGTCAGGGCTGGATTGTTGTCTGGTGAAGGAAGGGTGGATAAAATATTAACTGCAATCTTCTGTTTGCCCTTATCTGTTTCCTGACATGAGTATCTCACTGTATTTCCATGGTTCTGGAACTCAGAGCTGAAGGTGTGCAGGTTTCTGAACAGTGAACCCCAAGACATTTCATTGTTTAACAGCAGGAATAAGGATGGTGAAAGCACAGGGTAGGGGTCTGTGCCCCACGTGCTGTGGAAGCACTTCTGTCTGAAGCAAGGAACAGCAGCACCCTTGCAGAGCTTCTGGCTCTGCTTTCATTCACCTGCTGCTGCAGTGACTGCAAGGCAGTGTGCACGGACACTTTGGCTTGCTGAGTGTAGGAGAGTTTGTCCACTGGCGTTCCAGAAGAGGTGTGGCTGTCCCTGCCAGTTCTCCCCAGCAGCCTTCGGAGCTTTGGGGCAATGCTGATGAAATCTGGTGCCGGGGCACAGCAGAAGGGGCACAGGGGTGGGAAGGAGCTAAGGATTTTATGTTCTTCCAACTTCCATGTGAACTGTTGGCTTTATACAGGAGAGAGGGAGCTTAGTAATGCTGCTGGGTGGCAACTGAGCAGATGCAGCCTGTGGGTCACCCACCCCTGGGCCAGTGCTTGCCTAGCTGGTTAGTAAAGATGGGAGAGGACCCAGCCATTGTGTGGGTTTGAGACTGAGAGATGAAGGTTTGGGAGGCAGAGGGCTTGTGATGGGTGGGAAAGTCCAGCAGAGTGAGGCTGTGTCTGGAGGGGTGAGAGGTGGTGAGGAGTGCTAGCAAAGAGTGACCCATCTGTCAGAGGCTGCTTTAGCTTCCCTCAGCACCAGACTTTCTTTCTAGCCTGTCACTCTGGGAGCTTGTTTCTGTGCCAGGCTGTTCTTCCCTTACCCAGCCATCTACCAGGGCTTCAGTCAGCCTCTGCTCTGACCCATTCTCACCCTGCCTTTCCGGCAGCGCCAGGCTGCTGACAGGAGAGTCCTGGAACCAGCAGACAGGCTGAGATGGGTGGCCCCAGCCTTGTCACACCTGACATCAATTCAGAATTGCTTCAGAAGGTGCTTACTGAACCAATAATTACTCTGAGTCTTCCTAAACCATCATTTCAAGCTAGGTGACTTCCAGCGGTGGAATGAGGCTTGCCAGCCCCAGAGTGGTTTCAGACCTTCCCATCCATCAGGACAGTGCATGAAGGCCCACCACAGCAGGCAGACTCTGGCTGTGCCAGTGCCTCCTGCCTCACAGCTTCACAGAACACAGCACCACAGAGGTTCTACAGACTCCTGCACCTGATTTTCCATGCATGGATTTTCCCTTCAGTCCTGGCTGGGAGCAGGAGTTGGTGGGGAGAGCGGTCTGAGGAAAGCCCCATTGTAGGCCACCTCTCTGTAGCCCTGCAGGGAGCAGGGGGAGCACAAAATTATTTGTTCTGCTCTCTGCTTGTCCTGTGGGATTTGCAGCTGCCAAGTTCAAGGCAGGCAGCAGGCAGCTTGGTGTGTTAGAGGAAAAGTGTAACTGGAGCAGCAAGGGAGAGGAGGCAGTGGGGCAAAGGAGAGAAGGTGGAAGGGGCTAAGTTGCTCTAAGTCAGGTAAGCACCTCCCAGTGAAGAGGCAGGAGGAGTTCATGCATCAGTGCAATGGGTTTCTGGTCTGCAACATCTGAAATTTGCCTTCAATTATAAACAGAAGTTCACTGATACAAGAACTGGTGCAGGAGTCTGTCTGAGTGGGCATAATTTGGTGGTAGCTTGGATGTGGCAGGCCAGCAAATAAAGGATGTAAACAATTTGCAACCATTCACTCTTTTTAGAGCTTTTATCTTGTATCTCGTATTAGTTGCCATGGATACAGACAACAGAGGGCTTGTTTGGGCTAAATGCTGATTAAAAAGTGCTTTTTGAGAAAAATCACTGCTTCTGTTCCACTACTCCTGGCAACTGACTTTAACTAGGCTGGCATTCCTCCCATGAATGTAGTGTGGCATTGAGTAGTCTACACACTTCACACAGCAGCTGCAGAATGATCTTTAGAGTGCAGGACCAAAGTGGCCTTTAACTTAGAGATGCTTTGACAGATCTGTCACTGTTCTGTCAGCTTGCAGATGTGCTTCTCTACTCTCTAAAGCCACTCTGGTGATGTTTCCCACCTTGCAAATCAGTTCCAGAGCACCATCAGGTAACATCTTGGCCCACGAGTGCCACTGTGAGCGTGCACAGCTTGATGTCGTCTTGTGCTGTTGCATGAAGTGCCTGCTCTTGCCTAGTGAAAGTGCAGCACCTCGAGTGAGAAATGCAGTGACAGGGACTCAGCAGATACAGGGAGCAGCTTCTTTGCTGTGGATGTGCCTCAGCTGAGTCAAGAAATGGTTTACATGGAGAAAAGCATTTACAATCAGGTAGCTTTTCCATTACTGTTTGGTGTGTGCGGGATGCTCCCAGTCCAGTATGCCGTGGACAGAACTTACCCCTGAATGGCCACACTCCTTACAGGTGTGTGTGTCACTGCTCAGGAGCTGTGGGCAGGATGGTACTTGAGGCAGGGGCAGAGATGCACCAGGTGGGGAGCAGAGAAGGGAGCAATGTATTTGAGAGCCTGCTTGAGGTAAAATTAATGTACAGAGGGAGGCAGCAGCCCTGGCAGAGTGGATGCTGCTCAGAGTGCTGGAGAGAGGCTACTTAAGGTAAGGTGTGGTTCCAGCCCTGGGGAAGATAAAGGGGACAGGTTTAAATGGTGCCAGTTTCTTTCAGGAGTGCAGTGGTTTGGTGTAAAGGCTGAATTCAGAGCACCATGGAAGAAATGGATCATGCACTGGGGATGCATCTGGCTTCAGCATGGCTGAGCAACCCCTGCAGCTGCAGCAGAGCTTTCCCTATGAGCAGTGAGGATAGGTGGTAAAATCAACAAATCTCTTAACAAAAGCTGTTCCATTCTGGAGAACAGAATCCCTCAGATCAAGTGCTCACACCCCTCAAAAGGCTGTGGGCTTCCCCCAGCCACACTCATTGCACTGCACTGAGCCCTTTGTGGTTACAAGAGAGCAGCATTTGCCCTGCTGCAGGTGCAGGAGCAGTGAGGGTGGTGGGGGTCTGCAGGGGAGCAGTGAGGGAGTGGTGGGGGTCTGCAGGGGAGCAGTGAGGGTGGTGGGGGTCTGCAGGGGAGCAGTGAGGGTGGTGGGAGTCTGCAGGGGAGCAGCGAGTGAGTGGTGGGGGTCTGCAGGGGAGCAGTGAGCGAGTGGTGGGGGTCTGCAGGGGAGCAGTGAGGGTGGTGGAGTCTGCAGGAAGCCTGGCTGCTGGTGCTCAGAGAGGAAGGCAGCAGGGCAGGCAGTGCTCATCCTACTCATAGTGCCCCTTGGAGGCTTCCCCTGCAGTCTTTCAGGACTAGAATTTTGCTTAGCTCTATTTGTAATGGCTCAACCCAAGGTCCTGGAATAACTGTTCCCTGGAGACAGAGAGGCAGGTTGTGAGGAGCAGCAGCCACAATGCATTTGGGATTTCAGAAATACAAAACACTTGGCCACATCTTCTAGAGGCTGGAAAGGTTTCTTGGGACGCAGGCTGCTTGCTGAGTTAGAACAGGTTCTCTGCAGGGAGCAAGCAGTGGAGAAGGGGCTGAAGCTGTCTGGGTGCCAGGGGTCAGTTCTAAACTCAACCAGACTGTAGTGTCTAATAACACCTCTTAGTGTGGTGTTCTCAGGCCCCCTCTGTCAGTTGTCTCTCTCCAGGGGAAGCCAGGATGAGTGCTGAGTAACTCAGAACCTGTGAACCAGCTTCAACCGAAAACCAGACCAAAAAACAATGGCTTTAGGAAATGGTCTCCTGCTCTCTGTGCTTGCAGTGCCTGAGTCTTTGTCATTTGTGTTTTTCCATCCCTCAGCTGGGGCTTGGTTGTGACTTGAGCAAGACGGTTCAGGCTCTCCCCACACTGAACCTCTCTCTTCAGTGAACCCAAGGAGAATGCAGGTCCCTGTGGTCCTGCAGCTGCAGAGGTTTAGGGCAGCACCATTCTGGGACACCACTCACCTTTCTCCAGGCCTAGACCCAGCACGGGAGTTACTCCATGGATTAAAGGTGACTTTATTTGCTAACAGCTTTGTCCTTAACAGGCTCCTGGGCGTCATCTGCAGCTGCCAGGACTGGAGCAGGGTAATCGGGGGGACATTTGTCCCCAGGTGCAAACAAACCAGCTCTGGCCTCACCTGTTTCCATTGGAGTTTCTTCACCCAGGTTAACTTTGCAAGACTCACAAGAACAGGAAAAACCCAATCCAACCCAACACAACCCCCAGTGTGATCCTTTCAGAGCAGACCTGGGGACAGGCCAGTTAGGATGTCTGCAGAGCACAGCAGCTGGCAGCTGTAACCTGAGAGGAGGAGGAAAATCTTGGCTGGTGCGGGACTTGTGACTGCTGTGTTTTCTTTGCAGGGCCTGAGCATGTCTGGCAGCAGCCAGGCTGGCCTGGGGACTCCCTCATCACGGCAGTACGCGCGGCAGAAAATAACGCGAGTAAACCTCAGGGACTTCATCTTCTACATGGAGCAGGAGCCAGAGACCTGCCGCTCTCTGCTGCTCTACAGAGCGCTGCTGAAATAAAGCCAAGAACCCTTCTTCTTTCTCCATACAGAAGCTTAACTTGCATTGGAAAGCTGTCATTTTAATGTGCCTTCTATTTGTTTCAGAGGTCAACCTTCAGTACTTTTGTTCGGTAAAATTGTCAGACACATGCAATAAATTCCTTTTATGTTTAAAAAAGAAAAGGAAAAAAAGGTAAAAAAAAAAAGACAACAAAAAATGTGCAAAAGGTTTTAAATATTAAACCTGCAGATCGAGCAGCATCCGAGTCTTGCTCCATTTGGCTGCCTTAGAGAAGGCTGAGCAGGGGATGTGCTGAAGTTAGGCGAAGGGGAAGGCTGCTGCAGTGGCTCACCCAAAGCATCTCCCGGCAGGGGCTGGGAGCTCACCATGGCATTCGCCTGCGCTGGCTCCTGGGGCTGGGTTTGTGCTCTGTGGTCTCCCCAGCCGTGCCCGCGGCGGTTCCTGGGGCTGTTTTCAGTAGTTAGACTTGCAGGGTTTTGCACAGCTGAGAGCGCAGCCACTGCATGCTCTCACCTATGTGATAGGTTTAGGGTTTTTGCTTTTCCTGCACAGCTCTTTCCCTGAGCCACTGGCTGCATCAGATCCTGAGTGTATGAAATCTGTGGCTTGGGGCCCCAGCTGTGCTACTTTGACTACCTTCCAGCATTAGTTTGAAGGCTCTTCAACCTTTTGCACATTTGTAGCAGCTGGTGAGTAAGGCGAGTCGAGGCCGGGCTTTATTTTCTTAAAGTTACCTTATTTATTGCAGAGTATGGTTTGACCACAGTAGTTTTAACAGAGTGGTGTTCAGTGAAGGTTTTAGAGTATTCCACACGGAATTTTAAAGTCACTGCAAAGGCAGGTTTGGGGCAGCTCCACTCTTAGAGAGCGAGGAGCACAGGGACGAGCCCTGGCAGTGCGGTGCCACCAGCAGTGCCACAGGGCCTGGCAGTGCCGCAGGGCCTGGCAGTGCCTCTGCCTTGGCTGACTGGAGCCCAGAGGCTCGTGACCAAGTGCACGGCTTTGGGCACGATGAGCAGGGTTCAGCCCTGCCAGGTGGGACAAACGCTTCTGAAGTGCTTTGCCGAGCTGGCATTCGAGGGGCCCGCCCCAAAGCCCAGCACAGCTGCG
Source organism: Ramphastos sulfuratus (assembly GCA_013399055.1). NCBI lineage: Eukaryota > Metazoa > Chordata > Aves > Piciformes > Ramphastidae > Ramphastos > Ramphastos sulfuratus. Next base: position 553,378 of record WBNM01029410.1, read on the forward strand.
TGAGCCTGTTAAATGGGGATGGAGAGGAGCCTGGGGCAGGCGGGGGGGCAGGAGCTGCACTCCAGGCAGAGCAGTATTAGCAGTAACCATGGAAGGCAGAAATGTCCTTATTTATCTGTTCCGTTTTTACTACGTTACGCTTGCCGCTTTTTGGAGGCAGTGTTTGTTTGTTTGTTTGTTTTGATGGGAAACCATAGGGAAAGCACAAATAGAACTATTTGTCCAATAGTTTTAAAAACAAAAAAAAGTTTTAATTATTTTTTAAGGTTTATGAAAAGCAGAAGAAAAATTTATACTGCTGCTATTTAGCCAAAAGATTATTAATAAGGTATTTAAGGCCAGGAAGTGTAAAATTCCGTTTCGGATGTATGGATAATTTGTACATATTGTTTATAAAGGCCTTGTGTTTACTAGAACTGCGTTATTTTGATGATTTCTGTACATACTGGTAAATGCCCCCATTTGTGTGCAAACATAACTCCCTTCTTTGTACTTATTTTGTAAAGAAATAAACCAATTTACTAAAGTAACACCTGGAGCGCCACACACAGCAGTCCTTTATCACACAGAAGCTTCACATGGCCTTGCAGCTCTTAAGCACTCTGAATTCAGACATTTTTTGCATTAAAATATGACCAGAACACTCACAAAGAAATGCTAAACCCAGTCGCTGCCACGTTTGGTGGTGCTCATTCTTATCCCCTGACAGACCTCCCATAGAAGTGTCAGCAAACCTCGGTGCCGCTCACAGAGTGAATGGATGCGCTCAGCAGCTGCGTGCTCCATCCCACAAGCACAGCAGAGCATTCCCCTGCCCCTCTCCTCTGGGCCTGGCAGCAGCACAGTGGGGCGAGGGTTGGACACAAAATGTCAGCTAAGCCCTCTGAGTGCTCAGCAAGCAGCACGACTCTGCTGACTGTAATGAGGCAACCACCCTTTAGCTTTTAGCACTCAGAACAGAAACCACCTGCACTGCACTGCACTGGAGTTTCTCTGGTGTTTAAAACCTGCTGCAGTGATGCTGGGCAAAGCTCTTCATGAAGTTATGTTGCTATGGTTTAAGGCCAGAAGTAAAAATTCAAATCACTTTTTGCTGATATTGCTGCCTAAAAATATAGGGAAATACGTAAAAAAGATATAAATGAAACTGTAATAAACTTTAAAGACTGGCCTGAAGTGATTAACTCAAGACTGTATCCTAGCACAACGCTCAGCTGCTCTTGAGGCCTGTTTGTCCCTCACAGGTGATGGTTTCCACATCCTCCTTGCCTCAGTGCTGCTTTGCTGCCAGTGTCGTGGTGGTGTGCCTCAAACTTTCCATCTCAAGTTCACACTGACTGGGATGGTGCAGCCTGGCACTCTTTATGATGCCACCTTAGCAAGAGCTGTCCTAAGTGTGGAGCTGCTCTACTGAGCAGTGAGAGAAAAATAAACACCAAACTGCAGGGAAACAAACCAACCAACCTCGAAGCCCTCCAAAGCCCTACACAGGTCTAGAAGCAGCCCATTCCAAGCTTGCGAGAACTGCCAGGCGGTGCCTTTGGTGGGCACTGGAGATGTGCAGTGTCCAGCCCTGCCGGCAGGCAGCGCCTGCTGACCCTGGGGGGATCCCCAGAGGAGGTCTGAGTGGCAGAGCTGGGCCCTGTGTGTAAATGTAAACGTGAGGTGTTTGCCCTCCTGCCCTGGCTGGGGGTCACGAGGTTGCGCTGGCAGATGTGCGCTCAGCTGCCGCCAGTGCCAGTGCTGCTGCCTCGGAGAGCAGGACACACCTGGCTGTAGGGCAGACCCCAGAAGCTAAGTAGATGGTTCAAGGATACTTAGAAGTGAAGTCAATGGTGTGAAAGGAATAAATTAAACACTTTGCTTTCTTCTTTTTGTAAGACATGGCTACATCAAGCTGGTCAGACCCTAAGGCCGGAGGAGAACCACCAGGGAGTTCTCAGCTCGGTGGAACCCCTCGGGAGGAGATGCAGTGAGTGTGCCACGCTGCTGGCCTGGTGGTGAGCCTCTGCTGGACAGAAATGTTTCTGGCAGGAAGTCCAAGAAATGTGCATACACAGACAAGTGACAGTCAGACCTTCGGTTCTTTACAATATTAAATGTGTCATATACAATTCTACAGATATCTTACATACAAAGTGAGAGTTCTGCCGTGTAGTCGAACGCGGCAAGGCCTAGCAACTTTAGAATGTCGTACAAGTATAAAACCACAAAATAAAATAACTTTACAACTCTTTTGAAGTAGACAGATTTGCTCAGCTGCTCTGCCAAAGCCGCGTTGGCTGCCACTGCCAGGGGAGAGTTCTGAGGTGGCTCACAAGGTGAGAGACCCTACAGAGGTCCAGTTTGTCCACGGACAGGTATCCAGCCCTTTTCCAACCTCAGACCCCTGCCCGGGCTACACCCTGGCAGTCGGCACAGCTCACGGCCATGGGCAAAGGTTAGTCTGAAACGCGATTCTGTTTGCTTTACCTGATCGCAGCCGCTTGGCACTGAAGGCTCTCTGGCCACCACACTCCGGCCCTTGTTCTGCGCGGCCGCATTTATCCACCTACAAAAAGTTTCGGTGAGGTTCAGCATCTACAGGGGTGTTCTATAAATTAACATGGGAGGAACTAAACTGTGGCTGACAAGCAAAGTAGTTCTTGAGGACCAACTGAGCCAACAGCACTAAACAGGATCTAGCAGAACGCCACTGGTCACCTCGCACCTGCAGGCACGGTGCTGTCTCCTGAGTTAGGAAGCCCTGTGAGGCAGAGTCGCATGGAAGGAGCGGAAACCTCCTGCAGCCAGCGGGCTTCGTGAAGGGAAAACGACACAGCAAGAGGGCAGCTACAGAGGGGTTCAAAATCATAGAGGAAAACCATTCTGAGCAAGTGGCAGCCTGCTCTCATCAGGCGATGGCGGGAAGGGGCTTGAACTTTTCTTTGCAGAAATTCCAGCCCTGGGAGGTGTTGAGCTCATCCAGAACTCCTCACGTTCCCTCCAAAACATGGGCTCAGAACGTGGTCAGCAAATGAGTGGCAAAGGGTGGCAGAGCTTGATTGGTAGAACCACTCTGCTTTGATGATGCAGAACTGAACAGCTTCTGAGTCAAACGAGACTGGCTCTAAGAGACCTGCAGCTCCAGGTTAGCTTTGTGGCCCTCGGGTGATGGTGGATGGCATCTCAGCTTGTGCTTCTGGGTCCCTGCTTTCGCTGCCATCAGCAGCCTTGGCACATTTTTACAGGGGGCTTTTGTGTTTTGTTTGTGTGGGGTTTTCTGTAGTGAGCACCAGGTGACTAGAAATGGGTCCCTTGCTGATTCTGGGGTCTGTCCACAGAGGTGGGGATGCCGTTGTATAAAAATAAGCCATTTGCTAGCAGGAGTGAGTACAATCAGAAGTGGAGAGTGTGGGTGTAAAGCAGGTCAGATGTGGTGGGGCCGTGGCAGTCAGGGCAGACAGTGCAGTTCTGGGGTACCACCTTGCTCCCACGCAGCGCAGCAGTGGGGTACTGCCGGAGGGGCTGGCGCAGCCCTCGCTCCGGCTCATCCATCCCAATTGCTTCGGCTGGCCAGGTCAGGGCCAGGGGCTGGTGCAGCTTTGCCTTTTCCACCCGCAGAGCTACTCGGCGCAGAGGAGGTGCCCAGCAGGCCTCAGGAGCGTCTGGGTGCAGAGTGGGCAGCGGTGCCAGCGCGGGCGCCTGGGCTGGCTGTGACAGGTAGTTTCAGAGTACTGCTGATGGGCAGCCTCGAGTCAGTCTTTGCTAACACTGTTTTGCAGTCCTTAGTGTTCCACATCGGGGGCTATCAAACACTAAGGGGGGGTACCAAAGAGTGGGGCTGGGGCCTAGTCCAGGGGCTCCTGCTTTATCCTGATGGTGGGGGTGGGCTGTGCCCGCCGGTCCTCACGGCACAGGACGTACTCGCTGAACTGGGACGAGTCCACCCCGCCGCCGCACGAGGCTGCCACGCTGAAGCCCTTCTGGAACAACCTCTCGAGCACCTGCAACGTGGGCACAGAAACCAGATTCATATTGAGCACGTTTTGGTGCTAAAAGCATCCCGGAGCACCGGATGGGAGTGATGGATTGGGTCGTTGGAGCCCTTGCTGAATTAATATTATTCAGTTATAATTCCATAAGTTATTCTTAAATGACTGCACTGTGATTAAAGTCTCGCTCTCAGCAAACCTCTGTAGAAAACAAAAATTAATCAACCCAATAAGCACTCTGCAAGCAGCTCAGTGCGTTACGGAGTAAAAGACTGGACTGTGGAGATATTGATGCTGTCTCTTACTGGGGAGAGGAAGCAGCATCGGGCTTAAGTCGTAATAAAAAGCGACCATTTTTCACTCCTAAGGGGAGTGGCCGTACAGAGAGGGGCTGCAAGCATTCCCCGGCTCTGCCTTGGCAGATGGGAACGGATTGGGAGGCTGAGGGACACTTCCGCCAGGTCCTCCTGGCAGCCACAGCCAGGACTGCTCCTGGCTGGCGGGGAGCTCCGCTTTTAGCAAAGCACGGCAGGGGTGGGAAGAGGAGCCAGGAGTGGACAACAGGGCCAGGGAAGAGGTCAGTCTGTGCTGCCCAAATATGCATTTGCTCTGTCTCCTGCTACTGAAAAGTTGGCGAGGTTTAGATGCGGAATTTAAGGAACCCAGAGGCAGCTTTAATTGCTGAGGCTGTCACACAGCAGATGACCCTAGAACATCCTGATGGGGCTCTGAGCATGCTGATGGTTTCCAGTTGAGCAGGACCCACAGAAGCTTTTCTCAGCAGCAGGTGAGGGCAGATACAGCTCCACCTCTGGCAGACCTGCAGTGCCAGCCCCACCAGAGGAGATGCTGTTCTCACTCCCTACCTCTGGCTGCTCTCCTGAGCGCAGGGCAGCCACCTGGAGAAATGGTTCTGTGCTTTTCTCTTCTGCTATTGCCATCCAGGGGAGCAGTGTGCACTGGTCTGCAGGGCTTTGCACAAGCTGCCACTCTGAGTGCTACAGCACCCGGGCCCACTGTGCTGGGCAGCGCACCCCATGATTTACTAAGCCTGATGACTGTGGTAACCCCAACCTCTCCACCTGGCAGCCCTCTGCCACCCACAGCAACAGGGACTGGGCCATTCCAGACGTGCCCTCAGCATGGAGCAGCGTCTCAGCAGCAGACCCACCCTTGGACACTGTCACAGGTTTGTGTTACAGGAAACAAATTCTTTCTTGTTTGGTTTTACTGGCCCTGGGAGTGCTTCAGCAGCCACACCTGCTGCAGGAGCACTGGAGAGACTTCTGTAACCTCTGACCAGCTCAAAGAGCAGCAGAGCAGACCACACAGACCCAGGTGAGGCCACGGTGCACTGCTCAGTGCACCCCTTCTGTAGCCTGGATGTTGGCCTTGCTTTCTGCAGGCAAATCAGCTTGGGGCTGGTACTAAGAGTACCTGATTTCAAAAGAAGTATGTCTGAGGTGGTGCAATGCTTGGCAGCAGCAGCAGCAGCATCTGCTGGGTTTAATCTGTGGAAACTCTCCTGTGAGGCCACCTTTCATCCATCTGCATTTTAATCCATGGTTTGGGTTTTTAGTGGCAATTAAAACCTTGTGCTTGCTACCCTGGCTGCTGAGGAGAGGCCAAAGAAAGGAGCTGCTCTAGCACAGCTTTGCCTAAGCCCTGCCAGATCTGCTGGAAGCCAACTTGCCTGAGGAGCAATGCCTGGCCTCGGGACACAGGGACTTAATGTTCTCATGAAATTGCTCCTGCCAAATCTCAGTGACTTTTGCCCTGATTTTTGTATCCTTTATGCTGTAAGAAACTTGCAGACCTGAAAGATCCAAAAAAGCACTGCAGTGTATGGATGGGAGATGGAGAGATTAGAAGGCAGGCTGGGAGAAGGGGTTACTGAAGTATCTCTGGGAGGCAGCTCCCAGCTCCTCCTCTTGTGCAGGATTGTGGGACAGGATGGGGGCAGGCACCAGCACGTTGCTGCTCCAAGAGGAAGGCAGAAGTTTGAGGGAAGCAGGACAAGGACACAGGCTTGTTTCACAGGCTGGGCTGCGTTGTGACTGGTTTATGCATCCTGTCCCTAGAGCTGGCCAGAGGACAAGAGAGGCAACCAGGCACAGGAGAGGAGGCTGCTCCCTTCAGCTGAACCAGGTAAGGCTTCAGAGAGAGATGTGACTGACAGCCTTGCTGAAAACCTCTACCAATCAGTCTGCTGGTAAGACTAAAGGAGCAGGGGGTGCCCTTGGCTTGCCTCAGTTCAAAGCTATGGAAGGCTGCTCGTTAACAGAGGGCTGCTCTCCCCAGCCAGCTCTGCAAACACCCATCCAGGTAGGCACCACACCCCAGAGCGCTGCAGACAGCAAAGCCAAGGAGCAGACTGCAGGCTGTCGGCTGCTGTTACAAACCTCGGCACCATCAATCTCCTCGGCAAGGGAAAAACAGCCCAAACCCTGTAAACAATGAAGGCTGAAACACTGTAGAGGTTTAAGGGTAGGATGAGGCCGAGCTCCGGTCCAGGAGAAAGCTGAGCTCTGGCTGGTGTGTGACTGCACAAGGCTGCTGGTGTGGTGAACAAATATCAGATACGAATACCATGGAGCGCATTTGACTCTCTGTGCATTACTCTTTCTAGAGGTAAGGTAGAGAGGGAAGCCAGTAAGTGCCTGAATCAAACCAGAGCTACTTTCCTGCACATCTCCAAAGAGAGCACACCAAAACGTGAGTGCCAGCTGTGATTCTCCCCCATGCAGGCAGCCACGCACGCATTAAACAGAGGATTTAATAAGCTCCCCCTTTCAGCATTTCAAGCACATCTGATTCTGTTGGAAGGTTTTCCTAAATGGAAACATGATACTTTAACTTGCTGCTCTGCATCTACACCTTGCAGAATGCCAACAAATAGACTCTCAGTGATGAAGACTCAGTGTTCTGCACTTAGCAGCATCACAAGATTGTCTCTAAGGTGAGCTCCCATCTCTGCTGTTGTGAGCTGCCAGCCAGTGTCAGCCTTAGGAAAACACTGTGTGTAATTCCAGATGGGCATTCCATTAGCAGCTACTGCATTTAGTTTTTGGCTACCAAATGCTGACATTCTTTGCTTTCTCCACACAAAACATTTAATTAGAGTAGTTTGCAAAGACCCAAAGAATTGATAAATATTGCAGCTGTGCTGCCCAATATATCCAGCAGGGCACAGGGGAAGGAAAGGGACCTATCCCAGCCAACAGCTGACTTCACTGTGTCACCCTCTGAGACTCTTTGGAAATCATTCTGCTTCCTCAAACACTCCCCCCCAGATCATCTCCCTTCAGTCTGTGCATTTGCTTCACTCTGCTTCCAGGTTCTGGCTTAATGCTGCTTTGCCAAAAAGCCCCGAGAAGGGGAAGGGCAGCGCTGACCAGAGTCCACCTGAGCCAATGCTAATTAGCTGCTGCTTTCATCAGCCTTTGGCCTCCGAAGTGCATCCTTTTCCAGAAAGTGTCTGAAAGCACTTTCTATTAATTACACAGTAAAATGCTGTACTTTAGTAAAATGATGCAATTTAATCCCGCGATATGTACGTGGACTCAGACTATTTCTTTCACAGCGCGAACCTGCAAAGCGACTCTTTGATTCTGTCTGAGTTTTGCCTGAATTCAGAACACATTCAAATAGGAACAGTAATCAGCACCCAGCTGTTCCTAGCAGCACCCCACTGCACAGAGCAGAGCCAGGTGCTGAGCACTGTGAGCACCCAGCACTGCGGCTGCTCGCGGCGACCCTGGCTGGGCTCAGTGCCTTGCATCCATCCAGCTGCAGCACATGCACGGTGTGGCTGAGGCATCAACATGCTTCCCATTCCCTCACCTTAGCTAAACTGCAGCTGCTTTCCTCTCTACCCAGCACAGGGATGAATTCAGCACTGTTCCCACTCCCAGCAAATGGATCTGCCTCCGACCCACCTCCAGCCTTCTATTTTTGGGGCAGCCCACTCTAAACCTTGCCAAACGTGAAATTGCTAAACTGTGCAAAATTAACCAGAGGCATTGGACTGCTAAAGTTCAACCAAATAAAACACTTGGGAGTCTTGAACCAAAAATCACCCCAAATAGCTGGGCTTAGAATGGTCTCAGACAGAAATGTCTGCCAGTGCACAGTGCACTAGGGGATGCTGCCCCAAGGAGAGAGATGGCTGCCAAGTGCAGGTCATTAAAACATCTCCATCCACCTTTACACATCCTGATAGCTGCAGGTCTCCTGAAAGTGCTGTCAAGTGGCAACCTGGGAAATGATGGCTGCCTCAGCCCTCTGTGTAAGTAATCAAGGGCTCTAGGTTCTTGCCCTCCCTTGCTATCACACCTCCCTTCCCAACCTGTCTGGCCAGCCTGTCCCATGGGCCACCCATTCTGTGAGTGTCTGCCCACGGGGAAGCTCATCAAGAGCAGGAAGGCACCTAGCTGACACCTACAGCCACAGCCCATCCGTGGGCACGGTCACTCTGCAGACACTCCCCTGTCCCCAGGACACAAGCATTTGCAGCATAATTTCCAGGCATAGCTGCAGAACCCAGGAGAGTTCTGTTTTGCCCTTGTTAATTAAGGCACAAGTGAACAGCATCATCATCACTGGCCACTCCCTCCCTGCAGCCCAAGGACCGCTGCAGCACACAGCCCTGGCCACCGTGAGCCCTCCTGAAATGGCATTTCTTGCCCCTAAGGCTGCTGCCACACAAGCCACGTATTTATTTCCAGCACCATCCACCTATCTGCCCAGTTATCTGCTTTTGTTTCCTGTGTTTAATTTTAAGCCTAATGTCAAAACTCGGAGTATAAAATGAAATACATTTTGTTTAAAATACTCAGGGCAATTTTTATAGAACATCCTTTTGGAGGAAAAAAAAAAAAAAAAAAAGTGCAGCTATCAATTTTTTTAAGTCCATCCCGCAGGCACCATCATTTAATTATGAGTGAGACATAAATTATGCATTTACACATTGTTGCATTTTCTATAAAATGCTGTGGAGATTTTTTTTTTTTTGTAGTTTTTGGAACTCTCTCTTTCTTCCTCGGGGCACTTTGGTGGAAAGAAGAAACCTACTGCAGGCTATACATTGATGAAAAAATTAGCATTTATCAGTATAACACCATTATGAGACCAGCATGGCACCAACAGACACCACATCTCCAGCTATTCTTTCTGCTCAGACTTGGGAGAACCTGGGAGACTGCGATCTCACCAGGCAGAAAATGTCTCCTTGCAGGTCTAAGCACTGAAGGTAATTGGGCAGAAGCAAATCATTTGCATATAATTGAGCAAGACATACTAGGAACCCACCCCGGCAGGGAGAGGAGGCAGCAGCCCGGGGCCATTACCTGCACCGAATTCAGGCGGCAGTAGCCATTCAGAGGAAACCTGATGACGTGGGTAGGGTCCTGGTTCCAGCCGGCGTTCACCGAGTTGCACATGACGTCCCCGGTCTCTGGGAAGATCTCCTCTATTAGAGCTTTCTCCCCACTCAGTGCAATCCTCTCCCCTAGATCTGGAGTCACTCTCACCACCAAGCAGTCACAAGGCTGGAAATGTTTCCTTTGTTCTTTCTCTTGTTTCCACCGCTCCAGTTCCTTGATCATTGGCTGCAGCTGGTAATACTTTGCTTCTTCATATAAAAGATTAAAGTCCTGAGAACAAAACAGAGAGGAGAGAGAGGAACGAGAGGTGCTTATAGATCTCTTGAAAATGAGGATTGCTCCCCGTCTGACCTACTTAGGCTGGTGTGCTGCCAAGCAGGAATGCCCAGGCAACAGGTACAAGCAACAGCTGTGGAGAGCAGCACCCTGTGCTGCTGCTGCCTGCCTGAGTGACCCTGCACCTCCCACCTCAGCCAGCTCTCTCCTTCATCATCCTACAAACTCAGTGCCAGAAGGCTTTGCTTTTGGAGTAAGGGTTCCAGACAAATAGCTGCAACAAGCAAAAGCCTGCTGAGGTAAGGAAGGTGTCCTGAGCCCTGATCTTCACTCCTGGCCTCAGCCACTCGCTTCTGATCTCACAGCAGCCCATCCTGGGCTCCACTGCCACCTCTCGCACACGTGGGAGGAGATGGAGATGTCAGTTCAGCTTTGCTTCTCACCTCTCACTCCCGAGCCTGAAATCCAGCTACAGCAGCTCAGCTGCTCCCTGCTTTCCATGATTATTCATGGATTTCAAGTGAGCTGGGGAGCCTGGTCAGTAGCATGGAGGCAGTGAGTGACCTGCCCTTTCTGCAGCACCTCGCCAAGGCTCTGGGCAGTTCCAATTCCGAGCGTGATCCAAGTCCCAGCTCACTGATTGAGATGTCTTCTGCACATCCTCATTAGTAACTTTGTATCAGGATCCCATCAGATCTTCTCACCTCAGCTCAAGTGCATGAGCACATTGCTGAGTCAAAGGCTGTCAGCAGCTGCCCAGATCCAAGGAGGCAGCAGTGCCCACCAGACCAAGCCAAAGAAGAAAGAGACAGGGACCCAGCAGGCACTTAGCTTATGCTGGCCCCACTGCCTGCTTCAGCCTTCTGCAGAGGACCAAGGGGCACAGCACCAAGTCTGCTCTGCAGAGAGCTGCCACTTGCTCTCCTGGCTCTTACACCCCTTTACAGACGGCAAGGCTGCGCTGTAGGTGTGCTGTGTGACTTGTGGAGCATGCCAACAACAGGAGAAGGTCAGCACCTGACACGATGCCAGTTCTCCACCACTGCACTGAAACTAAATGGAAACATCACTAAGGTAAGTGGCTGGAATCGTTTGGACTGGAGAGGGGGGAGAAGAAATCCCACAGAAGGCACCACGCAAGCAGCTGGGGACAGGCCAGGTGATGGACCTGGCTCAGGTAAGAAACCATCAGCTTCCTCCTCTGTCCCCACAGTCAGCATCCTCTGCTGAACCATCACTGCTTCTCTCTGTCCCCTGCTGAAGCTCCCTGGTTACCAAGCATAGGACCAGGTTAAACCTGCAGGGATTAGAGGCCCAAATTAAAAAAAAAACCTGCCCCAAACTTTCTGAACTCTTTATGCAGGATGCTGGAGCAACACAGTCCTACCACCCAACCCTGCTCGCTGCAGGTGTGTGCAGGGGCCTAGCAAAGGCTCACTGGGCATCTGCTGGTCGCACAGAGCTCTTCTTTGGGCAAAGGAAGACATGCAATGCTTAGGAGCAACCAGGGCTTACTGGAGGCAATGAAAAGTCTCCTGCTGTTTTCAGTAGGTCCTGAAAAACTAGTTTTAGAGTATCTGTGTTCGTGGTGTTTAAGAGCTTCTTGTTTGTAAGGTGCTCCTGGCTAGACTGGAAGGGCAGATGGACACTCTGGCCTCTGATCTTGCTGTACAGTACCACCAAAAGCCCTTCATGAGCTACCATGAGCCTCCAGCTCCTTGTGGCTGTTGCAAGGAGCAGTGGTGAACTTCTGCCTCGTCATTTGGGAAAGGGAGCAGACAGCCAGGTGGGCTACACACAGCCTTTCTCCATCCACCACTTCTGGACAGCACGTAGGGCTCATGCCAAAGGTGAACAGATTGCCCCAAGCTGCCCCTTTTTGCCTCTCACAAAGTTTCTGCTGACGGTTGAGTAGCAAAGGTTTTTTGCTGGTGGATTTCACATTGGCTAAATCCAGCAGTCACCTCAGACAAGGGTGACTCTTGCTGGGGGGAGATGGGAAGTGTGACTGCAAGGCCAGCCGAGCTGCTGCTGCTGCATCAGTGGGTCAGCACAGAGCTGCTGTCTGCAGGCAGAGCCAGGCAGCAGCAGCAGCTGCACTGCCAGGGCTCTCCCGTGAGCCTGGTGCTGTTCTCTCACTGCTAAGGAGCTCCTTCATTTCTGTACCTAATCCTGACTCCTGAACAGGCTCTTTCTGCCCATTTCTTTACTTGTTACTCTTTGCTAGCTGGAACAGCAAACTGTCACCCTGACTCACCGTTGCTTCCCCGTCTGAGTCCTGTGAAGATCTGACTGCTGGCTACCAGAGGCAGCTGCTCACTTCTGCACTGACAAGAGTGCCATGTGCTGGGGTCAGCTGCAGAGCACTCCCAGTGAGCTGCAAGCACACTCACTTCTCAAACTCCACTAATGAGGCAGCATGTCAGCCTCGTGGTTCTGCTGCTACAGGTGACCCTTCCTGTCCTGGTGAAACTCAGATGTCCTCCCCTCCTGAAGGTAAGAGCAGCGGCTGCAGGGTGATCTCCACGCAGGGAGTCAGGCGCCAGTAAGTAGCGAGCGCAGGTCTTGGTTTTGCATGAGGCTGTGTACTGGCAGTGGAAGGAGAGCTGCCGCTCATCAGTGTCCCGGGGAAGCAGGGGCAGGTCAAGGCACAGAATATTTGGGCTGCAGAGGAGGGGCAGCCACCCCCTAACGCAGCGGTGGGGCAGGCTGGAGGGCGCTGGCTCCATGTTCTGCTCCAGGACATCTGTTGCTCAAGGTGTTGTGATCCCACGCACAGGACTCTGAGCTGCTGCAGAAGAGGGAGCTGTAAGCAGCTCCAGGCTGCTACCATCCCCTTGCTCAGCAGGGGCTGGCTGCAAAAGAGCCAAACAACTCAGGGTAATTTCTCAGCACACTTCATGTGGCTTAAAATCCCCCAAACCTAGGGAAATTATGTGAACTATTAGAGTGTTGCTTTCAGCAGGGAGACCTCTCAGATGCTACACACTTTCAAGTTCTGGCTTATTAGGAGTTGTCAGTGTAATTAATATTCACTGTAAACACGCCAGCCAGAGCTGATAACCAAGAATCACTAGCCTAGGAACACATACCCACTCTCTGCGTTTCAGTGTTAACTCAGTCTGCAAACAACACTTGAAGAGCAAGAACAACACTGGTGCAGTGCTCACATTCCAAACTTTCCAAAATAACCATCTGAGCAGCAAGTCGAGTTGAAAAGCAACTTGGCTAAACCTGGAGGCTAACGAACTGCTTGATTAAATTAAGGGGTAAAACTAATAAATATTCAAAACACTTGATAATTCTTTGTTTGACATAAAGAACAGTTAATGCAAGTCTCACTGGAAAACCTGTCAGGTTTTATACCTTAAACAGAGTTTTGCATTTAGAAGCACAGAGTGATTCTGCTTGCTGCCTTTGATTATTGTCTTCTGTCACTTTAATCACGCTGGCAAAATTAGATGATTTCTGTGAAGTCAAATCCGTTTACAAGGCACTTTTCATACCGCTTCGCACTGCATTCTTCTCTGCGTTTTTATTTAGCTACTCCCTACCTAGCAATACTTTGCTTTGTTCTTGAGCCCTCATTAGCCTGGCTTTTGCTCTAAAGCTCTCCTGGGGAGGAACTAAAGCAAGTACAGTTAACCCTATGCAAAGAGCTGGACTGGAACAGTGGCCTGAGCCTGGGCACTGCGCTGGCTCTCCCGAGTTTCCTCCAGCGCTGCCAGCGGCTGACTGTGCAGACAAGTCGTTGGCATCCACCAGCACTCTCACCTCCAGGCTCTCACCCAATCCTGCCGGTTTTGTTTCACTGCACCTCTAAAATCTGGGTGCCAGTTGAGGCCATGAGCAGCTCGAATGTGTCCCTTCTACCCTCTCTTCTCACACCCCCCTGTTCCACTGGCTTGTCCAAAGCACTGCTGCCGAAACGTCCGTCTGGCACTGCACCTGTGCCCCTTCTCCATCCACTCCTCCTGGCACTGCACAGGACCGGGCTGGTTGTTAGCTTCACTCCTACCTGCAAGTCTTCTCTTATTTTTCTGTTGAGAGCTTTTCTGGCATCCACCCCTCCATGCTCCGGCTCCCACGGTGCTTACTGGCATCGCCACCCACGGGCCAGCCTCCCCAACCTCCCCAGCTCCCCAGTGCTCAGGGCAGTCCTTCTGGGCTGCAGCTCCAAAACCACCCACGAGTGCCCAAATTCCTCCCTGCCTTGGGGCTGAATGTGTGCCCCCATCCCACAGCACATCTGCTCAACAGCAGCTGTGCCCACTCCCAGGGCAGGGCCAAATACCACTGTACTGTAGCTTGGGCGAAGGGCTGAGGAGTGGTTTGCGGCCCGAGATCAGCTGCGCTCTGAGGCTAAAGCCAGCTCAGCAACACGACTCCAGGCTGACTCAGTCCCGACTGGCCAAGGGATCTTGCCTACCTAGTCCAGCATGCAAAGTGAGACCTCACTGCATGGTGCAGGAACTTCCCTCTCCAGCAAGGCTCCGCGTCCTCTAACTGAGCCATCCCAATTTATTCATCACTTCATCCTGGAGTTAGAGCCTTTGTTGGATCTTGTCAGCTACAGTTTGGACACTTTTGTCTTCTAATTTTCATACATAAGGATGACAATGTTGCAAGTTTCGTAACTGCATTTGGCAGAGCCAAATGGACCAGGCTAGGAGGAGAGGGTTTAACAATCAGGATTTGGATTTGCAAAGCAACAGCCAGCACCGCTAATTTCACAGAGAACATGGACTGCTCCTCAAAAAGCCCTCAGTCAGTTCCAGCTCCCAAGAATATTTTGACATTCATAAATTGTGTAAAAGATTACTTCCTGAAATCAAAGCATCTGCATCAGTTATCTCTCACACAAATCCTCAGGGGCTTGTTTAAGGGCGTTTCTTTTTTCCAGCAACAAGAAAATGATTTACACAATTTAAGTCCTCTTAGTATCAAATTTAAAACATCCCTTTCAGATTCTGAGCACTAAACCCTGCCTGCTAAGTGCTAGTTGTTGATGCTGCTTCTTAATTGTTGTTATACCCTGATAAATAACCTAAAAATGTGAGAAAACACAATTAGTTTAGGAAAACTGATTTAGCCATAAGCTTCATCGTTTAACTTTTTATGGTATCCATGACAACCATCGGTCCATTTATTAAATAACAGCATCCCTGGTGTAACACACAAGTGCTAAAAACCCTAACAATAAACAGCAACATTTAGTTAAGTGTGTTTAGGGCAAGCACACAAACCAACCTGCACCAAAACAAATGACAGAATGGGAGGGAAAAACAAGATTGCAGACTCTGCCTTTGCTTACCTTAAAGTCATCTGGGAGCAGTAGCTTAGATGTCCTTAGGAAGCTTAATATATATCTGAAAATTTCCCCATCTCGATCAATGAAGTAATGTTGCTTTAAACTGTCCAAGACAATGGGCTCTGTGCCATTAAACAGACGACTTATTCTGGAAAAGAAAAGGAAAGAGACAGGCGTGGGCATAAAGGACAAACCTGCAGCTCCAGGGCTCTCTGGTGCCCAGCAGTACGGCTGTGCCACCTCGGTGTGCGAGAGGTGAGGCAGTGCCTGCACACTAATGAGTGTGCAAAAGCAGCTGCCTGGGTGGTGTGCACCCACCATGCCCCCAGGCAGAGCGTGTGTGCACACACTGGCACAGGGCACACGCCAGCAGCAGCCCTGTGGCTGTCCTGGCACCCCACGACCCCCCAAGGGAAAACGCCTGTGAGATGCTCACCCTATGCCTGGCAGGGCCATGTTCACGAGCACCTCCATCACCAGCTCCCTGCCCACCACATCCTGCTAACAGGACTGAAATGGTGCCTCAGAGGAGCTCCTGGCCACCAGCTTTTCCTCCAGCTGGGCTTTCATTTTGATCAAGTGCCACGAAGCCCTTCCCTGCTGGAGGAGAGACTGCCCCTCCACCGAGATCAGCTGTGTGGACCTGCTGGTGCTGGCTAAGCAGCTAACGCGCAGTGTTTTGGCAAACCAGCAACCAATGGCCTGTGCAGCACCTGCAGTGCTGCCTGTGGGATCACAGTCCCACCACCGGTAGTCCTGGGGATCAGGCTCTGGCAGAAGAAAGCAACCTGGTAGGTCCTCTGTGAGCAAAGGCAAGGAAGTGAGACCTGTGAGCCCAGGGGATCGCCTGGTTACAGCATCAAAAGTGCCCTTCAGCTGCATCACTCCAGCTTCCTTCACGTCCTGAGCAGCATGCCCTGCAGAGAGCAAAGCAGGCACCTGCCTGGCTGCTGCTGCTCCCACCTCTCCCCTCCTGACACTTGGCTGCTCTCAAAAGGCTTTGTCTTTCCAGGAGAAGCAACCCAGCAGGATCTATGTTCTTGAAAGAACTGCAGGAGACAGCTGGCGAGGACCTACGATGTGCCCAACTGCACCTCTGGCAGTGCAGTGCTGTGCCCAACTGCAGCAGCTCCTGTTCCAGAGCTCACTCTGAACCCTGCCCGGTGGACTTCTCCATTTCCCAGAGACTCTCCACAGCCTGCTGGATCTCACTGCCCAGCATCCCTTTGGCTAGGCCATGCCAGCCCCATGTCCCTTGCTGACACCAGGGCAGGTCTTCCCCTTGCCACGGCTAACAAGCTCAGCAAGCCCTCCCAAAAGCCATGGCCAGTAGCCTCACTGCCTCCCTCCTTCCAGTGTCACCACCCTGCTCCCAGTATTCTGGCCTGGCAGTGAGGGCAGTGGATGACAAGAGCCCCCAGCCCAGCTGGGGAGGGCATATGCCCACCCTGGAGATAGTAAGGGACAGGTTTGCCACCCCATTGCTGCCTGCTGGTGCTTCCAGCTGTGCCCTGAACCTCTGGCTCTGGGTCATGGGTTTATGCAACACAGTGAGACCTGCTTTCCACAGCCTGCACCTCTGTCTGCTCCCTTGCCAGTGCAGCTGCCCGTGCATATTGCCATTGACAGAGAGCTTGGTAAGCCTCCAGTAACTCCTTATTTGGGGCTTTTGTTATCCTGGGGCTATCTGCCTGAGACAATTAAACAGTTTGCTTTCTACAGGGTTCCATTTTATTCCAGCAAGCAGACAGTTAATTTGTTTCTTTAGCACGCACAGGAGGCAGTTTGTGCTGTGCTGGGAGCAAAGGGTTCATTCACAGAGCGAACCTGTGTGGCCAGCTGAAGGTTTCAGGTCTTACACCTCAACAAGTTAGGCTGTGGCTCAAACCTCCTCCCCCTCACCACCCTCACTCTGTGAAGTCCAAAAGGAAGGAGGTGGCTGCTGCTGAGCTCTGCCATGCACAGGGGGCAAGTTTGCCAACAATGCCAGGGCAGAAGACAGGGTAGAAAACTTGACTGGGCTGCTCCTCAATGTAGCAAAGCCTCTTTTGGTAATGAAAACAAAACATGAATTTTGAGGCCTCTGTGGAGTGCCCTGAGCTGTATTTCTTCACCAGCAAAATTACTGCTGGGGAAAGAAACTTGCAGAGTGTTGAAAGGCTTAACTGCCACCCCAAAAACAGAGTGCTGAATAGTTTAAGGATTTATTTGACATTTCAGGGGGCTGCTGTGTTCCAAGAGCCGAGCTCAGTGCAGCATGTTGTAACGCCGCTCACAGAAAGCACTCCTGCTTCTCCCTCTCACCACTGTGATCTGCACCTGCAGAGAGCTCATCAGGAAAATGCTGAGAGCACAAAGTGAACTCCCATGGCAGCCTCTGAAGGGAAGTTCTCCTGCCAGGGTTACTCATCGTGGCGATTGGGGGCAGCTCCATGAGGCCCACCGGGACCCACTGTGCTCAGCGGATGGGTCGTGGGTGGCCAGAACAAAATGCCACACACAGCAGCATGGAAGCAAAGTGCACACAGGCTGGCAGAGAGCTGGCAAGCCTGCAAGTGCCAGAGGATGGGAATAGGTTTGCAGTGTGCTTGTTGATGTCAGTGAGAAATTAGGTACCGGGTAGGCTGGCAGCCCCAGGAGCTGCTTCCTCCAGCACCTTGCCATTGGATGGAGGTTAAAGCTGTAGCTCTCATACCGTGCAGCAGTGAGCCCAAACATGGTTCTTCCCATGAGCAGCCAGGGGCCCAGTGCTGTACTGGTGCACAAAGTGGGCAGTGGTGTTTGCAGGAGGCACTTGCTCACGGCACACAGGAACGGTTACTAAGCAAGGCTTAGTGGGAGGCACAGGAAAATGCAGAGAAGGCAGGAAGAGCCACACTGGACCCTACACTGATGGGTGAGTCTAAGCACGAATGCTTCTTCAGCATTCTCCTCCTCTGCAAGAGATGCTTTACTTTCTTACTTAAACACACTCTTCACATTGCTGGCCAGGATCTCATTTGCAGACAGGGAGTAGACTGACCCAGGACCAGTCCAAGCAGCTGCAAGCCTGAGGATGGCAGCTTGCCCTCCCGCTGCCTGCACCTCCCCAGCCAGGTCCTGCTCTGCTGACACCATTTTCCCAGCACACAGCTCTTCCCAGCCATCCCTTCCTCCTCCTCCTCCTCCTAGGCTGCTCCTGCCCTCCCTGCTCTTCCCCACTGCACAGCTGCCACTCTGCAGCGCTGCCCATCCTGACCCTTGTGGAACCCTTCTCCTGGCCAGTGTTGCATCAGATCCCCAGAGCCCTGCTTGGCAGCTCTCATCAGCAGCTCAAGCCTGGTATAGATGCTCTTCCCCACTTCTCCCACACCCAGAACACAACCTGTTGATCCTATTTCTACAATTCCTTTGTGCTTCTGTTGTAACTGCTGAAGGCTTTTACATTTCCAATAATGTTCTGCCAGAATGCCACAAGGGAAGTTTCCAGCTTGGTTCTGATTTTACTATGATATTAAGATCTCCTTTTATTAGATTAAAAACAAACAACACAGCCAGCCAGCCCACAAGGACAAGAGTGCCAGTGAATTCTTCTCTCGCTGCTTGGGCAGGGGAGGAAGCCACGTGCTGTGTGCAAGGACCTACAGATGCCTGCTGCTACCCACACGCCCCCGTGGTACCGCGGACCAGTTTGGCACCAGGTGAGCTCCCAGCAGCACCCACGGAGGTGGGGACACAGGGCAGGGCCTCCAGCCTCCCAGCACCATCTTGTCCATAAAGGCTCACCCAGCTCCAGCTTGGAAGCAGCCAAGGCTTTTTGCACTCCCATCTCCCACTGGAGCATCCTTGGTCTTCCCAAGCCTCTCGCTGAGCACAGCCACAGCCCTGCACACCACACACCACCAACAGAGCTTCTGGGCTGGGGGAGGTTGCTCTCTGCTTTGGGGCTAGTTCAGCCATTTTCTTGACATCTCTCTTGAACAGAAAACAAAGTTGTAGTAATGAATCTGCCTTTCAGAGGAGCACTCATTACTGTGGGATAACCAGCAACAGAGGCTGTGGCAAGCACAGAACCCCCACTCCCAAGCTCTGCTGATGGTGGGGGGCACTGCAGTCCTGTGCCCCCACACACCTGTCCAGAGGGCACAGCAACGCTGCCCAAGTAAAGCTCTTTATCACAACACTGCACCAAAAGTATTAATTTAAGTAATGACGTGATTAATATTTAAGTGCTCAGTGATAGTTTTGTCATTCATAATTCAGTTGTTTACAAGGATTAAAAATTGATTCTGTAGACACTTTTCCTGCCCAATGTCAGATCACCAGGGACTGCACATTTCAGCAGCCTGTCATTAAAATGTGTCTCTTCCCTCACTTTATGGGAGGAGAAGAGAGGAATCGCTGCCCAGGGACCCTATAAGCACACAGGTCTGTGCCCTCCACTGTCCCTGCCACCCTTCCGCTCCACTGGGTGCCAATGTGCAGCAGAGCCAGCATGAGCTCTGCAGCTCTCCTGTTTGATATGGTGGCTGTTGGCTGTGCTTGCTCTTTGGGCCTTGATGTGGAGCTGGAGGAGGAGGAGGCAGCTGTGGGAAGCACCACAGAGAGGAGGAAGAAGGTTGTTTAGAGCATGGCTTGAAACTGCCCCATGGGACACGTTAGTAAAGCATCCCAGGTGCATGCAGAGTCCAGGCACTGCTGCTGGGCACAGAGTGCTGCATATCTGCTAACGACTTGCCCAAGGTGGGTAGGACACATCCTGTAATCTGCTGGGGAGACTAAAAACGCTGTGAAGTGGAGCAGAGGTGCTCCAAAGAACACAGTGCCCTACACTGCGCCTGCCACTGCTGCCTGCACAGCTCCCTGCTACAAGTCTGTCACTTGTCCCATCACAAGAACCACAGAACCGCAGAGTGGTTCTGGCTGGGAAAGTCCTCTCAGGTCACCGAGTCCAACCTTCGAGAGTAACTGCTGGGAAGGAACAGCAGAGAGCTGCTGCGGCTGCTGCACCCTGCCCAGCACTGCCGTGCCAGGGGCCGGCTCTCTGCTGGCACTGCCACGTCCCAGCTGCAGCAGCAGGGTGCGGGGCAGGCACATTTCCTATTGCCTGATTGTTACCGCAGAACTGACCAGGTCTGTGCAGAAGCTCCCAGCAGGGCAAACCGGCACGGAGGAAGCACCTGCAGCTGCCTTCCCCTGGGAGCCAGGGCAGGACGTTCAGCCCTTCCAAAAAGCTGCCAGGGCTGGCCGGAGGAGCAGAGGAGTCGCCCAGCCGAGCAGCCAAGGGGTGTCTCCTGCCTTCGGGCCTGATGGTGGTTCTGAGGAGAGCTGCCAACTGCTGCCTCTGCCAGGACACATGCTCCCTCTTGCCCTGTACAGCCAGGAATGTGGCTAAAGGTTGTGCCTGGCTGCAGCTGGCTTTTCTAACCTGCCTCTATTTAAAACTTCAGCTACAAGTAATGTGAGTTCATAACCAAACCCAGCTGCATGGCTATACCACACTTTCTCACCCTGCTACCTGTCTGGCACTTTAAGCCCTTCTCCCCTGACGGAACCCAGGGCCAAGGAGCGTGCCAGTGGCTGCAGCCAGACCTGCGCACAGCCCATCCATGGCACAGCTCTGGGGGCTCAGCCCAGATGGCACTGCCACAGCCACACTTTCACCAGAGATGGCATTCTGACCATCTCAGAGTGCTTCAGGCATACCCCTGGCTCGGAAGGTGTCTGAGCTGTGAGAACTTTGCTCTAAGCATCTTTTAAATCTTTGATTTGCACCATGATGGGGAAGTGTCCAAGTCCCCACCTGGGGGTATAAACTGCTGCTCTGCAGACCATAAGGCCTGAGCAGCTGCCTGCTTTGGCTTCTCGTGCCTCAAGACAACAGAGAGGTGCCCCAGAGGGGCCTTATGCCAGAAGCAAAGCCAGATCGGGTACCAGCTTCCAGGCCCGAGCGGAGTGCAGGCGCCCAGCCTGTGGGCTTAGGCGGCTCACTGCTCCGTATGTGCCTGAGCCACCCTGGCCAGCAGCTCCTTCCCTCCACCACTCCTGCAAGACCAGAGTGAGAGCACCCTGATGTCAGCAGGGCAATCTCAGACGCCAGCTCCACAAGGGCATCACTCAGCCCTGCAGATGGCATAAGTGAGTGACCACAGCTACTCAAGTACAGACCTGACCTGTCACAATCCAACAGGGGTGCTAAAGCCTGCAAGCTCAAAGTTCTCAATTCTGAACAAGCGACACAGTCCAACTTGAGCAGAGGAGTGGTGGAGATCACTCAAAAGGTAACAGATTTATCCATCTCCAATTCCTGTACCTTCCAACACTGGCCCTGGGATGCCACAGGAGAGTTCTGAGCCACACATTGCTTTGGAAGAATACTACACTCATTAACTATTAAGCAGCTGGAGGAGCTGCAGGCTCTGTTATCTGGAGCTAATACTTGCTCTCTTGCTGCCCAGGTTGTGCAACAGACCCGAGCTAGTCTGTCCAGTACCAATATCCGTAAGTAACATTCTCATCTACCATTCAGATCATTCTTAGGGAGGTCTGGAAGGGGTTTTTTTCCCCTTCTTTTTCTCCTACCACTAAAAAGCAAACTGAGATCCTGTAGCTAAAACAAAAGCATGGACAATTATGTTTTCTGTTCTCTTTACTCACAGTTGAAGTCCACTGAAGCCATAGGTAACAAAATGCACTCGGGTGGAAATGGCTTTATTATTTCTGAAATACCACAAAGCATTCATGGTAAGGATAAGAGATTCTGCAGCTCTTCTGCCTGCTGTTACCAGCTTTCTCCACACTGAAGATGTTTCAGTGGGTGGCTTTGATACCCAGCTGCATGGAACTAGAGATGTATTTTTAGGTTTGGATAGATGGCAAGTGTTCTTTGATTCATAAAGACAGTACTGCCTATACATAAATTAGCAGCTAAGGAATTGGAAACACTAACCCCAGGTAGAGAAGCCAGAGTCTTCTCCTGCATTAAAAGGTCTCAAGAGCCATCCTGGTGCCCCATCCATGCAGCCAGGCATCCCAGCAGGTCCCGAGGGAGGAAGCGGACAGACAATTACCACGAGCAGACAAGTGCCTAAGTGAACTGAGGCTCCTACCAGCTTTACTTTCCTGGCTTTTCTTTCCCACCAGATTTAAAGGGGGATTAGCTCTACGCCCTTCACCTCCCTGGCACACTGAGATGAGGCCCACCAGCATTGGCCATGCATGCCAGCTGTATCAGCAGCACACTGGTTCCCTGCAGCCCTGCCTCTGCCACCTGGCTGGCTGGGAATCCACTGCTCAGGAGCAAAGGGCTGCTTAGCCATGTGTGGTGGTGACAAGACCCAGCCCTGTCAGGCAAAGGGCTTTGGTTTGCCTTATTAAAGGAGCGTTTGCATTTTAGTGTGTTATTTAACAGCTGTAGAAAGACTTCACCAAACCAACAGTTTCTAGGGTGCTAATTGCTGTCTTACAGATCCCTTCACTGCACTGGGGTAGTGACCACACTGCTGGGTAGCAGCAGGCACAGACAGCATGGCACTTGTGCTGCAACACGTCAGCATCACACCACTCTCAGTCACAAAGTGCATCTGCTGAGCTTGACAAGAACAAAAATGTGCCTCTGAAGTAGAGCTGCAGTTTATTTCTCTGTTAGGAGCTCCCCACTTGCCACTGCCATGGCTTCCCCGTGGGACACTGACAAACAGCCTCCTTCTCTTCCAAGGCATGGGGCTGGGCTGGCTGAGCTGCTCGAGAGGAGACCAGGAGACCAGAGGCCTTAAGCATGGCAGGAGTGCAGATGGACAGCTGCAAGACTGCAGCAACTGCAGCTTGAGGTAGGAAACTGTGGCACCCCTGTTCCTGGCTGCCTGGGGAGAGTCTGCCTGTCTTGTATGTTTTTAACAGAAGGAACCAAACAGTATCACAATGCAGTATGAGCCCTCAAGACACAGAGCTTCTGAGGAGGAGCCAAATATTATCCTCTCAGTGAAAGGTGCTGAAGTTCAGGTTACTTTTGCTATTCTTGTGTCTTTTACTCCCTTCTAAATGAACTTTTATCTAAAAATAGTTGGTGAGGATTAGAAATATTCATACAAATGTACATCGCAAAGTATCCTGATTTTGTTATGCCATTGTTGCTGCTCTCTGATCTGAGCCCTGTGAGGGTTCGTGGCCTTTCATATTTTCTCAATAGAGAACTTAAAAACTTAATTGTTTAGCCACAAAAATCAATGTGGGAACAACAATTCTTTAATTTAAACCAAACTCTTAAACTAGCATCTTGGTTCCCCTAACGTCCCAGTCCTGCAGGAACCGTTTTCAGCTCAGGCTCTGTAAGCAGGCACCCAATGAATCCAGCTGTCAGTACAGAAGAGGACACAACTGCAGTGAGACACTCCTGCCCATGCATGCCTTCTCCTGCTATTCCTTGTCCCTACATCGTGGTGCTGAGGGCCCTGCTAGGAGCAGGGCTGCAGCCAGTGGGGACCCTCGGGCTGCCAATCTGCCTGCTGTAACCTCAGGTGCAAGCCACCTCAGGAGTTTTCACTAAGATTTTCAAATCTGACTGGCTCTGGACATTGCTTCCATTACCTCACCCTTGCCCGCTGCCCCTGGGAGGCTGAAAAGCCTGTGGGTACTGGGTACATCTGAACAGGAATGGGCCCGATCCTTGCTGCCTGAAGTCAAGAGCCAAACTCCTACGGGACTCAGCGAAGGCAGGGAACCTTTCAGAGGCAGCTCAGTTGCCTGTCAGGGTGTGGGTCTGGCCCTCCACACCCTTTGCACGGGGGCAGGCTGTGAAGCCTGGACAGCAGGAGGCACAGGGGTGGACACAGCAGGGGCTGCACAACCTCCTTTGACCTGTCAATGGTGGCAGCTGTCACGGTCACGGCGATATCTGCTGCTGGTATGAGCTGCTGCAACATTTCATCTGCCTCAGCCACAGCTACCTCTGCTTTCAGACATATAAAAACTAGGCAGCTTTTTCCTGCAATTCTGTATTCCCAGATCCACAGGAGAAGTTCCAAGACACAGGCTGCCAGGGACTCTACAGCAGTGCACTATACACCAGGCAGCCCTGGTGCCTGTGCCAGCCTCTGCTGCTCCGAGACCAGCTCCACTGCTGCAGACAGCAATGATCCCAGCCTCACTGGGTAGTGATAAATTACCTCTCTGATGAAGAGAACCTGCCCATGCTGCCTGGGCATTTGCTTGGTATGCCCATGTGCTATGTGGTAAAGCTCTTCTGTTACTGAGAGCGGCCACAAGGCAAACCCCAGCTCACCCTGCACTCTCTCTTTGGGTTTCCTGCAGCCTGTCCTGTCCTCCACTGAGTAAACTACACACGTTCTGCCAGTCCCAGAATGTCAAACTGCTGCAGTAACGCCGCTGTGCACCTCCAGCACAGCTCACACCATCACTCGCCCTGGCAGTGTGGGGGGTTACAGGCAGAGTGCCACTGGCTGTGATTCTCCACGAGCACATGTGTGATTGGGAAAAGATACCCAAGTTCTCTTTGTCCTTAGTTCTGCCAGCACACTTCAAGTGAGGAATGAAGGATGCTCCTGTTTATGCTTACATTTGATTAAGCTGTACCAAACATTCCCTTCCTGGCTGTGCAGTTAAAGAAGCTCAACACATCAAGCAGGATTTGCTAAGAAGTCGTTTGAAGAGAACACAGCCCCCAGCGCCTGCAGAGCCACACCAAGCAGGACAACTCATGAGCTTTGCTGGTAGGCCTGGACTGTTGGCAGGCAGAAGTGAAGAGGAATTTCCAGTAGGTGCTGTGCTATTGCAGCCAGGGAGCAGGGCCAGAGAGGGAGTGACACACAGCAAGGTGCACGCTGGGAAGAGCCTGGCCCCACGGCCACGAAAAGCAGGGGAGCCCCTGTCGAGAGGCCACAGCCTAGGACCCCACCCCCAGGAAGCAGCAATCCACCTGCTGCACAAAGACACTTGCTCCACAGGATTAAGTGTCCTAAACTTTTAAAAAGTAAAAAAAGTGCTAACTGTTGGCTCCTGATGAGGTGCTGAAAGCTGAACCTGGTTTTTGTGTGTGGCAGCAGGAGACTCATTCTCAAACACAATACTATGGGCATGGGTTTGATTCTGGTCCCAGTGAAGTCAAGGCCAAAACATACTTTGATGTAATTGAAAGCAGAAGCAGCCTCTGCTTTAACCCTAGTGCCTGTAAACAGAACACAACTAGATGGAACAGAAGAGGAAATGTGTTTGGAGCTGGTTACGAATCCATGTGTGATTTTTCCCCCTCTGCAATATTAAAAAGCAGCCATTGAATTTTCTTCCTCATTCAAGAGCAGTGCTAAGTGCTACTGGCCCCAATTCAGCCCTCATTCCCTCCCAGACAGCACTAGCAGAAGACCCAGTTTCCCTGTTGTCATCTACTGGTTTCCATGGAGTTCCAACAGCCCAATTTGTCTGTGGAACTGGCTGTCGGGTTTGCAAAGGCAGAATTTAGGCAGTGGTCTGCTGGAAGGCACAGCACACTGTGCCAAAGCTGCAGCCTCGTAGGGGGCAACTGTAGTGGTACAACTTGCTGGCCCAACACAGCACAACACCAAAGAGGTTAAAAGGAGTGCCTGGTTTTCATCCTCCACTTTCTCAAGAGAGAGAGATTTGCTGCTGCAGGAGTGTCTACCAGATCTAAAGGGATTACCTGCAGCACTGGGAGCAGCTGCACTGCATTAGAGGCAGAACGGGAGCCTGCCCTTTGGACTTCAGCCTTCAGCTTTACTGTGCAAAGCTGTTTCCAGCCCTTGCCAACTGATCCCTCTGAGTCTGACCAAGAGTTAATGGTGCAAGTGCTGCATAACAGCATCCCAGCCTCCACAGGCAGCACGTTCAGGTTTTGCTTTATCTGGTGCTCAGCAGACAAAAAAGCAGCTATTTTAGCCTCTGAAGGCATCCCACTCTGCAGCAGTGACACAGGCACAGCACAGGTGAACACCAGCACCCCTCTGCTCAGCCTGTCTGCCCTGGTGCCCAGCTCTGGCAGGCAGGCGGCACAGCAGCTGCACCACTAAGGGATGTAACGGTGCACACAGGCAGAGCTAACAGTCACCCTGCCTGGCAGAGCTTCAACTGAGGGCCAACAAGGTAGAATCAAAAAGCCAAAGCCCTCTGAAGCATTTACAGGTGCCACTCCTTTGGAAAGCATCAGAAGGCTGAAGTGCATGCTGGGCACAGCACATGAGGTAAAGGGGTAGGCAGTTTGGTGGAAGGAGCACAAAGATAGGAGTTGGCAATTCTGGAGTTTAGTTCCAGCTTTGCAGCTTCACCCACCTATCAAACTGGCTTAGGAGAGCCACCAACCTGGCCTAACTCTGCTACACCAGGGTGAGAGTGACTGACAGTACTTCCAGTCGCCAGATGATGCATTTCATGTCAGCACAGCACAAGGGAACCAGCTGATGTGCTGCAGGCAACAGGTAACAGAAACACTTGGCAAAGCCAAGGTGCTGGCAGCAGCACGGGACACAGCCTGTGTCAGCTACAGCCTAGCATCCTCCACAGCATCTCGCTTCCCTGTGCTCGAGGAGCTCCAGCCTCCCTTCTGCTTTCACTGGGAACCCTGTGCTTGCATGCCTGCATATTTCTGCTGTTTAAATATGCACTTTGTTCTTAAAGACTGTATTAACCCATGAAGAGACTGATCCTGACTTCAGTTACACGGGCACAAATCTGGAGTCACTCCTTTCGAACCAGTGGAGCTGCCTCTCTGGGAAGGCCCTCTGGCCAGGCAGGGTACCTGTAGCACCCTCCAGTGCACCGGGCTTTGGCTTCATTTGCCTGCTGCTTTTGCACTCTCAGATGTTCTTGAGACCAAGGACTGCAGATACCCAGGAGAAACATCTTACTACAATGTTCAGGTTCTCCTAAGTCCTCTCCACATCAGAATACATCCCTGGTAAAATTTCAGAGGTCAACAGGGTCACATTAGGGCTCCCTTCAGCCAGGTTTGTTATTAAGTCACTTTTCTAAAAGAATAGGGCTTATTCTGTTTGCATTTAAGCTTGCAGAAGAACTCTCACTGCCTTCATTGGAAGAGAGACTTGGCCCAAAGTACCAATATCCAAACCACCTCAATTTATTGCTGTTAAAGCAGGCAAGGAATTAATAAGGTCCAATGTATTTTTACCTCTTAGATTTCATAAATGATCACAAGCACGTGGGTCACAATATACACACAGAACGACACCTACGACAGCCACCAGTGGGATCATTAAAATAATTAAGTTAGGCCTGGAGACAAATTCATTTCATAACATGTTCCTTACAAAACAGATATCCCCTTGCTTCATAATCCAGGGAGTCTGTTTTATAAACTTCCTAAGCAGTTCATGAAATATCCCCCAGAGCAGACCAGGTCTGCTTGCCATTGCAGGGTCTTTATAAATCCCAAGTTCACAAGGGCAGTGACGTGCGCTGAAGGACCGACCAGCCGGAGATGACACCTTGACTCTAAACTCAGCACACAACTTGCACTACAGAGCTGCTAAAGCCACGTCCTCACTAACTCCTCTCCAGGTGATGAGGAAGCACGTGAAGAAGCAATCATTGAAGGAGAGTTCCCTGTACTTCAGGTGTACAGGTTCTACACTTGAGAACCTCAGCACGGGTGTAGCATCTTCACACTCCACACTCTGCGGCAGCAAACAGCCTCCAACAGCAGCACATAAAAGGAGGAGAAAGGTCACTTCCATAGTACTCTGTGGGAGTGAGGTCTCAGAATAAGCTGCTGCTGCTTTTCATGTTGTTGTCCTGAAGATGACTGCTGAAGAATACTTAGAACTGTGCTGCTGGCACCAAAATTCCTCTGCTGGGTGAGTAGCAAACAGAAGTAGCAATGAAAGAAATGACAAAGTACTTGACTAGCTTCAGAAACTGTTATAAATAAGCATTTTCCCTTTAAATAATTCATTTCTGATCTTGTCTGCTGGCTTTTCATTGTGTTTTAATACACCAAGATAATTTTTAACTTGTTGTAAGCAGTGAGAGTGGGAATTGCTACTGTGCTAAGTGTGAATCAGCTACAATTGTATTATTATCCCTCTCTTCTGCAACAGTAAGAAATGAGACCAAGTCAGCTGGAGTTTGCACCAAAGGTACTGGAGGCACTGCTCAACATTCACCTTATGGAGTCCCCTCAAGGCTGTAAGTGTCACCCCTGGCTCCGCACCCAGCCAGGCTACATGGAGGTGCTTGCTTTCCCTTTTGCCTAGCCAGGCTGAGCGTTTGGCTGCAGTTTTCTCACAGCATAGCAACACAGCCATCATTTGACTTCTCTAAGTTAGATGAGTGTTGATTTGCTCTCTCCTCTCCATAACCACCTTGCTCTGCCCCTTGTCTAGATGCCCTGACACCCATTCATGCTTACAAGTCCACACAACTGAGCAGCAAACGGAAACCATCCTCCCCAAGAAAGTGTTCATCAGAGACTACCTAGGCAGTATGATTTTGTGCATCTCATCGAATACTCCAAGTAAGCATACAAGTAATTCATTTCTCAGCAGGGCCCAGTCTCAGTACCCAATTACAGCAGGGCCTGCACTCCTGAGGGCAAATCCTGCTTTCCTCTCCGGAGCCTCTGGGCAGTCCCCAGGCAGTGGCTCTGCTGGGCAAGGCAGCAGTTGTGCAGCCCGGTGAGGAGTAAACACCTTTATCACAGCAGACAGCTCAGCTGCTGTGGCTCCCTGCATGCCAGTTAGGAGGGGATGCTGGAGAGGTGGACACAGGCAGGTCTGAGGAATCAGTTTCCATACAAATTGCTTCCCTCTCATCTCTCCAAGTCACTGGACTGAGTGGTCAGAGTTACAGGGAATAGCCACCTCTACCATCAAAGCTGCTGCCCCAGCTGTGCAACAGCAGCCCTGGGTACTGCAGCAAAGTCTGCTCTCACTGTGTGCTTCCATGGGCTCTGCCAGGTCCTGAATCCAGGACTTCTCCCCATCAGTGAAAGCCAGAGACAGGTATCTAACTCCTTTGTTCCCAGCTGCAATCAAACCCCTGTCAGGGACTATTATTATTTTCCACAGAGGCTGTGCCATGAGCACCTTCTCTGAGGCAGGTCCTGCCCTGGTGCTTGCGGAGCTGAGGCTGCCATAGTGGCTCTGCCCTGCCTGTACCAGGGAACTGTACTCGCCTCCACGCACTCTGCTCTGTCCCACAGCTGCTTGGGAGCTCTCTGGGATGCTGCTCAGCTGCAACACATCTCCCCAGAGTCACAAACGCCCCACACCTTTCCCAGAGCTCCTCAGAGCACTGCCCGGACGTGTGTGAGCACAGCCACAGCCACGCAGCGTCTGTGCAAAGCAGCAGTGCATGGCTCTGCAGATGGGGAAAGGCTGCCTCATGTTACACCTCCTGATTCTGCAGCCTGGCAATCAGAGGTCCTTCACTTGCTCCAGCTCCCACTGGGTAAGTGCAACATCCACAGGCAGACTGAGGGGAGAGAGGACAGGAATGGGAAGGACCCTTCTCAAGCTTTTTCCCTAAGCATGCTGCTGGTCAAAACTCCCTTGGAAGCCCAGGAGAGATTTGCCTAACCAACAACACACCACAAATCTCTACTCTGCAGGTGCATGAAATGGAACTGAAAATTGTCATCTCCATGAAAATTCTGATGTGAACTCAGAAAGGGCACTGCATGTAACCAAAACCTCTGGGTTCTGGCTCATTTTATTTGTTCTCATCTGCAGCATTCACCTGATTCGCCTCAAACAGCAGCAGAGCCCTGGGCAGCCCTGGCAGGCTCACCCCTCTGCAGCGTGCGGCGTTGTTACGTGTGCGCAGGGCTCGTGCAGCATGCCCATAACCTGCATCTCCAAGGTGCAGGGAGAACACTTGCTCCTGCCTCCTCCTGTGTTTTGCTTTAAAGCCTGGCTTTGGTTTAAGCTCACACTGCCCATTACAATGAAGGAGCTTTGTGCTGCAGCTCACACACAGGTGCACTTTGTAGCGCTTTGCCTGCATGGGGACTGCTGGCTCTGACGCAGGAATTCTGCCTTTTGAGTGATGTGGAACAGCTCAAGAGAGTCAGAGCCTTGTGCCAGCCTGTCGAGAGGCTGCACAGCAACTGATCTCAGTGGGAAGAGTGGGACTTCATGAAGGGTGAAATGTGCCACGGCAGCAGCTTACCTATGTACTTCACTGCACTTGAAACAGTCATTGAGTGATGTGCAGGGATGAGAGGCTGAAGTGGGACAAGGCACTACAGAGATGCTGAGGGGTGAGGAGCATGGAATAGCAGTGGCCTGGAGGTTTGGGAGGCACCATGCCAATCTGAATGCCCACCCATCCACAGAAGTGCAGGCTGCTGTGGCACAGGCCTAGGCTGGCCAGGAGAGCTGACACCACTTTTGCTCCAGACCAGGATCCTTCTCTCCTATGTGCTGTGATTTGGCAGCCACCAACTGCCTCAGGTCTCCTCTCCACTTAGCCTGTCTGGAGGACAGGCCTTATTCAAGCCCTGACACCCTAACAGCCAGCATGCAGTAGGTAACCAACAAAATTTGCTACTGAACACTCTGCTTGGGCAATAACATCAACGACACACAGATGTGATAGGAAAGTAACAAAGAACTTCTCAGAGTGACACTGGATTGATCCTAGGTGAGCAAGAGATGTGAGGATCTTCTCAGGTATGCTCAGTCTGGACAATTATATTCAAACAAAGAACCTTGCTGCTCCCTGCCAAGAAGGGCAGCACAGGAGCCAGCACAGAGCCCTCAGCGTGAAGGATGATGTGGACGATCTATCTTGTACATCTCAGAGCAGCTGTGTTTGAGACCACTGCATCTGGCTATAAGGAACAGCAAACCACTCCTAACACTGGGAAAAGAGCCCTCCCCAGCACTGGGTCCAGCCTGGTGTGGCTGCAGCAAGGAAGAAGAAAGAGAGATTCTCAGATGTCAGTGCTGAGCTCCAGCACCCAGGGAGAGAGGTGCTGGAGGAAAAGGACAGGGGAATTCAGACCCACCTATACGTACAGACGAGCTAGAATCTGAGAGTCAGACGTGGCAGAAGAGCTCATCTGAGTGTGGGTCTGCACAAGACTGAGCTTTTGGCAAGACCCATTCAGAGCAGACACATGCTTTAGAGGGCTGCTGCAAACCACCAGAGTCCATGGGCTCACAGGAGGCTCACAGGCAGGGATATTCCTGGAGAAGTCTCCTCCATCATGTAACAGCTAAGGGCATCGGTTCTGGGTCAGCTCCTAAGGCCTGAGCCTGCTTTCTTTGGAGGACAGAGCCTACAGAGAAGGTGGTGGCAGAGCCCAGAAGCTGAGCTCAGGGTGTGTGCTGTGCTGGCACTGCCTCACCTCGCCTTGGGCAGTGGGGCCACACAGCTCCCTTCTCCTGCAGAGGAAAGGCTGGGAGCAGAGAGGTCCCAATCATGGTCCCTGGGCTCTGTACCCCCACAACTCCCACCAGACCTCCCCACTTCAGTTGCTCCTGCTCACTTCTGTGGCTCAACTAAGGCTTCAGCTTTCAGGAACCTCTTTAGAACAACAGAACAGACTTCAAACCTTCGGTAGAGGCTGCACAACAAATCCTGGTCAACAAGGAACCTAAGGTAAACAGGGGTCACCTTTTACAGCAGAACAACTCACTGGGAGCACACGGCGATGCTCCCAGTTACAGCTTGGGCTGCAGAAAGGACAAGCTCCTGATGAAACCTCTTGTTCTGCTTTCTAACAGATTCCCAGGGAGATCAGGAAGCTGGGGCTTGCTGTGGCACACAGGCATTTGGAACCTCTTTCCCACTTGAAGTCAATGAGACATCTGCCATCGAGTTCGGTGGGAGCGAGACCAGAGAACCTGGCAATGTTTTTGGGCTTTCCTGACTGCTCATTAGGAGCTTGGGCTCTTGGTGTGGGTTTGGTTTTCCAAATGCAAGAACTGTCTCACAACCCTGGATAAATACAATTTGCAACTCATTTTATGGATGTGCTAGAGATTCTGCAGCCTTTACCATCTGTCACATAAATCCACATCCAAGTGTCAATGTGTGAAGGGGCTGCTGCAGAGGTCCTCTGGGTGAAAACATGGATGCGATTTGCAGAGGCCATCCTCCCAGAGATGAGCAACTTCTCTACTTAGCCACTTACTTTAGAAATGAGATGCTGATGGTCACCAGACTGAATTCAACATCTGTTTGCCTTTTTTTCCTATCTACTTGTATCTCACAACTACCTGAGTTCGGAGCTTCAGCAGGAGAACTTCCTGAACACAAACTATTGAAATTGAGCCTCGGATCCAGGTAAGACAACCTCAGCCTCCTTGTATCTCCAGAGCTTGTTAACTGTAATGACAACTCTGAGAATGCAAGAAAGGAGCCTCAAGGAGCTACAGGAAGAGGGACCAGTATTATTTCTGAGATCATTTCCATGACCGCCATCATTATGCTGTTGATCACAACTTCTTTTCAGTGTTTATCATTCTCACCCTCTTACAGCCAAGCCTGCTCTTATGGTGCCAGATGGAAAGCTAAGAGCAAGGTGAGAGAGAGTGGTTTAGAAGCCATCCCTGACAGTGGCTCTGTAACCTTCTTCTCCTTTGTCACATTAGTTGTGTGCTGCTCGAGTTTAATCCTTTTGAGATGGAAGAATTTATGTAGCCCATTAAATATTGCTAGGAAGAGGGCACCTACCCCCCTTAATGCCTAATTGGGCACCCTTCCTTGTGCAGATGTAACCAATGGACAAATGCTCTTCTGCCAGCAGGAGCCCCAATACAAACAGCATCAAAGACCTAGGTTTGAAAGCTGCTCTGAAACAACTCCAGGATCAGATTTGTCCTCTGACTCCACATCAGCAGCCATTCATTCCCTCAGGTGAGTAAGACCTACAGAACTGGGTCCTTTCTCTGCCCAGTTCAGAGCCAGCCTTCTAATTCAGGAGCAGCCAAGCAGTGCCAGCTGAGTGGGCTGAGCAGAGCCAACCCTAAGCAAGCACAATACATGTGTCACGCTGCTGCTGTCAGGGGTAATTTATGTCATACCAGAGGGGTGACTGGAGAGCAGGTATAGGCAGGAACTGGTCATACCTATGCCTGCTCCTGCTGGGCCTGATCTGGCAAGCTGCTGGGAGCTCTTCCCTCCCATTGAAGTCAACATGAACAGAGTTTGTTCAGGACCTAACAGGACTGGGCCTCCTCAGAATACTATGGAAGGACAAAGATTATTTGATTCATATTTTCCTTCTGTTTTCTATTAGCAGGTGATGTCTCTGGGTATGCAGAGCCTGGTTCTATTTACATGCTCACAGTCTGTGTGTGTCTTTAAACATACATATGAAGTATACACTGTCAGCTAAAAGCCTCCTTAGGCTTTTGGAGCACAGAGATTGCAGCACAAATGAACAGGGAGTTTACTCCACAGCTTTATAAATTTTAGCCAGCACTATTTGATGTGGCTGGAGCTAAGATTTAGCAAAGCATTTCAACATCTGTTTACATCTTTCACTGAAACACAATCTACAGACTTGCTTGATTTCTTGGATGTTGAAGCTTTCAAAGCCAGGCTACTCTAAGGTCTCTGAAGGGGGCTACAGGAAGGCTGAGGAGGGACTATTGACAAGGTCTTGTAATGCCAGGACAAGGGGCAATGGGTTTGAACTGGCAGAGGGGAGATTGAAAGTGGATGTTAGGAGGAAGTTGTTTGCAGTGAGGGTGGTGAGACACTGGCACAGCTTGCCCAGGGAGGGCAAGAGTTTAAGGCACTGTCCCAAAGAGCGCAGCAAGCTCTGCCCGTGGATGAGCACAGCCAAGCCTCTCATGCAGCTGTGCAGCTCAGCTCTCACCATGAGTTAAACTGCTCTGCCACCACTTCCAGGTGACTCACTCAGAAAAGCTATCTCCTTCCTTCTGCACCTGAGAGACCTGAAGCTCCTCTCCCAGGCAGACCACTGCAAAGGTAGGCTGTGCCTTACAGGAGATAGGCATCAGGGCAGGCAAGCACCATCACGTGCTCCAACCATCCCCGCTGAAATAACTGGAGGTGCTTTCCCCTAACCAGGAGTGCAAGGGCAGACTGCTCTCAGGCAGTGAGAGGTACCTAACCAAGTGTACCATGCAGCACCACAGAAAACCAAATCAAAATCTCGCAGAAAAATTTAAAAGGGGAAAAAAGAAAAATGAGAGGGTGCCCTTCACCCAGCTTCGTAATATATGTAGAAATATGCCCTGCTTAGGGGGCTTATAAAGGTTATCTTTTGCTAGAAAAATGTGTAAGGTACAGGTCTCATCCTGTAAGCTCTTGCTCCAGTGAAAACTGGAGACTGAGCAGTTGAAAAAGCATTTCAGCTGTATAAGGTAACAGCAATGCAAATACAAGACAGAAAAACACCAGGCAAGCATGTGAGCTCTGGGCAGTCACAGCTTTGCACTTTCAGTTTAAACAAAGTACAAAATCTGGAGAAATATGCTGTTGTTAGTTATCAAACAGGGAAAAATGAAAGGGGTGAGCTGGGGGCTCCACTCCCTTCCTACAAGAACTGTGAATTCATGGATATTCTCCCAAAGCTCCCACAAGTGAAGCTTTTATTAAGTAAGTCTGATATGGGGTGTATTTTTAAAATAATGTCAGCAGTGATACTTTAGAATGTGGAAGCAGATGTGCTACTCTATCACAGAGAAGCTTCAGCAGTTGTAGTTTTTATACCACGAAGCATTTGTCTGCTTCTGTTATAAATCTCCTCCCGCTGAACAGATTTCCCCTCTGTGACTACAGTGCCATCACACAGACACCATTAAACACACACTGTCCAGAAAAATCACACTCCTTTGGCTTGCCTGCACAATGCAGCTATCTTAATAGTTGTTTCTCTTCCACAGGGAATTTCAGCAGCTCCCTTTCCTTGGAATGAAATCACGGCCACATGCTTCATGACATGAGAGGCGTTTCAAGGTGTCTCCATAAATGCCATTTATTGCTCAGGAACCTGCCAAATCTGTGCAAAAATCCCAGTTCTTTTAAAGGAGAAGTCATCAAATGAAACTAGAGCTTCACACCAAAGAAAAGTATCTGTCCTCTGTGGAAATGCTGGCCACAAAGGCAGGAAAACCCCAGGCAAGGAGACCTGCTGACCTGGGCTCTGGCTTGCCTTTGAGTCCATGGTGCTGTCTGCTGGGGACCCTGACACTGCACCCCCACAGCTCTTCTGAACCCTCCTGAAAAATAAGAAGTCTGGACAACAGAAAGCTCAGCTGGTTCAGTGACTGTAATTAAACCCAGGTTATGCCTTAACCTACTGCTCCAGTGAACGTGCTTCAACCCTCAACACAGCATCCCTTCTACGCTCTCATTCGAGCTCCAGCCAGCATCCCCCATTCCTCATGCTGACCAGTACCTCATGGGACCTGGAGCTTGGGAAATAGACTCCATCATACACACAAACATTCTTTCCTGCCATATCTCACCTCATCTGGCTCATCTGCTGAGATAGCACTGGCCAGACACAACAAATCCTGCTGGACATCAGCAACCTGCCCAGCACAAACCAGCTACCTTCCAGCGTGAAAAGATTCCAGCCCAGCTGCCGACAGGCAGAGCAGCTCAGCTGGCCCCTGCCCAAAGGAAACGACTGCTGACACTGGGGCACACAGCTACTACTGATGGAAGGCTTTTGGCTGGCTGACAGGAACAGCCACTGCTCCCAGTGCAAAAGAGCAGAGCTGCTTGCTTAAGGAAAGCAAAAACCAGGAATTTTCTAATAGAATCTGGAAGAAAGAAGTTGCTTGGTGCAGTTGGAAATAATCAAGGGCAGCACACCAACAGGTGCTTCAGATGTGCAGGCTGAGTGCAGGAGATGCTGAGAGAGAAAATGAAGAGACTCTAAATAATACATAAATTGTACAGGCGTGAAGATGCTGTACACATCAGGAGCTGAATTATTCACCAGTGGGGAATACCTAACAAATGCTGTTTCTCACTGCACCATCCCTTGTGGAGGGAGCAAGACTGGTCGGCGAGCCCGAGGACGCTACGGTCTTACCTGGAGTCTGGGTACTTGGTGAGGGTAGCCAGGCTGCTGGTGTACATGTGCCCTCCTACATCGATGTGCACGGGAGCGTTGGACTTGGTGAGCTGAGCTGGGAGAGGAATTCCTTGGGCGGCCAGAGGAGAAACCGGGGAGCGTGTTAGAGACAGACGGGACATGCTTCTTCCCTCCTGCAAGGGGAGGCAAAAAGAACAGTTCCTCTGAAACGGGGCAGTGCCTTACCTTTCTTTCCAGTCTGATCACAGATCTAATCAGATCATTTTTGCATCTGCCTGATCACATATTCGGCTAACAAATTATTGCCACCACCGTAATTAAGTGTATTTGCATCATTTTCTTCAAAGGACCAGAGGGGAAGAGAAAGATGCTTATTAGCAACAAGAAATCAAGAAAAAAAAAAATTTCAAGGTGTCAGCCTCAAGGGGCATAAAACAAACTGCAAAATTCTAATTAAAGGTCGCAGGCTTCTATGTGAGATGTGAAATATCCCCTGACAAACGAAGAACCAATTTGTGAACCAGGATTCAGGGGCTTTTGCAAGTTTGTCTCAGTAACGAGACACCTCTAAATTAGTGACTTCCTCAGGACCTAGAGCACTCAGTTTATATATGTAGCAAATTTCACATCAAACCAAGATCAATTTTCTGGTTTATTTTCAATAATTGTGAAACAAATGGTAATTTTCAGTTAAGCCTCAATATTAGACACAAAGAAGTAACAAGCTTTCAGACTGGAAGCAATTACCACCTGGAAGCAGTGAAAAGAGGCATAGGCATAAACTGACCCATGCTGTCATGACAAGACAGGTTAGAAACTGCTGTGGGACCTGGCACGTGAAATTGCCAACGCAACAGCCCACCTAACGCTCCAGAGACAGCCCAACATCGGCGACGCTTCTCACCTGAGCCCTAAAACCTTCAGCTAAGGGACAAAAGCAAGTGCCTCAGTTTCCTGCTGTGAGCAGCAGCCAGCTTATCCTGCACCAGCTGCGCCTCTCCCGTGCCAGTGGTGCCAGCGGTGCAGCAGCAGCAGACGTCTCAAACAGAAAAATCCCTTTCAGGAAAGTTTGAGAAAACCCCCATCCATTCTCCCCCTCATGGGGAAAGCAACATATGCAAAACATTATTGTTGAAGTCTTTTCTGAATATAATCTAATTTTCTTGGTATTTTGTTCTGCAAGCCTGGCACCAAGCACCCAGGCTCTTCCTCCTGTCTGACAAGCACTTCGCATGCTGCGTTGCAAAGTGAATTCCCATTTCTCCCACACCTCTCAAACAATGTTTCTTAGAAATGTAAAGCTGGGCTCGCCTCCCTCTTAGCACTCAGTGCAAAAGAAGTCTGGCTACACCGCTCACGGAGCATGCAACCAGCAACAGTCTTTGTACAAAAATTAGTCCTGAGCCATACACAAAGTCTGAGAAATCCTAACACATCCAAGAGCTTCGCAAAGTCATCACAACATTTCCATTTACTGCATCTCATCTCAGCTAGCTCCTAAGGATTTCCTGTGTCTACAGGACAGCAATACATCACCCCATTATGAATCCACATCCTTTCCTCTCCGCAGGCTGGACGCACATCTGCACTGAGCACGAAGCAAATACCAGCTCTGTCCTAGGACTTCTGTGTCAGCCGACGCGAAATTGGGCATTAACATTTTCACTACAGCACCACCTTCGAGGAAAGGGACCGAATCCTTTCATGACTGAAGACGCTGCCGCCTCGTTTCCCACAAGAGCCTGTTGTGGGCAATCCTCGTAAACATGTCACAGAGCATAAATTAAAGAAGGAACTTTTAAAAAGGACTTTGCACGTAAGTACCTACAGGATTTCAGCAGCATGGTTAGCAGCCTGTGGGTGCCTCATCTGCCTGCCAGCACAGACAAAGGTAGGGTTGTTCCTTACCAAGGAGCACTGTAAACTCATGTTCAATCGCTACTCCTTCACTTCAATGAAAGGGTCAGAGGAGCCAGGCTTAATGTCAACCCTGTCTTTGTTCAGACCCTAACTATTATCACTAATGATTGAGGTACAGACCTGGCACGGTACGGAGCTGCCTGAGAAATCAATCTCTCGCAGTTCGACTAAACAAGTGCCTAATTAGGGCTCATCTGCACCCCTTGTTACAATTTCCAAATGAAATCAAAGGGCTTCCAGCCCTCTGACAACGCATCTTACATTTAACCATTTGTCTTGAAACCCAGACTTCAATTTTAAAATATGCACAGATAGCTAAAGATCAAGTGAGATGAATCTATTTGTGCATATTTGAGCACTGCTGCTATCTTAGGATTTTGTTTAATGTTAGTATACCAGCAAATTCCTTGATCTGTAAAGAGCCTGAGATTCTCAGAGAGGCCATACTCACACAGTAGATATTTAATTTATACTATTCACTGGAGGGACCGTTTGAACAATCCTCTGCTTTTGGCATCTCTCAGCTGGAGTATGTGGTCAAAAAACACTTAATTACAGAAAAATCACTGGAAAGCTAAAATAGTTCTCAAACTTTTATGGCTTTTCATACTTATTGAGGGTGCCACTGGCTTTTTGGGGGAGGGGAGGAGGCAGGGAATTAAACCAGGCTTTTCCCCTGGTTGGAGAGGACTTGTAGGAAAAATTCAAGCCCCGTGTTTTTATTTAAGTTGTGGAATTCAATCCCTTTCCTACGAGCAAATTACCAAGAGGCGCAATTGCTAAGCACTACATAAAGGGCACTGGAAAACACTCCTATTCCTCAAAACAAATAACTGCCCCTATTTCTTAAGGTACCATAATCCTATTGCTAATGACTCCTTCCTCCTCTTAATGTAAAACGCAGCCAAAATTCATCACACTGAGTAATGTACTTATTTTATGCACAAAGCAAAATCCTAAATGTATTTATCCAGTGGAAGTCTTTATGCACATATTTTCTAATACTGATGTGAAAATTAAAACCTTAAGGGTAAATATCACAGAAACACTAACAAACTTCATTTATTAAACCATGTAAAATAATCCTTGCTCTTTAGTTCCCTTCGACAGGATACAGCATCCCAACTAGTGGCACGGGCAATAACCCTGCTCTAATAAGTAACACAGGAACCTGCTGAAGGCAAAATCAATAGAGCCTGATTCCCAAATTATGTGAATATTTAGGTTTTCAAACATTACACACCAAGATCTTTCAGAGACGGCTTATCTTTTTCTGCCTTTCTAAGCTAACTGCATAAGTACTGCTTGTAAAAACTATTTGCCCATGCAAAGTGAAATAATCACAATGCCATGCTCATTTACACACAAAATGATTTTGTGTCCCATTGTGCTCACAGTTGTTCAGCTCTCTAGGGGTGATTAAACTAGCTATGCTGCTACAGCTTGAGATGATTTCACTGAATCGTTTCTCCATGAAGTTGCTTCTTTGCTAAGCTGTTATTTTAACCATAAAAGGTAAACAGAAGGCAGTTGTAAGAGCTCCATTCAGCTCTGTGCCCAGGGCTATAACCCTAGGGCAGAGAATGCTGAAAGACTGCAGAATTTTCCAGGGTGTTGCCTTTCTTGCTCTAAAGCCTTCAGGAATACTGTTCATTTAATACACACTCTAGATGATACATTTCAGATCCTACTAAAAGAAAGACTTCAAAAGTGTAAGAACTTTTGGGCGGATGAAGCTTTCCCACCTCTGCACATAGCTGGGGGCCATGGTAACCAATACTGCTGTTGATGTTGGGAAAATACAGCAGAAATCAACTGAGCAGAGCAGACAGAGACGGACAAGGGAGGTGAAAGGTTGCAGCAAAGAAACAGGCAGCAGTCTGCAAGGGATAACGAGAAAAAAGAAAAAAAAGAATGGAAAAGGAGGTGGCTCTGAAGGAGGGACAAAGTTAAATCAAGGAGCAGGCACTTAAAAGACTACAGATGGGAAGCAAGGCTAATTAAGGATGTAAAAGCGCTTTGTTTCTAAAGTTTATTGTTGCCAGGATAAAAATTAATTGAAACTAATGCTGTTATTCACTCGTGCAGTTTAATTCCTTCATGCACATTTCAGACGTGGAATGGGAACGTCAGCTTCAAGGACCTGCCGAGGCGCAGCTCGCTCTCCGGGGGCCGCGGCCTGGCTGGGAGGGTCCCGGCAGCAGCTGGAGCCAGCCCCAGCCGTGCCCGAGCAGCCCCCGCGGCTACTCCCGGGGCCGGATTCTCGGGGCAGCTTGTTCGCCCTCCCCTGAGACCTTCGGCTCTTTGCCAGCAGTTCCCCGGGCGCAGCAGGGGGAAAGTCACCCCCTGCAGCCCCCCGAGGCAGTCACCGGCTGCAGGAGTTCGCCCGGCGCTCGCTGGCAGCGCCTGCATCTGCCCAGATGGGCACAGCCACAGGCTTGGCAATTACCTTTGTCTCTCTAAGCAGAGAGGGCGACCGCTCGGGTCTACCTCCAGAGCCACTCCGAGACAACTGCTTACGCGCTGAACCCAGCCTGCAGACAAAGCAGGGGACGGGGGGACCGCAAACGTACGACTCGGGGGCTCCTAAATTCAAAGTCCATCAACACTTGCAGGCACCTCCGGCGCTGCTTTATTGAGCACTGGGCCGAGTGACAGAGGAGATCGTGCCCAAAACTTTTACAGGGGAGGGGGGGAGCTCCCTCTGGAGCTGTGGTTACCGAAAAGAAGGGAAGGGAAATAAAAAAAAGGGGGG
>WBNM01029410.1:596503-611158 GCA_013399055.1 Ramphastos sulfuratus
AAAAAAAAAACAAACCACAACAAAGCCCTCCCTCAACTTTCAGCCAAAGATGCGCAGGGGCTGTAGGTGCCTGCGCTTCTAAAAACCCCCGCGGGGGGATGCGCCCCCCGCGGAAGTTCGGCGGAGGGGATACGGTCGGAGCTGGATGGCGGCCCCAAGGGAAGCCCCCGGCGCTTGTCCATCCGCGCTCTGGACGGGGTTGGGGGGGTGCTCCCACCGCGGGCGCGCAGGGGCCGGCGGGCCGCGGGCACTGGCGGGGCTGCAGCGCCTACTAGCGCCGGGCGCGGCCGCGCAGGGCGGTTACGCAACGAGCGCGGCTGCCGGAAAGGTCAGGCCGCCGGCGTGCAGCGAGGGCTCGCTCCGCGCCCGCGCTCCCTTGCGCGCTGCGGGTTCGGGGCCGGGGCCGCGCCGGCAGGAAGCGGGGAGGCAGGCAGGCGGGACCCGCTAACATCGAGGGCGCTCAGAAAGTTCTTTTTCCGCGGCAGGAATAAACAGAAACTTTTCTCCTAAGGGTAGCTTTTTTTTTTTTTCCCCCNAGTACAAACTACAGGAGGAGAGGGAAATTTTCTCATTAAAGTTACATCCCTGCAGTTAGTTCAATTACTTGATATATGCAGAAGATGTTGTAAATTTAAAGATTTAAATAGCTTACAAAGATGCCGGAGGCTCCATCAGTTAATTTCCTTAATTTATGGATTTTTAGCTGAGCTTCTGAAATGAAAAGGAGAATGAGAACTAGGTCAGCAGAGAGATTTGCATCCAGAACAGACCAAAATTTGTTTTCCTTGACCATCCCACCAGCCCAGGTGCGATCGTGGCTGGGGGTCACCATCCCACCCCTGACCTCAGGGCCAGGAGTCTAAGTTTGCCTCTTGAGAGCAGAGCACGGAGGAATGGATTTTGTGCTAAAATCACTCCGAACACAAGCGTGTCCCCAACCAGCTGCTTCACCTGCTCGCCGGACAAGGCTGCAGCCTAAGCGATCTCATGTCCCTGGCACTCTGCCCAACAAGCGGATGCGGGCAGGACAAGCTCCACCGAGGCTAGGTGACCTGTCACGCAGCCTGAGTGGCACTCAGGTGCCTGACAGTGGCACACTGTGGGAGTGTAGGCAGACTATCTGGGATGACTTGGTATCATCCTTTTTCCCTTCCGTGAATTACTAACTGCTAAATGAAACATAAATGCGAGAGTCCTGACAGCGATCCAGGCAAGGTAAAGCCAGGATGCTTCTGCACTGAGAGCAGAAGGTCTCACAGTCCTGCGGTGAACAAAAAGTAGCAATGGGGTTTGACTCATCCCAGCACTTAAGTGCCAGGTACCACGTAGTCGTGCTGCATGGAAACGGGATGCATGGCTAATAAAGGCTGAGGTGGTGTGTTTGCAGATGAAAGCGCAGGCAGGGTAGCAGCTGGGAGGGAGAAGGCATGCGCGGGTCCCCAACTTGTGTGGGACCGTCTCTGAGAAAAGGACAATGCACTTGAGAGCTTTGAGTTTGGGCTTGCCCGTGCTGGCGCTGAGGGTAATAAAGGTAGGTGTGACAGCTCTGTACGCACTCCTTCCTTCCTTTCTTCTCGATCCAGTGTGTGAATGCCTTTCTGTTGTTGTATTTCAATGTGTATGAATATATACATATGAATTAATACTTAAAAGATTGATATAAACTAAACAGTTTGAGGAAGCAACGTGGCAATGTGATTAGTATTGGTGTTGGTGATTTAACGTTTCTTTTCCCACCAGATGAAGTTTCTAAGATTTGCAAGGTACGTGTCAAGGACGGGTATATAAATGGATTTTTATTTATTCACAACTCCAAGACTAATTGCTTCTCTTTGCCTGAAGGCCAAGAGATTGGTTTTAATATGACACTTCAAAAGTATTCATAGAACTACAGAGATACTAAGTGTCATTGTTTAAGAGAGAAATCTCGCTATGCTACTTGTGACCCTGAAAATAAAATCTTTCACCGTATTTCGAATCCTTGCGTTGTTTTCCAGAGTTTCACAATGCTGAACCATTAAGAAGTGTACAAAGGAAAATAATAAATGAGATGTGGTGAACAAAACAGAAGAAATGCTCTTACAACTGACTAGAACTTTTCTCAACAATTCTGTTATCCTCCCCATATAGCAATACAAAATTTGCAGCAAGAGATTCGTCAGCTCAGTTTCAGGATATTAGAAGTGATAAGTTATCACTTATCAGAGGTGGTTTAAATGTTCTTGGTCAAGTGCCCAGCATGTGTTTATTAAGGTACTAAATACTTCAAAATAAATACTTTGGATTTTTTTTTCTTACCACCAGTTCTTTGTATCCTGTGCAGATGCTTAAAAGTTAACCTTTCTATAACTTGGCTTTTTTTAAACCTAATTATTTTATGGTTCACTTCTATTTTTTTCAGTAAGCATGTAAAAATACATTTCTTAAGCCAGTATGAAAGAGAAGCCCATAAAGAACCCCAGCTCATTTTCCTCCTTTTATGTTTTTTGGTGTTTCCCAAAAATAACCAATGGTGCCTAGCTGATTGTGAAAAGATGCAGATTAGAAGCAATGTACATTTCCTATCAAAGAGATGTTCCAATTACACTTTGAAATGATCAGATCTGAATTTTTGACTGTGTGAAAGAAAGCATCAGGCACTGAGAAATAACAGTAACCTTTTCTACACTGTGCTATGTGAATGGGAGTAACAGCAACTTGCAATCAGAATGGTCCTTGGGGGCCCTCTATGAATTTATGCCAGCAGGCCTCATCCTGGCTTCATCCTTACTCTTTCCCTTATCATAAATGTCTTATCTCAAGGTTTGAGCCTGATTTCAGGACTTCTTATGTTACATATCTTAACCTGAGTCTTGATCCTGGCTTCCTGGCAATGATATCCATACTCCCACGGAGTGCAAACAGTGCAGGAAGAAATGCATGGGCTGCCAGGCTCCCCTCTCTAAAACACATTATGCTCGAGTGGGCATTTGAAAGTAACCCAGTAAGTTAGAGAGAAAAGGGATCAGTTCATAAAATATTAAAGGGGGGGAATGACAATTAAGGGTTTTTTTCCTTTAAACCAAAGGAATCAATGTCTACATGTAGATTTTGGAACACGGTTTAGTGGCCATGGTGGTCTGAGGTTGGACTTGATGATCTTAAAGGTCTCTTCCAACCAAAACAATTCTCTGACTCTATGATTCCATGAGTAATACTCTTCTCACTCACAATTAAGACACTAGTGTAGTGGCAGGATTTATCTGGGGAGAGAAGATTTGAGAAAGGAATCAGTGCTTCAGAAGTAGTTGTTGGACACCAGTGCACCTTCAGCCAGCAAAGCCTCCAGGACTTTGTTTCTGTCAGCCATGTCTCATGGATGTGGCTGTGCCTAGCCCTGTCTCCTACACCACAGAGCCACTGGCAAGAAGCACATCTGAATGCAGAGAGGAGGTGGATGTGGATCCTGTGACTAGCACCGTGGAAGCAGAAGGTGTGGAAGGCTGATGTTACAAATGCATTGAGCCACCAGAAGGGTCTGGGCTTGTGAGAAACCTGAAAATACTGAGGGCCTTGAAATCTCAACACCCACTATAGTCAGCTAGCATCTGAGGAATAACAGGAAAAGGAAGAATTAGGCACATCTGCCAGATGAAGCAACTTTTCAAGGCAGTTGCAGTGCCACTGTGGAACAGGAGCTTGACCCAGGGTTTGCTAATTAAGTCGAAGAATTGTTTGTCATTTGTAGGCAGAGAAGGGGTTTCCTGGGAGCAGCAAGCATGACCCTGCAAAGAACAAAATCTGGTCATTAGGAAATCACCAAGTCTTGTCACTTGTTTCCCTTGAATGCTCTTCTTCTGAAGAAACAGCTTGCTGCT
The DNA here is from genome assembly GCA_013399055.1 of Ramphastos sulfuratus. Classification (NCBI taxonomy): domain Eukaryota; kingdom Metazoa; phylum Chordata; class Aves; order Piciformes; family Ramphastidae; genus Ramphastos; species Ramphastos sulfuratus. Next base: position 600,361 of record WBNM01029410.1, read on the forward strand.
GAGTGAGTTTACAAACCATTGCTTTATTGACTAAATACAGCTGGACTGGTTTCCAACCTATCCATTATCCAGCGCCCAGCTCATGACAGCAGCGTGACACAAAGAAATCCTTCGGAGTGCCAGGATGGAATAGTTTCTCGGGAAATACCTTGTAGGAAAGGTTTGCCTGTCTCTTCTGCTCCCAACTGTTACAAGCCTAAAATTGGTTCCCAACTGAAATTTCCTTCACCAAGCTGTCCCATGTTAGGCTCAGTATGGCAGTTCCCAGCTCTGCATGCTGCTCTCCTTCCTTATCCTCAGCAGTCACAACACTGAGTATTTTTAACCTAAGTAATGTGCCTGACGTTAGTTTGTAGAGACTTATTAAAGAAGGCTTATCCATATTATATATGTCACAGGGTGGAAAAAACATTTTTATGGCTGAGTGTAATCCATTCATTGCTTTATTAGAGACACAAAGTACTCTGAAGAGTGTCACAAATCCACATGGTGTCCCTGAGAGCTTGATTTTTGCATATGGATCGCTGACTTAGCTGAACGATGTATAAAATCCTGTGTAGCCAAGCAGCTCCCCAGTGAATACGCTTCTGAAGGAGGTTATGTGCATTGCTTCTGCCAGCAAAGGTCTGGAATATGTTGAACTGCAGAAATATCACTTAACACAATACAGAGAATGAAGAGAAGAGCCATAATGGCCTTTTTATATCAAGTCGTTTGCTGTTTTTAGCATCTTTGGGCACGGGCACATCTAGAATGGTAGGTGAATTGCTTATTTACACAGGAGCATTGCAGGGCACATTTCCTTTGGCAAATAACAGGCTGAGGGGCTGGGATCACCTTGGGCTGGGACAGAACCTGAGAGAGCAGCAGCTCAATAAAGCATCCCAACAATGATATGAAAATGGAAGAAAAAGACACCGGCACAAATTCTTCCAGATATGGAGGCGCTCTGTGATTCCAGAAAGGGACAGGCTAACCCAGGAAAGACCAGGGAAAGGCTCAGGAAAAGGAATATTCTCAAGTGCTTCATTTTCAGATCTAAACGAAAGGCAGTACAAGCTGTTGTGACCCCCAGACAACGGGCTTACTAAATAGAGAAATCCTCCTGGGAAGCAATGGAATGACTTCTTGGCTGCTGAAACAGAACCTGGGTTTAACTGCACGTGAAGATGGAATTAAGCACCCTTTTATGTTGCAAAATAGCTAAATGGTAGAAGGCAGAAATTAACAAAATGAACAATTGGAAGGCAGAAATTAAAAAAATAATCTGAGGTTGTCATGGTCATCTGCTGGATGAAATGAACAGTGGCCTGGAGTTTGCAGGACTGCAGCTAACTAGCAGCTTGGGGCATGCCACAGAAGAAAACTCATGACTGTTATGGCAAAGGAGCATTAAGAGTCTTGTGGGCTGGGATTTTTGTATCCTAAGCCCCTGATGGTTATCCTTGCCCACCTCAGCTCATTTGGAACGTTTCCACCTGGTGGGAACATGCTTCTGCCCAATGGGTGATGGACAGCAGTGCTTCTCTGCCTGGGCTGCCAGAGGAGCACGGAGCTGCAGCCATTGTTTTAGCACAAAGAAGAGAGCTCTGAACCTGGCCAGCTGAGCAAGAGCCTATCCAAATCCTGCTCTGCCAGAGACCCTTGGAAAGGAGGCAGTATGTCAGACATATGGTTGAAACATGCTGTGCTCCAGCCATCCTCGGCTAGCGTATGGTCTCCCGAGTTCCACTGCCAGCTGGGCTCTAATTTACACTGGGCCTGAGAACCAGGGACCTTAGCAGTCTCCCTGATGGTCTCTTCTCCTTTGCTTCACTGATTTCAGCTATGCAGATATTCAGGGCTTTTAATTTCTCCTGCCTGGCATCCTTTCAAGCACACACAGAGGGGGTATATTTCTTTACTCAAACAGTGTGTTTGGCTGGGGAAAAAAAAAAAAAAAAAAAAAAAAAAAAAAANAAAGAGACCAATATTTTGTGAAACTAATGTTTCAGCATCCTGACTGTAACATTTTGAATATCCAGAGCATCACCTTAGATGTCATGCAAGTATATAAAGCGAGTGACTCAGAAAGTCCACTACAAAACAGCATTGCTGAGTAGTAGAGATTATACTCACCTCTTGCGTCCTGTATTTGCGAGGATTCATGTATTGCAGCATAACTTCTCAGGGATTTGTGCTTGCATTGGATTATTCCACATTTTTGCCATGGATTTCTTCTCAGAAAGAGGAGAGCACAATGCCTTTTTTCATTTTGAATGGACGCCTTAAAAGAGTGGCACATTTCTCACGGTGAAGCACTATCGAATGGTGCACGGAGGAGAGAATAACCAAAGTCACTGTTAAACCCCTGTTTAGCCTTTCCTTCCAGTGACACAGGTGTTGCCACCTTGCAGTCAGGCTTCAGTTGGAAAGGTTGTTCAAGAGACTCAGATTTGTATTTTTACAGCCAGCTTTTAGTTCACAATTAGCCTTTGAAGTACAGAACCTGCAGAAGGAATCTGTAAAGGGATTAATTCAATACAGTTTGGAGTAAAAAGTATTTGATGCTGCTGGACCCACCCTAGTGCCCTTCTTAAAATGGTTTGTAGCTGTTATTTTTTGGTCAGTGTTTTGAACTCTGCACTCATTCTGCTTTGTGCAAAGGCCTGTTATGCATGGGTAGTACAGCTGAATGTAGCTCAGTGAAGCTTCTGTTCCAATCTTGGAGACAAAGTGCAGGTACATTTTCAGGCACAATATTCTTTGGGGAATGAAGGTATTTGAAAAGTCCTAGCATTGCTTTCGGGCTAGTGCCTTCTTTCTGAAACCACTGCGTTACCTCTAACGTGGGAGGTCAGCCTTGGCTGGGCATCTCCTTGCTCAGAAGTGGCTCTCCTCGTAGAGCCCCATCTTGGAGATCTCCCAGATCCTCTCCTGTTCCTCACAAGGTATTCCTGAGCTGTGATGTAACCAAGAGAGCCACTGGGTAGTGGCTTCCTTCCCGCTGAGGAGCTGGTAATTTAGTAGTAAAAGGGTAAATTAACTGAAAAAGTAGAAGTGGTCTTCAGTCAGTGGGGCCATGAAGGCATCCAAGGCCACATAATCCCAGGTACCTCACAGCGACCCTCCAGTCCCTTTGCTTTGCTGCCTTTTTGTTCAATTCTCACACCTGATTTCTGATGAGCCCAGCAGTCTTGGGAGCAGCAACGTTTTGATGTGGCCCCACACGCTGGGAACCATTTCTCACCTGGGCACCAGCCTCTGCCATGTGATTGCTGATGAGAGTCCTGTCATCAGCTCTGGTGCGATGATTAAAGGATGAGGGATGTGAGCAAGAATTACACTTGGGTCTGTGCAGGGATCCCATATTGCTCCTGCACTTGCTTCTTCGCAGAGTTCCACTCCTCAGTCACAGGCCCCAAATGCAAATGGAGAGTTTTCCCCACTGTGGGCCAGATACGTGCTTGCTTGTGACAAGCATCTCCATTCCTGTTCCAGAGAGGCGGCAAGGGACAGGCGCATAGGCGTTCCGACTGCCGAGGGGGCAGCTCTGCCGTGAGGACTGAAGGTGCTCCTCAGGCACCCGGGGCTGAGGCAGCAGGGTGGGCAGCTGCGCTGTGCCCTCCGCAGCGCCAGCCCTGGGGCCGGCAGGGACGGGACCTCCGCTCCCTCCTTCTCTCTCCATTTGGTGAGACCGCTAGGAAACTGCTCTGGCTAGGGAGATGGAGGAAAACTAGAGGCCGCTCTAGGAGGGCATCTCGGCTACAGCATGCCTCCCTGGGTCCTCCTTGGGCTGGTATTTTGCCCTTCGTCGCTCCGAGCGCAGACCCCACCCGCACTGCTCTCCCACCCGCAGCGCTGCCGCTCTAGCCTGGTGCGTCCCTGTCTCGCTTGTTGTGCTACATGGAACTAAAAATACCAACCCCACCGGAGCTCTGCCGCATTAAAGATGTAACTGAAGGAAAAACCACTTTCGGAGATATTTTTTATTAAATTTTTAATTAATCTTCATTAATTTGAATTTCGAAGCCATCTGAAGTATAGTGTTTTATATATATATATTTATATATATGTATTTGGGGTTTTTTCCTCTTTTTTGTTCCCCATTTCCAGCGCTGGGAGCACGAATCATGCAGGACAAAAGCTGTGGGTTCCCGGTTCGTGTTGCAGAACTCGGGGGCTTGTCCCGGACAGGCGAGAGACAAGCGAGCGGCCAGCGAGGCCTGCGGTGCGCTGACGGCGCTGGGCTGCGCAGGCCCCGGGCCCGGCTCTCCCCGGGGGCGCACGCAGAGGCCTCCAGCCGGGCGGGCAGGCCGCGCTCGGGAGCCAGAGGAAGCCGCCCGCGGCCTCCCGCGCTCCGCCGCGGCGCCTCATTCCCGCCTCAGCCCTGCGCGGCCTTCCCGCCACCCGCCGTTGCTGTGGCAACCGGCGGCTGCTCCTGAGGGGGCTGCGGGGGCTGGCAGGCGAGCGGCGCCCCTGGGGCCCGAGGGGCTGAGCCAGGGGGATGGGCCCCGGCGCGCTCAGGGGAGGTCCCTGTGGAACTGCGCCCGCCAAGGTCCGGGCGGCAGGGGTGCGTGGGCCCTGGTATGCGGAGCGGCCCGTGGGGCACAGAGCCGGGCGCTGTGGGGCTAGCACCGCGGAGGGCCCGGGGGGGTGGACGCCTGGGAGCGCAGAGGGCTGCGCAGGGCCTGTCGGCAGGGCTGTCGGAGCGGGGGCGGCTGTGCAGGGCAGGTGTGCTGAGGTGCCCTGGGTGTGGTGCAGACCCCCTGCGGGCAGGTGGAGGCCTGGGGACCGGAGCTAGCTTAAGAGCCAGCAACCCCCAGTCTGAGTGGCACAAGAGAGCTGCTGGGGGAGTGTGGTCCTGGGAGAGGTAGGAAGTGGTGTTGTTTCTAATTAATGCTTGTGTGGTAGCCTAATATGTGTTACGGAGCTCTCGGGAGTATTGTAGCAGCAAAGGTATATTTTAGGGTTCAGTTAATTAAAAATTACTTATAAATCAGCCTAGGTCCTGTGTTGCACTTAACTAAACCCTGCTGTTGTGGCTGTACCGCAGAAGGAACACTTAGCAGAGCAGTGGTTTGGCTAACCTGTAGAGCTCTTTTTCTGCTCGTTTCAGCCGTCCCTCATTGGATGCTAAAAACTTGCTTTCTCCCCGTCAGTTGAACTAGCTGTAGTGAGGAGGGCAGGACTGAGATCTGCTTTCTTAGATATCTCAGTAGGAGAACATCTCCAGATCACTGGGAAGAGGAACAGTGCAGGTCTCGCTCTCAGGGACTGAGATGTTGCTGCTCTTCTAATTGTGCTTTGTCGTGGGGATGAGGTTTGTAGCAGGCTAAAGGTTTTGGATATGCCTACGGCTCGGATAAAGCTTTCTCAGGAGTCCTTAGGAGGAGTGATGAAAATACATTAATTAGCTTCTGATCTTACTCTATAGTAAGTTTCCTTTTTTGTTTTTTTAAGCCTCATTTGAAATAGAGGAGGAAGTGTCTAACACATTTTCTTTAGCCGAGTGGCTGTGTACTTTATATAGTTCAGTATAAGCACATATAAATACATATTTGTAGTGAGGATGTGCCTGACTTGTTTGCAGTAGTGTGGTTCAAGCAAACGATTAAAAAGAATTTTCTCTGTGTGGGTATATGCTCATTTTGAAGTTAATTTCTTTTAGAGACTTAAGGAAGGAGCTCTCTTCCTCATAAGCTAAATGGCTTCAGTGTGTGCAGTGACCCAATGCATCTATCCACCTAGAGATCTGTAAGCTCCCGAGTTTCACACTGCATTGCAAAGTATGGCAAGCTTTTCTCAGCTGCTGAGCTTGTTTTCTTTCTTTTTTTGCATCAAGAAATACTGTGCTAACGCTGCTGACACTTGACTTCCCAGAAATAGATGTTTGACTCAAGTGTTTGAATCCTGAACTTAGCTTACTGCTTCTTTGAGGCCTATCTAAATTAACAGTAGTAAGTGAAATTCTTTCAGGAGAAGAGCTTAGTGCCTAGGACAGAAAATACACAGTACAAGGAATTCATGAGTCAGTTCAAAGAAGATGTTGGGGTAAACTCCTTAAGTAGGATAATAAACACTTGAATATTTTGTTTTTATCAAGCAATGTTCTAAACGGTTCTGTGTCTGGACTCTTTGTACGTCTGTGAATACAAACCAGAATTCTCTTTGTTGAACAGTTTCAAAACACAGGGACCAGGGAGAGCTTGCCAATCTGCAGCTGAATTTTGGGAGCAAAGCATGATCCTTCTTGAGCATTTTGGAGGAAAAGGATTACTTAATTGTGCAAGATTAATTTCTGTTTTTCTAGGAACATGTACTGATTAAAAAGCACTAAGAGTGCTATCTCATTTCACAAATGCTTCTTACAAAGCTTGTCTCTGATCATAGAAGTTGATTTGCGCTCTTAGGAATGGAACATACCGGTTATCTACTCGTGTAGCTTAAAGAAATCCTCGGTGTGAGGAAAACAGCAGACGTACTTGTTTTGATACCTAGACCCTCGGTGTGCTGTGTAGAGTCATTTTGTGTGAATGGCTGGACCAGGGTAGGATGATTTTGTGAAGGTGCTGATGTTTCAGGGCCAGCTGCTCCTCTGTGCATGGCTCGCAGGCCTTGATCCTCTTACGCATTTGATGACTCTTTTAACGTGGGCAAAACAGCCAAGCAAAAAATCCTTTGGTGATGTTCAACAGTGCAGTTAGCAGAACAGCTTTTGTAGCTTCTAGGACTCGTACTGTACTTACTGGAAAACCCTAGTGTTGGTCGAAGAGCCTGTCCAGGGCTGTAGTTAACTGTGTTTGTTGAATAAATTGAGTTTGTCACAGAGCATTTCATCCTTTACAGAGCATCTGGGGAAACAATAATTCTGGAACCAAAGAAGCTCGCTGGCAGCTCTGCTCAAAGCAGAGCTGCTGCAATTAAGACATGGGAAGCTTTTATTAAGGATTAATTGGGAGGGTGAGGAGGGGAGCTGCACGTGGCCAGTTATTGGTGACAAATATAATCCACTGCCTGCATTCTGTGCAGGTAACAGCTCTTGGCTCTTCTGTTCAAGCCCTCTTAGGGTGTGTGTCCATCCTCTACCTTGAAGTCTTGCACTGTAGTAGTTCCATTAAGGAATCAAGGGAAGGAATCAGACAAGGAAGACCGACACCAATCTCAGGTGGATATCTGGTGGTCTAGGGATGTTTTCTTTCTCAAATTCAGGACTTGTATGAGCTAAGTCCTGACCTCTCTTCATCTACAGTAAGCTTGGTCATGCAGTTTGAAGTGGGTCTTTTGTGTGCCTGAGAGTTATGCTAATGGAGTGCTAACTTTGTGATGCTTAATGCTTAGAGTGTTAATAGCAAAATACAAGAAGTGGGGCTTTGTTGTGTTACAGATTTTTCGTATGTTATTTATAGATCTGCAACCCACAAGATATGATATAAAAGCCTTCAATATGAAAAATGTTACATTTCGGAGCAGACAGTGAGAAAATTGCCTTTTAGAGGTCAAAACTCTCAGTGCCTCTGGCAACATGGCCTTGATGTCATTTGACAGGGTGGAAACACAGCCCTTCATGGGAATAAACAGCCAATACCTGCATGATTCATTTTGTTAGGAGGGCTCTCCCATTGTTGCTAGGCAATATTTACCAGGTGGAGTTTAAAACCAGAGCCCCCCAAACAACAAAAACCCCAAAGCCCAGCTGCTGTCTCCTCAGAATCATACTTCTTGCAGGTTCTCTCGCTATTGCTATTGATTTTTAGTCTTTTTTGATCGGGGGTAATTTCTCCTTTCTGCAGAATTAATAGGAGAGACATCACCTGAATCCCAATAGATGCCTTCCCCTTCGAGAGGAAGGGAGGGGAAGAGGTGGTGGGAAATGGTTGTCACCTGGTTAGGGGAAGGATTCCTTTCTGTCTTCCTCCCTCTGCACCTCCTCAGAGCTGCCTGCTTGGAAGCGCTGGGCTGTGTTGTGATGTGTGATGTGCAATTCTTAGAGAAGAAACATGGCAGAGACCAGCAGACATTCATTTGAAATGATTTTCATTCACTGCATTCTGGAATGGACTTGAAAGCAGGTCTCAGAGGCAACTTGCATGTACCAGTTTGTCTTACATATTTATCTGTGACAGACTTGAATCTTCAGGATGGTATTCTATCAAGTGCCATACCCACTCAGTGTGATGGGCATCTAAAAATAGGTCATTGTCAAAGGACAGGAGAGGGATGGTACAAATTTATGAAATGCACCAGACTGCAATGGTTTAACAGCACACTCTGAAGCTAGGGTTCAATGTGTTACAGTGCTGTGTTCAAATGTACAGCTTTCCCTGGCTTATTTAATGATATGTCAGCGGTGTAGTTATCCAAATAGGAGAAGGCTGCTTGCAGACTCTAAAGGTAGCTATTGCTAATGGATTGCTCCTGACACAGCACTTTGAAAAGAGGAAAATGAACCAGAGACCATCTCAGAAGGCAACAGAATTGGACCAAACTTTGCTCCTATGCTTAACATTGCACCGATTGAAAACAACTAATTTTTCATGTGCTACAGAGCATTTGTCTAATGCTGGGATTTTGGCATTTGGGTTTGAAATGCTTTGTGCCTCTGACCAATGTGGGATTTTCTTTTTTTTTTTTTTTTTCTCCTCTAGAATATGTCTTGGCAGGCCTGAAAAATAAAGCCACTATTTGCAAACAGAGCATCAGGAAAGGGAATTTTGTCATCAACCCTGGACAAACAGCAGTGCAGTTTTTCCCGGTTGTGACAGTGCTAGCACTGCTGAGGCCTGCAGCTGAGCTACCCAAGTAATGCAGGTTTTGGGGTGTGATGGCAGTGTTAATGCAAACCAAATAGCAGGGCTGCTGCTTAATTAAGCGTAGACTGTGGAAGCGGTCAGTAAAGGAACAGACAAATACATTTGTGGATAGGCTGTTAAAGGGTTTGCAGTTAGCAGGTAAAGGGGTAGGCAGGAAATACAGGGGGAGTGTGACATCTGCTGGAAGGATGCTAGCAGGAGATCCTTCTCCGTGAACGGGCTGCTGGGACCTGCCGGTGCTCGGTGTGGTGGTTGGAAGCATGCATGCCTCTGCTGCAGGTGAAAGGAGGCTGCCTGCCTCTGCTTGCGATCCTGGAGTTCACCTTGTCCAAACACAAACGCGGCAAGCTGATTATCTTCCTAAGAAACAGTGACCTATTTGTCTCGTACCAAAGAAAGTGAAGTAGCTCCACCAAACCCCTAATGTACAACAAAGTTAAATAAATACAGTGCAGGCCCAAGTGCCTTGGAAGATCCAGGCAGCTGTTCAGGAAAAGTCATCATAATGCTTGGATGACACAACTTTGGGGTGTTTAACTTGTTCTTCAGTGAGTCTTCTGCAGTAGTACTGCTTTCAGGTACCAGCCTGAACTTGGCAGGACTGATGCACTGCCCTGCTTGCTGCTCTGGGTGGTGCTGGCCTAATGCTGACTGGGAGATGCAATTGCAGGAGCCCAACGCTACAGCCTCTGCTTGGTCTCTGTTCCCCTACAGCTGCTTGGATACTGCGACCGTGTTCTGCAGAGTGCAGGGACCCCATAATACTATGTGGATGAGGAGGAGGGAAAAAAAAGAGCAGCTCTGTAGAAGAGGAGAGACGGGAGAAAGTGGAGGTGCTTGGAGTTAGAACTTGCTGTCCCTTGGCCAGCAGAAGTTGTGTGAAATTGGAGTCCAAAGTGTTAAGTTGTGCAAAACCAGTCTGCAGTTCATTGGAAAATCATTGTACTGAGGATGTTCAGGAAACTCCTAGCTCAGCTGAGAAGCACAGGGGAATGAAAAATAAGAAAATTCATCTTAATCTTAGAGCTCTGCCTAAAAATTTCTGATTCTTCTGAGACATCATTCCATATGATATTGATCATCCAGTGTCACTCTGAGATTTTCCTGTGTTATGGCTTTGCTGCTGAAAGATTGCTTTATCCTAAGCATAGCACAAGTTCAATCACAGTTCTGCTTTGTAGTTCAGGCTCATCTCCTGTGCATAACCACCTTCCCCAATCTTGGGGGATTTTCCACTTCATCAAAAAAACAATAGGTCCTGAGCTGCTTCTTCGTGCGTTTTTCTTCTATTTTTAATGTTAGCATATCACTTGCTGGAACAATATATTATACAAGAGCTCTGTATTGCTGTTGACAGTGACTTTTCCTTGCTTTGGGGGCAGACTCCATCTGCAAGTTTTTGCCTGCTTGCTCAGAAGTAATGGTTTTTGGGAACTGGCCAGTTCAAGCAGGGAAACGAGCTGGAAAATACCTAACCCCACAGATCTAGCTTTTCAGTCGTGTAGTCCAGCTGGAATGGAGCAACACTGCAGTGGGCCCATCTGAAATGACTGACTTCTTGAGCAGCCCATCAGTGTGAGTGACCTCTCAGCTGATTGTTAGTCACAGATGGGTGGTATTCACAAACTGTGATGTTTTGGTACCATGATGATTAAACCAGGTTGTTTATTCCAAAGGCTGGACTGCTCTGCTCTGCTGGCAGAGCTGAAATGCAGCTTCCATTAGTCAGCTTTCACTAATCTAAATGATTCTGAGTGGAAGGTGGACTGTAGTAAAGAGCTTGCTGGTACAGTCTAGTGTAGTTTAGCTCAGTGTTGAACAGTTCTTCCCCAGTCTACCTCCTCCTCATCAGTGTGGCAGTAATTACTCTGCTGGGATGGGTTGTAGAGACACTCTCCTACTGGTGGAACCACATCAATTAAAGTCAGTTAACTCCCAGTTACTGTACTGTCATACAAGACTGGATGGATGCCAAGCTTCAGTTTCTTCATAAGATACTTGGGTTT
>WBNM01029410.1:611339-776845 GCA_013399055.1 Ramphastos sulfuratus
GGTTGAGGAGAGGAACAGCAGAGGATAGCATTTGCTGCACTCTCGTGGACAACAGGAGCAACATGCCCTTTATCTTCCTGAGAACCCAGCAGTGTGTATCAGCACCACAGCTCCTCGGTTACGGTGGGGAGGCTTTGGTAGCCAGCTGGCACCTTGCCTGTCTGCAGCTTGCTCTCTGGTACTGGCTGTGGGTGTGTGCTGCTGGTAGTGTCTGCTGGGGGAAGAGGAGGAAGGATACCTTGAGAGCCTATTGCAAAAAAAACCTATTGCAAAAAAACCTATTGCAAAAAAACCCCAAATCTAGTGTGTGTGTTTATAAATAAATAAATTCAGGTGGAAGTAAAAGTAGGCTATGAAACTTGCTCATGAAATGTACCACTGGATGCCACTGTTGCTTCATGCAATGCCACACTAAAATAACATCAGCTCTGCTTGTGTGAAAAATGCAGCTTTCCCTTCAACCTCATCTTCTTAGTTCTTTATTACTTTAATCTTTGTTCATATCAAAGGAAAGGAGAAATCATGCCCCACTTATTCTCTCCAGCAACATGGTGATATGGTTCCCATATCTAGAAGTGACAGCTTGTCGCAGGAAAGAAAAAGCAATGACACACAATTTTGTGGTGTTTTTTTTTCCCTTCCCCTTCTAAGGTAAAATCTTCTTGAAAAGAAGAAAGGTTGAGATGAAAGAGCAGCCAATTTTCATTGNTTAACAGCACACTCTGAAGCTAGGGTTCAATGTGTTACAGTGCTGTGTTCAAATGTACAGCTTTCCCTGGCTTATTTAATGATATGTCAGCGGTGTAGTTATCCAAATAGGAGAAGGCTGCTTGCAGACTCTAAAGGTAGCTATTGCTAATGGATTGCTCCTGACACAGCACTTTGAAAAGAGGAAAATGAACCAGAGACCATCTCAGAAGGCAACAGAATTGGACCAAACTTTGCTCCTATGCTTAACATTGCACCGATTGAAAACAACTAATTTTTCATGTGCTACAGAGCATTTGTCTAATGCTGGGATTTTGGCATTTGGGTTTGAAATGCTTTGTGCCTCTGACCAATGTGGGATTTTCTTTTTTTTTTTTTTTTTCTCCTCTAGAATATGTCTTGGCAGGCCTGAAAAATAAAGCCACTATTTGCAAACAGAGCATCAGGAAAGGGAATTTTGTCATCAACCCTGGACAAACAGCAGTGCAGTTTTTCCCGGTTGTGACAGTGCTAGCACTGCTGAGGCCTGCAGCTGAGCTACCCAAGTAATGCAGGTTTTGGGGTGTGATGGCAGTGTTAATGCAAACCAAATAGCAGGGCTGCTGCTTAATTAAGCGTAGACTGTGGAAGCGGTCAGTAAAGGAACAGACAAATACATTTGTGGATAGGCTGTTAAAGGGTTTGCAGTTAGCAGGTAAAGGGGTAGGCAGGAAATACAGGGGGAGTGTGACATCTGCTGGAAGGATGCTAGCAGGAGATCCTTCTCCGTGAACGGGCTGCTGGGACCTGCCGGTGCTCGGTGTGGTGGTTGGAAGCATGCATGCCTCTGCTGCAGGTGAAAGGAGGCTGCCTGCCTCTGCTTGCGATCCTGGAGTTCACCTTGTCCAAACACAAACGCGGCAAGCTGATTATCTTCCTAAGAAACAGTGACCTATTTGTCTCGTACCAAAGAAAGTGAAGTAGCTCCACCAAACCCCTAATGTACAACAAAGTTAAATAAATACAGTGCAGGCCCAAGTGCCTTGGAAGATCCAGGCAGCTGTTCAGGAAAAGTCATCATAATGCTTGGATGACACAACTTTGGGGTGTTTAACTTGTTCTTCAGTGAGTCTTCTGCAGTAGTACTGCTTTCAGGTACCAGCCTGAACTTGGCAGGACTGATGCACTGCCCTGCTTGCTGCTCTGGGTGGTGCTGGCCTAATGCTGACTGGGAGATGCAATTGCAGGAGCCCAACGCTACAGCCTCTGCTTGGTCTCTGTTCCCCTACAGCTGCTTGGATACTGCGACCGTGTTCTGCAGAGTGCAGGGACCCCATAATACTATGTGGATGAGGAGGAGGGAAAAAAAAGAGCAGCTCTGTAGAAGAGGAGAGACGGGAGAAAGTGGAGGTGCTTGGAGTTAGAACTTGCTGTCCCTTGGCCAGCAGAAGTTGTGTGAAATTGGAGTCCAAAGTGTTAAGTTGTGCAAAACCAGTCTGCAGTTCATTGGAAAATCATTGTACTGAGGATGTTCAGGAAACTCCTAGCTCAGCTGAGAAGCACAGGGGAATGAAAAATAAGAAAATTCATCTTAATCTTAGAGCTCTGCCTAAAAATTTCTGATTCTTCTGAGACATCATTCCATATGATATTGATCATCCAGTGTCACTCTGAGATTTTCCTGTGTTATGGCTTTGCTGCTGAAAGATTGCTTTATCCTAAGCATAGCACAAGTTCAATCACAGTTCTGCTTTGTAGTTCAGGCTCATCTCCTGTGCATAACCACCTTCCCCAATCTTGGGGGATTTTCCACTTCATCAAAAAAACAATAGGTCCTGAGCTGCTTCTTCGTGCGTTTTTCTTCTATTTTTAATGTTAGCATATCACTTGCTGGAACAATATATTATACAAGAGCTCTGTATTGCTGTTGACAGTGACTTTTCCTTGCTTTGGGGGCAGACTCCATCTGCAAGTTTTTGCCTGCTTGCTCAGAAGTAATGGTTTTTGGGAACTGGCCAGTTCAAGCAGGGAAACGAGCTGGAAAATACCTAACCCCACAGATCTAGCTTTTCAGTCGTGTAGTCCAGCTGGAATGGAGCAACACTGCAGTGGGCCCATCTGAAATGACTGACTTCTTGAGCAGCCCATCAGTGTGAGTGACCTCTCAGCTGATTGTTAGTCACAGATGGGTGGTATTCACAAACTGTGATGTTTTGGTACCATGATGATTAAACCAGGTTGTTTATTCCAAAGGCTGGACTGCTCTGCTCTGCTGGCAGAGCTGAAATGCAGCTTCCATTAGTCAGCTTTCACTAATCTAAATGATTCTGAGTGGAAGGTGGACTGTAGTAAAGAGCTTGCTGGTACAGTCTAGTGTAGTTTAGCTCAGTGTTGAACAGTTCTTCCCCAGTCTACCTCCTCCTCATCAGTGTGGCAGTAATTACTCTGCTGGGATGGGTTGTAGAGACACTCTCCTACTGGTGGAACCACATCAATTAAAGTCAGTTAACTCCCAGTTACTGTACTGTCATACAAGACTGGATGGATGCCAAGCTTCAGTTTCTTCATAAGATACTTGGGTTTATGTTTTATCATGTTGGGGGGAAACAAGCTTTGTGCTCTCCTGCAGGGAACGTGGTTCTGTCAGTAGCTTCTGAAGATTATTGTGGGGTGTGTAACAGAGACATGGCCTTATTAAAAAGGAACAGTAACTATAATTTAACTCCCTTGGAAATCTAAGTGAACAACTCTTAAGTGAAGTTGAGGCCTGATTATTTAAAGTATGTCTAAACCTAGCTTTAAAAAAGAAAGAGAAAATAAACCAGAAGTTTTGATTGATCAGAGAGTAGAGCTGATAAGTTTTGGTTCTCAGACCTGGGTTGGTGAGGAAACATTTCTCCTTCCTGCTAAATTACAGCTGGTACTGAGCTTATGCTAGCACAAAGTGTTTTCTTAACTGCAAATGTGATCTCAGTCTGAAAATATCTTAATTTATTGAATGGACTCCCTTCTGTAGTGTATTCTTATAAACCCTTCATTTTTGCCCAGAGCCCCTATATAGGTATCATAAAGTAAAAATAATCCTCATGTCACTAGATGAGGTAAAAAATGAATGTACTGCCTTGGAGAGAATNCCCAAATCTAGTGTGTGTGTTTATAAATAAATAAATTCAGGTGGAAGTAAAAGTAGGCTATGAAACTTGCTCATGAAATGTACCACTGGATGCCACTGTTGCTTCATGCAATGCCACACTAAAATAACATCAGCTCTGCTTGTGTGAAAAATGCAGCTTTCCCTTCAACCTCATCTTCTTAGTTCTTTATTACTTTAATCTTTGTTCATATCAAAGGAAAGGAGAAATCATGCCCCACTTATTCTCTCCAGCAACATGGTGATATGGTTCCCATATCTAGAAGTGACAGCTTGTCGCAGGAAAGAAAAAGCAATGACACACAATTTTGTGGTGTTTTTTTTTCCCTTCCCCTTCTAAGGTAAAATCTTCTTGAAAAGAAGAAAGGTTGAGATGAAAGAGCAGCCAATTTTCATTGTACCCGAATCCTGTGTTAATCACAACTAGATCTGGACACAGCCTTTACTCCTGTTTTAATGTTAGCTTAGAGAACAGGGCAGGAGGTCACTTTCCAAGTGCCTCTTTATTTCCTTTCCCAGGTGTTGGGCATTTTGTACTTGTAAGAATGTTTTTTTGCTCCTTACAGTTTTTTTTCTGCTGGGGGGAGGCAGGGAGGGTGAAGGTCATCAGGTAAATTTTTGATGGTTGTTGCTTATTGTCACAGGTTTGTAATCACCTGATTAGCAACTCTGGGACTTTTCTCCAGGTCATGCAGAGGTTGGGGTGGATTAGGTGGTTCTTCTGGTTTGTTGGGTTTGGGTTTGTTTTTTTTTTTTCTTCCTTTGTATTTTTTTTTTGACTGAAGTGACCTAATATTTTTTTTTTTTTTATTAATTTACACGAAAGTCTAAAAATCCAAGGCCTTGTTTTCAGTTTTTTTGTTTTTTTTTTTTTAATTGTTCCCCTAATTTTCCAACAAATGTTGAGACAAACCTGAAGACAGGAGGTGTCAGGGTGGTGTGTGCAGCCTGCCAGCCTGCCTGCTACAGAAGCAGTGACCACCTTCTGGAACCACCATGCTGGAGTGTGTCCAGAGAAGGGCAGCAAAGCTGGGGAAGGGTCTGCTAGAACGCTGCTGGTGAGGAGGGTGAGGAGCAGCTGAGGAACCTGGAGGGAGGGGATGTGGGGGGTGTGGAGTCTGGGGAAGAGGAGGCTGAGGGAAATCTCATTGCTCTACACAGCTCCCCGAGAGGAGGCTGCAGCAAGATGGGGCTTGGGCTCTTCTCCCCGGTATCAGCTGATAGAATGAGAGGAAATGACCTGAAATTGTGCCAGGGGAGGGTTTGGTTGGAGATGAGGGAAAATGTCTTTGCTGCAAGAGCAGTCAGGAACTGGCACCCGCTGCCCAGGGAGGTGGTGATGTCACTGTGCCCGGAGGTGTTTAAGCAATGCGTGGCCATGGCGGTCATAGGTTGCCGCTTGGACTGGATGATCTTGGAGGGCTTTTCCATCCCGATCAGTTCTCTGACTGGTGCCTGCTGGTTCGGGCAAGCCCTGCGCGTTGGCTCCGCGGCGTTGGCTCCGCGACGCTGGCCTGATGAGAAAAGGCAAAGGCAGTAGGTTGGGTCTGGTAGGGAGGCTCTGAGGGGANAACTGGCACCCGCTGCCCAGGGAGGTGGTGATGTCACTGTGCCCGGAGGTGTTTAAGCAATGCGTGGCCATGGCGGTCATAGGTTGCCGCTTGGACTGGATGATCTTGGAGGGCTTTTCCATCCCGATCAGTTCTCTGACTGGTGCCTGCTGGTTCGGGCACGCCCTCCGCGTTGGCTCCGCGGCGTTGGCTCCGCGACGCTGGCCTGATGAGAAAAGGCAAAGGCAGTAGGTTCGGTCTGGTAGGGAGGCTCTGAGGGGAGCAGCAGCCGTGGGCAGGCAGCCCTTCGAGAGCAGCTCTGTGCTCCCCGCCGGCGGGCCGGGAGCAGGCAGGCAGCAGGGCTGCAGCCCGCGGGGCTGGCAGTGCCATGGCAACGGCAGCGCCGCCCGCAGCCCCGCGGCGCTCTGCCCTGCTGCCTCCCTGCCTGTTCCCGGGCGGCAGCGCCCACGCAGCCCCCGTGGGGTCGGTGCGTGGCTGTGCTGCAGCTGCACAACCTGCTCAGGAAGGGAAGGGAGAGCGGAAGAGAGGAGCAGATGGATTTAGTTTGTTGTCAGAGGTGAACCGGCAGCTACAGTGCAGCACAGGGATCGGGCACCTGACAGCCAGAACACACTTCAGTCAGAACCAGAGATTCATTCAGTGGGTTGGGTTGGAAGGGATCTTGACGATCATCAGTTCCAACCCCCTGCCATGGGCAGGGATACTTCCCACCAGGTTGCTCAAGACCTCATCCAGCCTGGCTTGAATGCCTCCGTGGGCAACCTGCTCCAATGTCTGCTCACCCTCAACATAAAGGAAGTCTTCCTAATATCCAGCCTAAATCTGCCCTCTTCAAGCTTGGATCCACGGTGCTACTGTTCACTGTGACTCTCCTCAGTCTTCCACAGCCCAGACTGAAGTCCTGCCTGGGTTAGATGCTGTAATCCAAGTTTTGCTGGATGCTAATGAGGCTGCTGTAGATACTGAAGGGAAGGCTGGCAGCAGAGCCACTCCTGCTGTTGATACGGCAGAAACTTGTAGTGGTGACCCAGATACCATTGTGACTGACACAGTAAGTTACAGTGTCAGGAGGAATAAATGTCTCCTTCAGCCCCCTCGCGGAGCTCCAGCTGTGCCGTGGTACCTGCCCTTAAGCCGCATCTACCCAGGAAAGTGACCCACTGCCGGCAGGCTGTGGACTTGCTGGGATGTGCTCAGTTAGGAACTCGTTGTGCTCGTGGCTTCAGAAAATACACAGTGCTTGCAGTTACTGGGAAATGGCCTTCATTTAGTGGCTTTATTAAAGAACTTCTACACAGTGGTTGCCTGGGCTCTGCCACATCTGCTGAGAATTCCTGACAGTCATCTCAAGTATGACAGCTCTGTGGAGGGCACTTCTGTAGTCTCTCTCCTCATCTACCACCCACTGCTCTGTTCTGAAGCTGCCATCCCAAGTTCTCATTCGTGTAATGCCAGGCAAAAGGAAAGAGTCTCCCTGTTCTTACTGCCCTGCAGTAGGGCTGGTTTCATTGCTGAAGACTATTAAGTGGGCTTGCTCAAACAATAAAATGTAATGAGGTATGATGAGATGAAAGAAGCAGATATCTTGCTGGTGTCTTTGAACACCTGGAACAGCACTGCCTTTGTGGTTGGCAGCTGTTGGAGAAAAACAGCTGAAGGAGGTTTGGCTTCTGCAGGTGAAAGCTTGGACTTTCCTGTAGAGAAGTGTAAAGTGGAGAAGAGTGAGTAAGGTGGGACAAAGCAAGATACAAGCCTGTGTTCTTGAGTTTGTGGTGAGGTTGACCAGCTACCTAGTGTGGAAGGCAAAGCCAGAGAGGAATATGAAAAGGGATGAAATACATAAGCTGCTTCTGCCTCTCTTCCCAGCGTTCATGCCTGCTTCATCCCTTGTTCATTTTAGAGTGGGTGCAGAGACCACTGCTGAACACTGTCCTCAGGCTCCCTCTTCACTGTCATGTATGTACTTGCACAGGAGTTCTTCCCCAGTCGCCAGCTCCTTGTGAGTGTTCCTGAAGTGCACACAATTCAGTCCCTGAGTGCATCAGGAGCCTCTTAAAAGTTACTGATTTGTAGCTGTGACAGCTTTTGTTATCAGGAAGCTGCAACACATGCATGCAGTAAACAGGAGTGGCAAAGCAAGGGCCTGTCTTTTGCAGGAAGCAGCAGACAGCAGCCGTGTTGTGGAGCAGAGGTTGTGTGTGCTTCTCCATGCCACGTGCTCTGCCAGGGACGTTGAAATGGCGCTGGGTCTGTGTTAGAGCTGGGAACCATTACCAAGCTGAAAACAGTTTTTGGGTTACCCTACATAAGCCTACACTTGCTCATCTGCTGGCAAGCAGCAGCTCATTGGTTCTACCTTGTTTGTCACCTGCACAATGCAGGCTTGCACAAACCATCGAGCGGACGTCTTTACAGTGCAGGGCTTCCCTCGGCAGTCCTTTCATCCTGCTGCAGCACTGTGAGTGTCAGCACCAGTGTTTGCAGCCCCCTCTTCTGTGAGGTGATGTCTATAAATGCAGCTGGCCTCTTGGGGGATGTCACATCCGCTGGTGTATGGGAAGTGCAGTGCTGCAAGCTGGTTTATAAGGCTTGCAGTTGGTGCTGGCCCACTGTGGTTCTTCACTGCAAACCTCTTCAAACTCTCAGAGGAGTTTTTTCATCAGCTCCTAGCTCTTAAGCAGCAGCTTCCTCTGTGATAACCCTGCAGCCAGTCATTTGGTTCCTTCAAGCTTCTGTCCTTCAACCTAGTCATTAGGCCAATTATTATTAACGTTGATTGTGAATTCTGGTTTGGGCTCTCTCCTTTTGTGGTGAGTAATTAGAGGAGGCGTTTTCCCCATCAGCTGCTGCTATTCATGGAAATGTTATCACTTACCCAAGCTGCAGAACAGACATTTGTAGGCTTTATTAAAAAAAAGTGAGTAGGAGAGCCTGGGAAAAGCAAAGCTCCAACTGACTTCTAGAAACCTTTCTGTTTCCTTCTTTGCTGCCAGACAGGTCAGGCATCAGGGCAGGCTGCCCAGGGAGTTGGTGAAGTCACTGCCCCTGGAGGTGTTCAAGAAATGTGTGGACATGGCACCTGGGGATGTGGTTTAATGTCCATGGTGGCATTGGGCTGATGCTTGGACTCAATCTTGAAGGTCTTTTCCAAGTCAAACAGTTCTGTGACCGTAAGAGTGAGATTTTGCATTGGCTATGCCAGTAACAGCCAATACTGGGCACTGGTAGAGACACTTTTGCCACAGTCTCTCAGAAGTATCCATTCAGACAGCTGTGTCCAGAGTGAAAGCTGCAATTAGAGCCACAGTGCACTCAGGTTTTCAGCATGGCAAGCACCCACCTGTGCCAGGCCTTTCTTCAACCCTGGAACAGGCTGCAAGACACATCCTAACACACAGCATCCAGACCCAGCACAGGCAGGCAGAGATGTGACTAAGCCTGGCTCAGTGCTGCCCAGCTACTTGGCTGGTGGGTGACAGTGCTGCAGTTAGCTGTGACTCAGACTGGAGAGTCATGTTTGCTTTCTGACTAGTCTGAGAGGAGCATTCAGCACTGTGAAAGTATTTGCTGGTCTCATCTAATGAAGAACTGCAAATATTTAGTGTAAGAATAACAGGTTGGGAAGTCTGAGGTGTGCACACAGCTCAGTGGACAGTTAGCTCGCAGGTAGCAAGGAGCACATGTGCACAAAGTTTTGCCCATGGAAGAGCTGTTAGTGTCACTTTGCAGGCAGTTTGTGCCAGAGTGATTTTCAGCTGGCTGCACAAATAGCTCTTTCAAATTCTGCCACCCATTGCCATTTCAGCCACCGACTTTTCTTTCAAGCTGAGGGCACTGCAGCAGAGGTTGAGCTTTCCATTATGTACCTCCCTTGCACGTGGCTTTAATTCCTCTGTTTCAGTTCAGCTCTTGCAGCAGTGCTGGCCCTGTGCTTCACATTCAGCTTTACAGGACTCTCTCTGTTCTTTTCTAGCAGTGTCATCATTTTCTTTCCTGGAGCTTAAAATTACACTGTCAAGTTATGAAAAATGAAAGAGGCTTTCGCAGTCCAACTTTCCCACAGTTATTTTCCAATCTGGGATTCCTGTCCAGATTAATTTTCACTTAATACAGGAAACTTCCTCTCAACATAGCCAAACATAAGTAATGTCACCAGCTGCAAAAGGTGCTAAGATTATGTTCAGGCAGAGGGAGCAGCAGCACGGGAAGCAATGGCCTAAGGCTCCTGCACTAAGAGCTTGTCCCAATCCATTAAACACCAGTGGAGGTGGCTTTTCCCTAAGAAATGCAAGCTCCAGGCTATGGTTCACCTTCACATTCATAGATACAGGCCAATGTACATTCTGATGGGATGAAATAGTTATTTTATCTTTTTTTTTTTTTTTTTTTTTTTTTAATGTGCATGCACTCCGTGTAGGCCTTTCTGGGTGCCATGATGTAGGCACAGAAAAGTCAGGTTAAGGTATTGCCAGCCTGGATGCAGACACACACACTGAAGGCCATGTGGCACAGTTTAGCTGTCTGCTTCTATCAGATGTCAGAGCTGTACAGGCTTCATTCACAACAATGCTCCTACACCTGCTAGCAGTCAGGTGTGCTGGTGCTTAGGGCAGGGAGCTGGGAGATTTGGCCCCTTTATGCCTTAGCTGACTGCTTGGGGTCTGACTCCCTACAATTACAGAATCATAGAGTGGGTTGCGTTGGAAAGGACCTCCAAAGCTCATTCAGTCCAATTCCCCCTGCAGTCAGCAGGGACCCCCTCCACTAGGGCAGGTTGCTCAGAGCCTTGGCCAGCCTGACCTTGAACATCTCCAGGGATGGGCCTCAACCACCTCCCTGGACAACCTGTTGCAGTGTTCTAGCACCCTCATGGTGCAGAGCTTGTTCCTAGCATCCAATCTGAATCTCCTCGAACTTCAAACCTTTGCTCCTCGTCCTGTCCTTGCAGCCTTCTTGTGGCCCCTTCAGGTCCTGGCAGGCTGCTCTTAGGTCTGCCTGGAGCATTCTCTTCTGCAGGCTGAGCAACCCTAGCCCCCTCAGCCTGTCCCCACAGCAGAGATGCTGCAGCTCCCTCATCATCTTCATAGCCCTCCTCTGGACCTGCTCCGCCAGGTCCATGTCCTTCCTGTGTTGGAGGTCCCATAGCAGCACACAGCACTGCAGGTGAGGTCTCCCCAGAGCAGAGGGGCAGAATCCCCTCTCTCATCTGCTGGCTACACTGCTTTTGGTGCAGCCCAGGCTGCTCTTGGCCTTCTGGGCTGTTAGTGCACAAAGATCTACTTATCTTTCCCCACCTGGAGAACAATTGAAGAATGATACAATCTCTAGTGTTTTTCTGGATTTCATTTACTGCTCTCGAATCCATTCAATCTACCTATAGCAATATATAATGCCAAGAGGCTTAGCCTGGTTTCCCGTCTGCAATATCTCCATTTTTGTCAGATTTCCTTTTTTTTTTTTTTTTTTTTAAATATGCAGTGGAAAAGCCCAGGCAGCCTGACCAGTAAAGCAGACAATGTGCTAGAGCTACAATATTTATATAGTCTCACGTTCAGTTTCTCCCCTGGAATCCATACAGACGTGAATCCTGCTCAAGTGCCACACTGTGTACTCATCAAGGTGATACTGTCTTTATAAATCAGGCCTAGGCTGACTGTTTCCAGCAGTGTGGAAAATGTGGCAGACATAATATGAGATGGGTTATGAATCTGACAACTTAGCCACATTTATCTGTGCAATAAAAGCAGTTTATTTTTTTTATTATGTAAAATAAATCTAAGAACTTCATTGCATCACCCCACCAAAATGGAATGTCAGGTTTATGTTGCAGTCTGTGAAGCACACAGGAGCTGGGAACGATCAAAGCCATTTTACCTTGGAGCTCTTTCATAAGGAGCTTCAGAATTCACCATTCACAGCTAAAAGGTAAGCCACATTATACAGGTTATCAAGAGTGAAGAATGAAGGTGTGCAGAAGTGATAAAGGGATGATGCATACATCCTGAACCTCTGGAGATCTAAGGTTACAGAAAATGGAGAGGCAAAGAGACGTGAGAACAGTGACATTCCAGTACATCAGAACAGAACACAACCGCTATGTATTTTCATTTCATTCCTCTGCCCTGTCCTAATTAGAACACCAGGACCCAGTTCCTCTGGAGCAGCTGTGAGCAGAGCACAGAAGCAGCTTGCTAAAGCTGTATTTGAGCAAGGCAGTGGTGAAGAAAAGCAGCACCCTGGGTGGCAGTGACAACCAGTCCTGTGGTACAGATGAGCCAGACGGGAGCAGGCAGCCCTGGCTGCACACCGCAGGACAGCACAGCAGTCAGTGATACAAAGTCACTTCATTTTTGGTTGGCAAGGCAGCAGCAAAGGCAAACTTAACTCCTGCCAGAGCTGGTAGGTGCTCGCAAGAGTGACCCTCTGATGGAACAGATTTCCCTGGTATCAACGTTCTGATTGAGTTAACAAACTTGTGTTGAGCTAATTTAGTGTAGTGACAAATTACTGCAGTCAAATCCTTGTCCCCTCCCGCACACAAGATGCATTTTCAGTCAGTGTTGCATTGCCCTGCGAGGTCCCAAACAGGCCGTTTTGGCGCCCCCCCCCCCCCCCCTTCACAAGGAGCTGCCTCTCCATTGCTGTTTCTCATTCTACACCATGACAAGCCATACCCAGGATGGCAATAACGCTACAAACACATTTTCCTAGCTTCATCCCACAAGTCTTGCTTTGCAGATGCAGCTGACAAGCAAAACACCCTAGACAAGCACCTCCCACAGTGCTGAGCCTCACAGCCCCCCTGGCTTTGAAGGCACTGACTCCTGGGTTCTGCTCTGCAGGATGAGGGAAGTCCTGCCCTGGCACACTATCATTGCCCACACTCTGGCTTCAAGCAGCCTGTGGGTGTTGCATCTCAGAAGTACCTTACTCCACTTTTCTTGCCTTCAGTTCAGATTTGCTGTTGCAGCTTGCAGGTTATCTGCATGCAGAAAGGTTTCAAATCAGATGTTTGTTTCTCATGTATTGAGACCTCCTGAGACATCCTTCCAGAAACAGGACTGGGGAGATACTGCACTGCCCTGCCCAGTTAGAGGTGAAACCTGCAGGCACACTGAGCCTCCCGAGCCCAGTCTGTGCAAGAAATGCTAATGCAAGCTCAAGTATATCCATTCCCACTTCAGTGCTGCCTCCATTGACTGTTTGATTGGTAATTAAGGCATATATTTGGTTCCAGAGATAGAGGAAAAAACCTTAAATCCCAAAGGAAGCCATCGAATCTGAGCCCAAGGTTATTAATCATACTGCTTCTAATTGTATATAAAGTATCTTTACTCCCTCAAAAATGACTTTTTTAAACATTATGGGATTTAAATATGTCACAATGTTCCGGATATCTTGATTAGATCTCCTTTAATATACTGCCTCTGAATAATTCCTAATTTATTTAACAGCACTAGAAATCTCACAGAAATGAAGAAGTCTTGCTCATCATTAAGATTAAGCAGAATTCTCATCCTGACTAGACTAGCAACAAAATTTGATAAGGGGATTTCCCCCCTCCTTAAACAGTGCTTTTTGCTGTCGTCTTGCAATTAAAGTTTCAACCAAGTTCCCATTAGGCCGCTGCTGATCCCCTCTGTGAATTAGACAGGCCCTCAAGTCTTCACATTTTCAGTTAAGTCTCACTGGTAGCTAGCATCTGGGAAGGGTTTGACTAAATCAAGTGAGAACTCGCTAAGATTAAAAGCCTAAAGAGTTTAGCTCCTCATTGACATTGCAAACCCATTCTGCATTGCTCCCCTGCCGCAGCGAGATCAGGTGGCCCCACAAGACACTGTGGGGTCACCTCCCAGGGCTCACTGCAAGGGAAGGGAGGCTGGAGTGGCTGTGGGTACCCCAAGTACGCTAAAGCTTGCTGTGGATGCCCTCCATCGCTCAGTGATTCCTCAAGGCTAGGGTACGGTGAAGTCAGAGGGGGCACAGAAGCTGTGCTGAGCAGAAACCCAGCTACAGGTCAAAGGGAAGCACTCCAGAGCCCCGGAGAGAGCAACAAGTGGCTTACCAGAAGCACTGCAGGATCTGCCCGAGGGAGAACACACTTAGCTGGGCCAGGGCTGGTCCTGCAGTGGGGCTGCTTTATGTACTCTCCTCTCAGCTACAGAAGCTGTAGCAGGGACATTCTTGCTTCTTGTATGGCCTTTATGCCCTGTCCATCTTCATAGTTCTTCCAGCAAATGTCCTGACTTTGGCAAGAGCCACCACATCCTCCCTGCCTCTGGCAAGAGCACTTCCAATCTTCTTTTTTCTCTCCTTCCCAGACAAGGATCTCTGTGGGGCTCCAACCATTTGCCATGTTCTCATCTTGGCTTTCACAGATTCTCTTCCCTGCTACCCTTACAGTTCCTCAAAGAATCTCTCCCTTAGTCTTTCATCTTCCAGACTGCAAGACCCTGGTGAGGCTTTCAGACTCTCCACAGCAAGGACATTTTGGAACTGATAAGTTCTGGTTCACCCAAATCATCTCACCCTGCTCCCTGCTTCATCCAGTTTCTCCCCTTTACAGCCAACCTGTACTTGCTAAGCACAGGTATTTGCATATCTATAAACCAGCAAATATTTGCCCCCTTCCAAGTCATGCTTGGACCATCTTGAGGGAGCTCATCTTCAAATCTTCCTTACCAATCCTTGTTTCTCTCCACAGAGGCAGAAACCAAGCTCACAAATGAAAGCAGGGAGGAGAAGAGGAGTTCTGCAAGGCTAGCTCCATAGTCAAGGCCTCGAGCTTGCAGCACAGGCAAGGTCAATCTTGTCTACCCATCAGGGGCTTTAGGACAGCTGTAGAGTGCATCCAGAGGGATGAAAGGTCAGTGCCACAGAAAGGCTGTTTCTTTAAGAAAGGGATCTCCAGAAAAGGACCACGAGAGTCTTGCTGTTACCTTAAATATGCATAATAGCCTTGTGCACATCTGCTTTGGCTTTCTAAGCTTCTGCCAAAGAAACAGGCCTCAAAACAAGCATTAGCTTCCATCAAAGACCGCTCTGGAGCCAGCATCACAATAAAAAGGACACTGTACTTTTTGTCAAGCCATAGCAGTGTGGGATCGCAGGATAGCTGCCATGGAACAGAAACAGCAGTGCATACTGCATGTGGTCAGCTGCAGAGCTCACCAGTACGGTCTTGTGTGTTAGCTTTCCTCTGCTCCAAAGAGCCCCAAAACCCAACAGCATTGTAAGCATAGCCAGGAAAGGCAAAGGAAGTCAAAGCAGCAAGTGGAGAAGAGGTAGCAATGCATACGTGCCAGCTCTGCTTCAGAGCTGCCTGCCTGCTCCCAGAAAGGTTCCCTTTCACTCCCTTGGGAAGTGTCAGCACAGCTGAGAGCCAAAGGCAAGATCTTGTGCTCAGCAGAACGGTTCTGCTGCTCCATAGGCAGCCTTACATGGTGTGTCCTGCTGGCTCTTGCTGCCCGCAGCCCTAAGCAATAAGGACACTTTGTTGCACAGATGCTCTGGTGACAGCAAGGTGTCAACTGGACAGTAGCTGGCTGCAGTTCTCATATCTGCAGGCTTCCATGTTCCAGTTCTGGGGAAGATAAGGTATCTTGGTGGGAAAAGGAAGAAGAGACTTTAAGATCTAATCACATTTCTTAACCCAGGGCACTTAAGTTGTGGCCCTTCACGCTGCAGTGGCCCTTCACGCTGCAGATCCTTCCCACAGCTAGTACCCAAGAGCTGTGGCGGTTTGGACGCAGTCTGTCCTTTGCAGAAGTAGTGACTGGCAGAGGGTGCTGCCTGCCTCGGGACGTCTGTCACCCAGCCACGGGAAGCAAAAGCTCAGGACGAGGCAGCTGACAGGCTGAGCTCTTCTACTTAGCCACAGAGAACAGCTCCTGCCCAGCATGCTGCCCTGTCGTTGCCACTGCGTTTTCTGCCGCCCTCTCCAGTGCCTCTTCTTGTACCTAGCTGTGGTATTCACAACTGTTTGTGTCCTCTCAGCCACAGACTGGTTAAATCTCTGCCTTAGGACCTGCCTTTTCTTTTGCAAAGCTGGAAACTTTAGTCTGCATCTCAAGCAATAGCGATAGTAAGTTTGAAAAGAAAGGGAAAAAAATCCTTATCCTTCATAAGCTCTCCCAGTGGTTTTGAAAGATCTGGCAACTGCCCAAGAGGGAAAATTTGTCCCAATAATAGAGGCTGTGCTACTAGCAAATACAATTTCTAAAGCTGTTGATCATTAGCAAAGCACCACAGCTCAGCCTCTTTTTAACCAGCAGCACTAGACTGACTTGAGAGGGTGACTGAAGCCAGTGAGCAGAGTTTGCCTCGTGATTACTGAAAAATGGAACTAATTTCTCTTCACCCTGGATGCCTTTCACCTCTTGGCAGCAGCACTCATGCAGAATACAGATGTTAATAATGAGGAGAGGAGGAACTGGAAGTGTTTTAAGATTTAAAGGCTGGCTTTTGAGTGGTGTTGCTGTGTAGTGTGGTATGCCATGTAATTAATGCAGCTCCTTTTTGCCAATTCAAATATCTGCTCCTCTGCACAGAGCTGCACTCCTGGTGCTATTTAGGGCAATGCTCTCCTCTCAAATCATGAAGTGCTTTGGATGAAATTACAGTGATGCAGCTCACTTGCATTTTGTAAGGTCTTTGGCTTCCCCCAAAATAATGCAGCTAGACCCATAGGATGCTTTCTTGTAAAAACAAAGAAGCCCTCACCTGGAACACTCCAATTTCAACATTACTTATTTCTCTCTCTTAGATTTCTCTGAAGTCAGATTTGAGCAGAATCTTGAGCAGAGTTTTCTTCCAACAGCAGCAGCACTTCCTCACAGCTATATGCCACAGGCAAACCAAGATTGGTCACCAGGCAGGCAGTCTTCTGCCCTTGACTCAGTATTGCCTTTTCTTGCACAACCAGGGAGCTGCACCAAGCCTGCACAGGGACCAAGTGAAGAAATTAATCTCCTGTGTCTTTGATCAAGAACTGATGTTGGACAGCTTTAAAATTGGCACTTTTGTGACTACAAATAACAGCTGCAATAATGAGAATCCATAGGATTTTAAAAAGATGAAAATATTCATCCTTAGTGCTGACAGCCTTGGCCCCAGCTGCTGCCCTCATCTCACATACTCACCTGTCAGTTATGGTCTCAAAGTATCTGTTAGGGCAGGAATGTTTTCATAGCCAACTTAAGCTGCCTTCCAATTCCTGAAGGGATCCTACAGGAAGGCTGCAGAGGGACTTTGCATGAGAGTGTCTAGAGACAGGCCAAGGGGGAATGGTTTGAAGCTGAGGCAGAGCAGGGTTAGACTGGAGCTGAGGAAGAAGTTCTTCAGTATGAGGGTGGTGAGAGTCTGGAATGGGCTGCCCAGGGAGGCTGTGGCTGCCGCCTCCTTGGAGGTGTCCAAGCCAGGTTGTATGAGGCCTTGAGCAGCTGAGCCTAGTTGAGAGGTGTCCCTGCCCGTGGTGGGGAGGTTGGAGCAGATGAGCTCTGAAGTCTCTTCCAACCTGAGCCGTTCTAGGAGTCTAAACCTCCCCTGGGGCAACCTGAGGCCATTTCCTCTTGTTGTATCCCTTGATACCTCAGAAGAGTGCATTTCTGCAGCACTATGGTGCTGCAAGCCGTTAGAGATGTCTGTTGACAGGCTTGTGTGCTAGGCTCCACTGACGGTGCTAAGAAAGCTGCTGGCCCTTCCTACAGTAGCTGTAGTCTTGGGACAAAGATTAGTTCCATGCATCTTGCCATAGGAGGTGTGGGGCACTTCCCAACTGGCTGTTCAGGGGTGCATGGGTGCATGTGTTGAAGTCACCAGAGACAACCTGAACATGATCCCTGGAGGCAGTATCAGCTCAAACAGTCTGTGCCCTGCCTGCTGGGCTCAGGGAACAAAGTGCTGCTGCATGCAGATGCTCTGGTTCTGGTACCACTGAAGCTCAAACAAGCAGGTGAGGCTGACATTTGTGCAGTTGTTGTTCTCTTCCAAGTGCCTGGCTGGGCTGTGTCCAGTTGCCTCTGTGATTGCTGTGCCTGGGCTGTGTCCAGTTACCTCTGTGACTGCTCTGGCTGAGGGTAGATAAAGCCTGTCTATCACCTGGGTGATTTAAAGCAATTTGTGCCAATAGTAAAGCAATGAGAATCAAGCGAACCAAGAACAAAACAGAACCCCCTTTTCAGTTTTGATCAGGTATTTCCAGGTGAGGTGGTGCTGCTGGAGCTGGCCTGGCTCAGAGGAAAATCCCCAACCACCTGAAAACCAGGCATGTTTGATGGTCTTTGTACTGATGTTCACCTCTGCAGGATTGCATCTCCTCCACCACGGATTTGTGAGCTCTTAGGGCAGAAAAGGATTGGGGGTAAAAACGCTGGAAGATATTAAGCTGGGAACTAGAAGTGCAGGTCTGTAAGCATTGCAGTGGTAACACATTTCACCTTTTACCCAAAAGGCATGGAACTGATTGGAGTGGCAGAGTGCTCTGGGCTAATTGTAGCGATGCAAGAGACTGACCTCAGGTGAACTCAGAGCTAGGCTGCTTGTCTGGAAACAGGAGCTTTTTGGGCACAGCCTGGAATTTCCCCTTCCAGGTGAAACTGAAATTCCACATGAAGGAAAGGGTCAAATATGGAGGAAGTTCAGTGGCGTTATCAGAAGGGAAAATGTCAACATTTTATTGTCTTTTTTCCTCACATATACAGTCCAGAGGGGAATGAGCAGTCTGAAAACACCATCTACTTCAGTGTGTTGCTTCTTACTTAAACATTTGGGATGGTATGAAAATATTAGTTTGTCTGGTATGTTAGACTTCTTGTTTTTGTGAAGACCGTGCCTGCCTCCTGGCTTTACAGACTGGGGCTTTTGGTTTGTTGGGTTTTTAAAATTAAACCTACCCTCCCAGCTCTTGCCTTTTTTTCCCACTAGTCAGTAGGGACTGAGTGATAAAAGTAAGAGGCAAATGAATGCCACTAGCCAGTATTGAGTATGTTCAAGTCTTTAGAAGGCTACTTCTGTCTTCCTTGAGGTGCTGTGAAGCAGATGCTGTGTGCTGTATGCAGCTTGTCGGAGACATGCAAACAATTTATTTAGCAGTCTTCGTTTAAAGAATGAGACCAAATCAAGCCCTGCCAAAGCCTTCATCCTCACCTGTCATTTAAAATGCTATTCCCCTGTTGCTAGCTTTCATTGGAGCACTAAAGGTTTTAGATTGAAACAGAATTGGGGAAGCAGTGGTCAGAAAAGCTCCAGCTGGATGCAGTCAGGGGTGCAGCTTTGCCAGAGTTTCCTCTTGCTCCTGCAGTGAACACTTCCCTGCTGTGTAAGTCTACCATCAGTCTGCGAGGTGTGTGACCTTGTGGCTCTGTCAGTTTGTGTATGTGTAGGTTAAGCTGAAAGGGAGCTGGGCTGAGGGAGGAGGAGGAGGGAGGAGGAAGTCAGGTCTTCGATCCAAATCTAGCTGTAGGATGAAGTTCTTCAGTCTGCCCCTCGGAGCCCTGTGGCACCAGCACACGAATCAATGGTGCCCAGCTTTGCTCTGCTGCTGTCATGGAGCTGGCCCCACAGAGGAGCTGGGAGGGCTCCAGGGTCTGCTACACCCCTGCCTGGTGGGGGGCTCTCTGTGGTCAGTTAGAGCACCTGCACTTCTTGGGGCAAGGATGGCACAACTCCAGCTGCTGGTGGTGTTGCTGGCTGTGCCTCCCTTCCACACTATCCCAGCACTATCAGCACCAATGCTCTCCTCTCCCTGCACTGTGGGGTGCTTAATGTGCCTTGTTTGCCCTGGGTGTGAGCTGCAGAGTGAGGTTAGCAGCCAGGCCTACGCTGGCACAGCAGCCCAGGGCAGTTACTACTGATCTCAGCCGGCCCAGCAGTCGCTTGGAACAAGGAGGCTGCTGCCCAGTTCTGTGAGTAGACAGCAAGGGGTGGAAAGGGGAGGCAGCAGCAAGGCAGCGATGAGGCACTTGGGCAGACTGGGAATGGAAACTGGTTTCATGGGACAGTGCAAGTTTCACATCACCTTCCTAATGCAAACAGTTTTCCTCTGAACAGAGATGGAAGTCTGCAGTCAGACGATGGTGTGTGAAAAACATTTGCCAGCAAAGTTTTCAGTACAAGCTATCTCATACTGTTTTCCCTGTTAAAAGTAAACAAAAAACCACAAGCAAAACCCAAACCACAACCAAAATAAACAGCAAAACAAACCCAAACCCGAACCAAAGGAATAACCAAACAAAATCACAAACAACAAAAAACCCAAACCAAACAAAAAATAAACCAAACCCCAAACCAACACAAAACCTAAGGCAAGCCAAACCCAAATCATAGCACAGACCAAACAAAACCCAAACCCAACTCAACACACAACAAAAAACTCTTGGCTGATTCCAAGGAATCTGTGAAGCCAGCAGTGCGTGTGAGGGTGTGACCCAGGGATGCCAGCAGTGCGTGTGAGGGTGTGACCCAGGGATGCCAGCAGTGCGTGTGAGGGTGTGACCCAGGGATGCCAGCAGTGCGTGTGAGGGTGTGACCCAGGGATGCCAGCAGTGCGTGTGAGGGTGTGACCCAGGGATGCCAGCAGTGCGTGTGAGGGTGTGACCCAGGGATGCCAGCAGTGCGTGTGAGGGTGTGACCCAGGGATGCCAGCAGTGCGTGTGAGGGTGTGACCCAGGGATGCCAGCAGTGCGTGTGAGGGTGTGACCCAGGGATGCCAGCAGTGCGTGTGAGGGTGTGACCCAGGGATGCCAGCAGTGCGTGTGAGGGTGTGACCCAGGGATGCCAGCAGTGCGTGTGAGGGTGTGACCCAGGGATGCCAGCAGTGCGTGTGAGGGTGTGACCCAGGGATGCCAGCAGTGCGTGTGAGGGTGTGACCCAGGGATGCCAGCAGTGCGTGTGAGGGTGTGACCCAGGGATGCCAGCAGTGCGTGTGAGGGTGTGACCCAGGGATGCCAGCAGTGCGTGTGAGGGTGTGACCCAGGGATGCCAGCAGTGCGTGTGAGGGTGTGACCCAGGGATGCCAGCAGTGCGTGTGAGGGTGTGACCCAGGGATGCCAGCAGTGCGTGTGAGGGTGTGACCCAGGGATGCCAGCAGTGCGTGTGAGGGTGTGACCCAGGGATGCCAGCAGTGCGTGTGAGGGTGTGACCCAGGGATGCCAGCAGTGCGTGTGAGGGTGTGACCCAGGGATGCCAGCAGTGCGTGTGAGGGTGTGACCCAGGGATGCCAGCAGTGCGTGTGAGGGTGTGACCCAGGGATGCCAGCAGCGTGTGTGAGGGTGTGACCCAGGGATGCCAGCAGTGAGTGTGAGGCTCTGACCCAGGGATGCCAGCAGTGCGTGTGAGGGTCTGAACCTGTAGAAGTGAAACTGCTGGCACAAGTGCTTGCTTGTTTGTACTCTTGCAAGTGGCAGTTGTGGATTCTTGGCTGTGCAATACATGCTCTAGAAGCTACTGAGGAGTTCGTTTGACATTGTGTCAGATTTTGAGACTTCTTCCAACATGCCCTGCTTGAAGGTCGTCACTTAGTGCTGATGTCTAAACAGGGCTCCTGTGCACGGAGTTGGTGTGGAGACTCAGAGCAGAGCAGGCTGGAGTGTTTGACTCTCAGAGGAGACTTCTGCCTGACATGAAAGAAAACATTCTCTGGAGGATAAAAATGAGCAACCAAACTACAACACCTGGAATATCTTTAATTTTTGGGTGGCGTTAAGTGAGCTTTAACTGTTACTGAAATAAACAAGCACAAATTGTTGGCAGCAGTGAAAAGAGCTGCCCTGGGGGGCAGCAAGTGGCATTTATTCTGGCTTGTTACTGTGAAGGAAAGATTTGATATTCCTGGTGACGATGAAGATTAAACCAGAGATTTATGTTAATGCAAAGGATTAAAAGAATCTTAATAACATTTATAAAGATGCAAATGTTTGCCTGCATTTTATCTCTCTGCAGCTGAATGTGCCATAAGGGAAACGGTGAGGAGGAGAGCACATCCTTGCTCTGAACTGCAGCAGCTGGTTTAATACTGCTCTCCCATGGTCACTGAAGGGGAGCTGTTCCCAGCAGACGGTGTTGGAGCAGTGTCTGCGTGCCAGACTCTCTCATCCTGGCTTAGGAAGGTCAGGAAACCTGTGGCCAGCTTCAGCTGGTTTGAGTGTGGCTTCATGTGCACATTTCCAGGAACTGTAAATATTCATGGATTCATAGAAAGAGTTGTGTGGGAAAGGAACTTTTAAAATCATCTAGTTCCAACCCCCCTGCCATGGGCTGGGAGACCTCATCTAGCCTGGCCTTGAACACCTCCAGGCAAGGGGCACCCATGACCTCCCTGGGCAAGCTGTGCCAGTGTCTGCGCACCCACACTGGAAGGAGTTTCTTCCTAATCTCCAGTCTCAATCTCCCCTCTCCCAGCTCAAAGCCATTGTCCCTTATCCTGTCACTGCAAGCCCTTGTCAGAAGTCCCTCCCCAGCTCTCCTGCAGCCCCTTCAGGTACTGGAAGGCTGCTCTAAGGTCTCCTCAGAGCTTCTTCCTCTCCAGGCTGAACAGCCCCAGCTGTCTCAGCCTGTCCCCACAGCAGAGGTTCTCCAGCCCTCTGATCATCTTTGTGGCCTCCTCTGGAACCTCTCCAACTGTTCCAGGTCCTTCTCATGCTGGGTTCCCCAGAGCTGGAGGCAGTGCTGCAGGTGAGGTCAGAGCAGAGGGGCAGAATCCCTGCCCTGTGCTGCTGCTCTCCCTGCTGCCAGCACACCGCTGCCTGCTGGCTGCCAGCAAACAGTGCTGGCTCCTGGGCGGTTTGTCGTGAGCTGACATCCTCAAGTCCTTCTCCTCCAGGCTGCTCTCCAGCCACTCCTCATCCAGCCTGGGTTTGTGCTAGGGATTGCCTCGACCCAGGTGCAGGACCTTGTNCTAGTTCCAACTCCCCTGCCATGCCCAGGGACACCTCACACTAGATCAGGCTGTCCAGAGCCTCATCCAGCCTGGCTTTAAACACCTCCAGGGATGAGGCTTCCACCACCTCCCTGGGCAACCCCTGCCAGGCTCTCACCACCCTCATGCTGAAGAACTTCCTAACATCCAGTCTGACTCTACCTATTTCTAGCTTGGTTCCATTCCCCCCAGTCCTGTCACTACCTGACAACCTAAAAAGTCCCTCCCCAGCTTTCTTGTAGCCCCCTTAAGATACTGAAAGGCCACAATAAGGTCACCTGGGAGCCTTCTCCTCTCCAGCCTGAACAGCCCCAACTCCCTCAGTCTCTCCTCAGCAGAGCAGCTCCAGCCCTCTGAACATCCTTATGGCCCTTCTCTGGACACCTTCCAGCTCGAAGTAGTGGCTCCAGTAGAGCACTGCCAGCTGTGTTTCCCTGGTTTCAGACTGCCCTCCCAATGCAAACAAAGGCTACAGCAGCATGGAAAAGTATGTGCTTTATTTGGGAGCCCTGCCATATCCTACATCTAGGTACATATATTAATATGGAGAAATTATAGAAAAAATATGATCTGAAAAAGGAGGCAATTAAGGTGAAGGTGTAAACATCACTAGCCATTGATCTTCTGTCTGCTTTTCTTTCCTGCTCTTCAACCAATTGTTTACTACCAGACAAGTACATATAAACAGAAGCCACCTGGCTTTGTTCTGCAGTTCAGCTGAAGTGGCTGGAAACGTCCCAGCTCTGGAGTCAATACAAGTCTTCAAAGGGCTTTGAGTAGTTAAACATCAAGTAATCCATGTAGTAAAAGTCATAGCTTCGCTGGCGCTGAGCAGGAGAGAGCTGTGCAAAATACTGCTGTGTGATTTTAGTGGTAGTTCTTTCTTCAGTGGAGTGCCTATCTTTGAACTTGGGGAAGGTTAAGTTCTGTGGAGCACCAATTAAGTGCAAAAAAAAGTTTGCATCTTCCTCCATACTTTCAAACTTGCCCACGAAGTCGTAATCTATCAGGCAGGGGCTGCAGAGCCTGTTGACATGGTCCCAGTGGATGTCCATGCCCACCGGCCTGTGCACGTCCAGCAGGTACTGGATGAACTCTCTGAAGGTGACTCCAGAGCCTGTCCTCAGCGCTTCCTGGGTGGCGTTGGGGCGGTACCTGGAGATGATGGCCTTGCCGAACACCGGGTGGTAGTAGTTGTTGGGGTGCTCAAACTTGTCCCGGAAGGCAGACACCAGCTTTTCAAAAGGCTCTCGGACAAAGAGCATCTTTGTGTAGGTACTGAGCCTGTGGTAGATGCCTTGGTGGTCGAAGCCATCCAGCCTCTTCAGGTAGTTGCCGTAGTGCACGGTGTTGTGCTGGATGTCTGCGGTGGAGGACGCCAGCCCGTTCAGGACCATGAGCACGCGCTTCCAGTTGGAGCAGCCAGCCTTTGGCACCTCGCAGTACAGCACCCTGTACTTGTCTGCCACGAATATCCTGGAGACGTGGTAGGGAGTGATGGTCCTCCTGCTGTTGCTCTTGTATTTGGAGCAGGTTTCCCTCATGATGCGCTTTCTTTCCCTTTGGCTCTCGTAGAGACTCTTCCACTTGCTGTTGTCTCTGTCCTCAGATCTCAGCGTGGGCAGGTTGAGAACGGAGCTGTTCATGGAAATCATGACTGGGCTCTTTTTGATTATAAATCTCCTTCTCCGTTTATGGAGCCTGATGGAACTGGTCTCTTCCCCCTTCTGCTGGTCTCTCACCACCCCCAGCGCGCTGCTTTGCCTCGTGTCTGTGCTGTGGAGCTGAGTGGGCACATCCTCGGCTGGGTGCAGTGAGTCGCTCTGCTCTGCTGTTGCTGCTGCCTCTGCAGTGCTCCTTCTTAGTCTGCCCTCCTGGTTCTTGCTGGGAACGCAGTCCTGCTGGCAAAGCAGAGGAAAGGGATTAGCAAAGGAGAGAGTCTCTGGCACTGTCCGTGTCAGGTACAGCTCACTATGGATCTTTCTTACGCTCTCTGACTTCAGCAGAGTTATACAATAGAATTAATTGCCTCAGTGGTAGTGCTGAGACTACCTCGTGGCAGGGACTTCTGTCATCATCTGTGCTCACACGAAATTCAAACGCCGAGATGAGCCTGAACTGGAAACTGCAGGTAAAATTACAGCTTAACTGGTTTTCAGGTGGTGCCTGTACCCAGACTTTGACAGACACTTTTGTCTTGGATACCTTGTCTCTGAAATTCCCACACAAGCTATCTGAGTATTTTGAGGTCTTTGTTATTCCAGACTGGCTGTCACAAAAATCTCTTTAGGTCACTCTGTCCTATTCTATCACCCTGTGCCCCGCTCCCCTTTTTTGCACTTGTGTGCAGAGTGAAGCCTGGCAGGGCAGGAAGGTTCATAGTCTTTGTAAAGTGGAGTGAGGACGTAGCAGGAGGAAGGGGGAGGCAGAAAAGACTGCAGTGGGGACCTGCGAAGGTCTTGCAGAGAAGGGGTTTGATGAGAGCAGGATGAACAGGGACTCCAAAGGGAGGCTCGGGTGAGGTGAGCCTGAGACCAAAGCAGTTGAGACTTGAGGAGCACTAAGGAGTGAGAATGAAGCTGTGGCTGGGATCAGGCAAGTGAAGGACGAGGCCGAGCAGGGCTGTGGGTAAGGGGTGTGTGGGCACTGCTCCTTTGTCAATAGGTAGCTCTCTTGGCATACAGCCCAGATGTGCTCCATTACCTCCTGCTTCTCAAGCAGCTGAATTTAATCCCTGTCTGCATCTCTATGCCTCTAAGACTGAAATTAGGTTCTGGGCAGTGTTTAACTACACATCATCCTTGTTTTGAGAACTCACCTGGGAGCCAAGTGACATGTGGACCACCAGGGAGTATTTCAACAGAGGAAGCAGTTGTAGCTGCAGAATGGTTATTGCTTACCCAAGATACTTAATGTCCGTGTAGAGGTTTGAGAAATTGTCACTTTCTAATTGTCAGTCTTTATTTGCTGTCTTCTAGCATTAAAAACTGACTTTACAAGTAAGGCAGTGGATGAACTTTAAGGTGTACGTATGGGGTTAGTAGGGTTATGCTCTTTCAAGGTGCAGATTAAGTCTTAGTGGTGTTTCTACAAGTCTATAGGTGATTTAACAGATGTGCTGTCATGGAGCTTCTGTCTTGCCCCACCCTTCTTTAAGGGTGAGAGATTAAAAAAAAAAAACAGAAAAAAGGAGGATCAGTGTTGATTATTGATTACCACAACCACTGATGACAAAACAAAGCCCCCGAACTGTGTTATTTCCTTAGGTGATTTGCTTCAGCTGAGAGCTTTTGTGCAAACTCCAAACAGACCAGCACAAACCAGTTTTCAGAGAGCCATGCAAGTTGTTGCAGAACTTAGGCTTCTAAAACGTTTCCCTGGCCATTCTGGCAGTGGAGAGGGTGTGTGATGGGCAGGCTGGGAAGCCAATTGATAGTCTGCCACAGAGGACACTGAGAATTCAGTTGCTGGGAGTAATAGTTGTTTGCTTTCCAGAGACTGTTTGGTCTGTATAAAACATCAGAGGTGTTTCCAAATATTGAACTTCAGCCACTCTGGAAAGGATAATCTGATGTAGGCAGGATGTAGTTGATCATTTAGGGTCATCAAATTCAGACTTCCTAGATATTTGCACCTCTAATGGTGATGAACCTCCAGTTTTTGGGAAGCTCAAGTGCCATGGTTTGAATGTCTTCTCTCAATGTTCATCCAGAAGATCATGAAGGAGCTATAGGGATGGAGTGAACAGAGCAGGGACAGGGAGGTGATCATACTCCTGCACGCAGCACTGGTGAGGCCACACACCGAGTGTTGGGTTCAGTTCTGGGCCCCTCAATACCAGAAGGACATTGAGGTTCTGGAGCATGTTCAGAGAAGTGCAATGAGGTTGGTGAAGGGCCTGGGGCACCTGGCCTGTGAGAAGTATCTGAGGGAGCTGGGGTTGTTCAGTGTGGAG
This sequence comes from Ramphastos sulfuratus, assembly GCA_013399055.1. Lineage (NCBI taxonomy): Eukaryota > Metazoa > Chordata > Aves > Piciformes > Ramphastidae > Ramphastos > Ramphastos sulfuratus. The sequence continues at coordinate 637,619 of WBNM01029410.1, forward strand.
AAAAGGAGGTTGTGGGGAGATCTCATTGCTCTCTACAGCTCCCTGAAGGGTTGGAGTGAGGAGAGGACAGCGTCTTCTCCTTGGCGGCAAGTAACAGTACTAGAGGAAATGGTTTCAAGCTGCAGCAGGGGAGGTTCAGGCTGAATATCAGGAAATATTTCTTTGCAGAGAGGGTTCTCAAACATTGGAACAGGCTGCCCAGGGCAGTGCTGGAGTTACCATCCCTGGAGGCGTTCAAGCAGCCTGCGGACCTAGTGCTTAGAAACATGGTTTTAGCGTTGACCCTGCAGTGCTGGGTCGAGGGTTGGACTGGATGAGCTTGGAGGTGTCTCCCAATCGGCTGTTTTCTATGATTCTGTGGCGTCAGTCATATCAGCAGGCAGTGGCACTCGGGTAACAGCTGGCGGTGCACACTTTGTGCTGCGGCGGTGCCAGCCCAGCGCGGCCAGCGCCGTGCTGCAAGGCTGCCGACGGCCACTAGATGGCGCAACGTCACCATCGTCTTCTTGCGGGCTGCCGCCGAGGCTCTGCGGCCGCTCCTCTGCCGCGGCGCTTCCCGGCGCCTCGGGCACGGCTTGGAGCGCCTGCAGCGGCAGCCAGGCCAGGGAAACCCCCGCCGAGGTAAAGCCGCACAGCTTATCAAATGCACACTTGAAAAGGAAAGTTTGCAGTTCATGGCAGAGCTTTGCTGCGCCTTTCCTTTTCACGGCATCATCTGCAGCCTGGTGGCCTTGCCCAAGCCATCTCTAGCTGCACTCCATACTGGGAACGTGGGCACCATTTTCCCTCTGGGCTTCTGAAAACTTACTTGTCTTGCTTGCTGGAATCCCATGTTGTATTTTATCCCTAAACAAACAAACAAAAAAAAAATTGAAGTCATTATTTAGTAAGAATAAAATCATTAGTTTTGTTTTTGCTGGACTAAGAAGTGTGTCCTTGAGTAACTGAAAGGAAAAGGGGAATGTGTTCTGTTTAACAATAAGCAGACCACTGGTGGATCACAACTAATGTGTATTTCATAGTTACAGTGCTCCTTGGGAGGCCTCTTTATTTACAGATACCTGTTTGTGAAGTGAATGTCTCCTCTTTTACAGATGGGGAAACTGAGGTAGAGAAAAGGGATTGCTAAAAGGCCAGCAACAGAGCAAGGCACACAGCTGAGGTGGTGAGATCACAGTATCACAGTATAAGCAAGGTTGGAAGAGACCTCAGAGATCATCAAGTCCAACCCATTACCACAGACCTCAAGACTAGACCATGGCACCAAGTGCCACGTCCAAACCTGCCTTGAACACCTCCAGGGACGGTGACTCCACCACCTCCCTGGGCAGCCCATTCCAGTGGGGAATGACTCTCTCAGTGAAGAACTTTCTCCTCACCTCCAGCCTAAACTTCCCCTGGCACAGCTTGAGACTGTGTCCTCTTGTTCTGGTGCTGGTTGCCTGAGAGAAGAAAGCAACCTCCTGCTGGCCACAACCACCCTTCAGGTAGTTGTAGACAGCAATAAGGTCTCCCCTGAGCCTCCTCTTCTCCAGGCTAAACAATCCCAGCTCCCTCAGCCTCTCCTCATAGGGCTTGTGCTCGAGGCCTCTCACCAGCCTCGTTGCCCTTCTCTGGACACGCTCAAGCACCTCAATGTCCTTCTTAAATTGAGGGGCCCAGAACTGGACACAGTACTCAAGGTGTGGCCTAACCAGTGCAGAGTACAGGGGGAGAATGACCTCCCTGCTCCTGCTGGCCACACTATTCCTGATGCAGGCCAGGATGCCATTGGCCTTCTTGGCCACCTGGGCACACTGCTGGCTCATGTTTAGGTGGGTGTCAATCAGCACCCCCAGATCCCTTTCTGTTTGGCTGCTCTCCAGCCACTCCGACCCCAACCTGTAGCTCTGCATGGGGTTGTTGTGGCCAAAGTGCAGCCCCCAGCACTTGGATTTGTTGAAAGCCATCCCCTTGGACTCTGCCCACCTGATCCCACCTTAGAGCTCTTTGTGTGCTGACAGGACACAGCTGAAGTGAGTGATCCCTGATTATGGCTCTTTGTGTACTTACCTAAAGCTGTGGGGGTTCTCCCCGCCCACCCCCAGTGTTGTGTGGCATTAACTTGTACTAACCATAGTATTGGCTGAGTATTGGCCTTTGCAGCAAGCTCACAGCAGCACACAGTGGGTTATGTGTGAGTAATGGTTGTGTAGTTCTGGAGAGACAAAACAATACAGAACTGTGGCTTGCCAAATCTTCTGGCACCTACAGTGATGCTTACCTAAAAATGCAGTAAGATGTGAAAGCCATAGAAGGCAGCTTTAGCAGAGGTGTAGGATCACTTTATTGCTCCTAACCTCTGTTAAGGGTCAGTTAATAGTACAGGAGTGTATAATGGAAAAGAGTTCTTAGTTAAGAAGTTAATTTGGGGCTTTTCCCCTTGTAAAACTGCTGCCATCGCTGTCGGTGCTGCCTGAGAACTTCAGCTGAAGTCTGCTTTCCAGATCCCCAGCAGTTCTGGGCAAAGCCATGGCATGGCACTGTCAGTGACAGCATGCCTGGGACAGCTCAGTACCATCAGATCCAGCTTCCTGGTGCCATGGAAGCTCTCAGAGACTGTGTGTGCATCGTTCTCATTGCACCTTGCAGCTAAAAGGGCAGGTCCAGGCCCCACCAACCCTCTAGGGGGGTTGTGTTGGTTGGGTTGGGTTTGTTGCTTTGCTTGTTTGCTTTCCAAACTCAGATCTGCAGACTGCAGGTGTTTAGAGTCTGTGTGAAATTGCTGTGGTTATTTCTGTGCTGTTGGAACTCATCTAGCAGTGTTCATTACTCATGGCTCATGTTTGAGCTTTAACTCCATGGCAGTGAAGTGAAGGTGGATGGGGACATTGTGGTTCTGTGCCTGTTAAAAGCAAAGGGCATGTTACCCTTATTGCAGCAGAAAGAAGTTCCAGACATCTTATACAAGCAGCCTTAAGCTTTCTCCTAGCTGCTTTTCCAACCTGTTTAGCTGCAAAATAGTCATCATGAGTTAATCCACAGCCTGGTGTGGGGGTTCTGGAGGAGTAAGCCAATGCTGTGGCACAAGGCTTTAGGAGATGTTACTGAGCCCTCTAGATCTTGGTGTGATCAAGAGGCCACACTGACTGTAAGTATGTTACAGAGCAGCAAAGGGACAGACATTGCTGTCCCAAGAGCAGCAAAACCTGAGCAGTGGTGAAAGCAGAGCTAGCAGAGCACAGGTGGTCTGTGTAGACCATGGGAAGGTTCTCTGTCTCCAGCTGTAGCCACTCATGCTAAGGGCACCAATTGCAGCCACCTGAGCCAGATCTGCTTTGGCTGCCTGGCCCCCACTCAGCTAGTCGGAGCAGTTGCTTAACTTCAGGCTTTCTGGTAGCAGAGCTTGAGAAGAAATGCTGTTTCCTTCTGCAGTCAGGACTTGCTCTTACAGGCAGAACTCCTGTGTGTCAGGGATGGTGCTGGAAAGTTAACACAGGTAAGAAGTTTGGTCTGCTGCTGTGGGTGGGTCACTGCTGTTCCCTTCCTGTGGCTATCTCTTGGTTGTGCCCTTAGTAGTACTCATAATCGTGGCACTACAGACAGTAGTTACCTTTCTGCTCAGCACCACTGTGTTCCTTTGGGGGCATTGCAGTTTTGGTCTTTCTTTAAGCTGGATTGAGTAGTGCTAAGTTATGTCTCATTTTCCTGTCACAGCTCTTGGAGAGTTCCTCTGGCAATCCTGTCCATATGCGCAGACAAGAGTATGGAGTTAAGTGTTTCTGCTGTGAACCAGCTCTGGGCACCAGTGGAAGAAAGGATACCCATCAGCATGGGAAAGGATAGCAGTGGAGGACAGAGAATGCTTGTGCAGCTCTCCCTGAAAGGTAAGGTCCTGCAATGTCTGCAAACACACTCCCTTTCTGAAAGCATTTGGAGCCTTTCACAACTGAAAAGAGGTGGGAAAGGGCTTTGGTCACTGACCAGAAACCTGAGCAAGGCCTTTGAGCACACAGAGATGGGAGCGTTTGCTGTGTCCCTGCTGTGATGCAGAATGCAGGGTTAGTTGTTTTTCGCAGCTTGCTTTGGTTGTGGTCACCTGTCCTGAGTTCAGCGGGAGCAGTGGTAGCTTGTAGCAAGCCCAGACACTGTGATTACCTGTTCAAGCTGGGATGTATCTGCTGTGAAGAACAATGATGGAAAACCCCAAAATGCCACAGAAGTGCAAAAAGCAAGTGTAAGAATTATCTTCCACTTGGTTAATTATGGCTGGTGCCATTTCTGTAGTGCTTCATAAAGGCAACTTATTGAAGAGATAAATACTTTGCACTAATATGTGGTCCTTAAAAAGGATAAAAAAGAAATAGAAATGCTGGTAAGAGATGAGTAACTGTTTAAACAAGTTCTTCGTTTGCTGGCTTTAAGATGTGATGGGAACAACAATTCATGTTTAATGTAAATATTTGGTGAAGCACTTGCCAATCTCCTCAGTGTTTGCTGAATTTGTGACTTCGAAAGCTGGCTTCTCTTAGCTGCCTTTCTCCTGATGCAGTCTGTCACTTCAGATTTAGAGCTGCACAGAGAAAGCCTCTCGGGTGCAGTGAGCTCAGGGCAGTTGTGTTGCACAGATGTGTTCTGCTAACCAAGCCCTATAGTTGGTGTTATCCTACAGCTCTATGATCCATGTTACTCACCAGCTCAGGTGGGAGTGACAAAATGGTACTGTTCTGTGGCGTCTGATGGTGCCCAGGTGAGGTTAGTGATTGCTGTTTGGTGCCAGGCACCACTCTGACCAGCATGTCATTAGTGCTCAAGCAGAGAGGAGAGCTGAGAATCCTTCTGTCACTCCTCTGTCCTTTATGGGCTGGGTCAGTGCTAAACCACGTCCCTAAGCATCATGTCCATGAGGTGCTTGACCACCTCCAGGGATGCTGACTCCAGCACTGCCCTGGGCAGACCATTCCAATGTTTAAGAAACCTCTCTGAAAAAATATTTCCTACTATCCAGCCTGAACCTCCTGGTCTAGTGGGAGATCTCCCTGTCTGAAAGGTCCCTTCCAACCCAAACCATTCTGTGACTCTGAGCATGTCCTTGACTTCAGGCTGGACAGCAGGCTGGTACCAGAGTTGTTTGGAAACTGAGGTGTGACTAACAGAACAAAGCGGGTATGTGTGGGGCTGGTTTAATTGCATGCTAAAATTGATCGTTCAGTCAGTACTGGGGTCAGGTTTGGGGCCCTCACTCCAGGAAAGACATCGAGTTGCTGAAGTATGTCCAGAGAAGGGCAGCAAATTGAGGAAGGGTCTGGAGAACAGGACTGGGCAGGAGCAGCTGAGGGACCTGGGGCAGTTAGTCTGGAGAAGAGGAGGCTGAGGGGAGACCTCATGGCACTTGACAGCTCCCTGAGAGAAGGTTGTAGTGAAGTGGGGGCTGGGCTCTTCTCCCTGGTATCAGGTGATAGAATGAGAGGAAATGACCTGAAATTGTGCCAGGGGAGGGTTAAGTTGGAGATGAGGAAAAATGTCTTTGCTGCAAGAGCGGTCAGGGGTTGGAACAGGCTGCCCAGGGGGATGGTGGAGTTGCTGTCTAACAGTTTGAATGCAGGTTATGTGAGGAGCTTCAGACACTGATGTGTGGCTTATTCTTAAGCAGCTGTTGTGGGGAGCAGCACACTGCCCAGAGCTAGCCACTGACTCTTGGTTTTCCCTCTCCTCTGCCTGTTGTGGGGAGCAGCACACTGCCCAGAGCTAGCCACTGACTCTTGGTTTTCCCTCTCCTCTGCTTGTTGTGGGGAGCAGCACACTCCCCAGAGCTAGCCACTGACTCTTGGTTTTCCCTCTCCTCTGCTCGTCCTGTGCACAAACTGAGTTTCTGCCTATTGATCCTGTGCTTTTCAGTCTGTCTGCTCCAGAGACGTAGGCTTTGAATCCAGGTGAACTTGTCAGCTTTCTCTTTCCAGAGCATGCAAATCTCAGCTTCTCCATCCTGCAGGCAGTGCCATCCTGTGCTGCACTGGTGTGGTGGAGTACCTGGGCTGGCAGCAGCTTGTGTGCACTTGAGTTGATTAAAGCATGGTTGCTGTGGCTCTCGGTGACTGCAATGACTTTCGCTCTTAATGAAGCAAGGGAGTCTCTGGGCAGAGTGCTGTAGATGGGGAGAGCAATGCAATTCTGAAGGGCATACCCTGGAAAGAATTAAAAGCATTAGGTTCATCCATCAGTTTGAGCAAGGAAAAATCACAGCTGGGGGAAGCAAGGTGGAGATCAGCACACACACTGAGTGACTCCCAGTGTTTGCCATGTGAAGGGCTTGCATCCTGGCAAAGACCTGGGTATTCCCAGCTTGTGTGTGGTACCAGCAGCTCATCCTCTAGGACGGAGTCAAGAGAAACTGCAGAGTCACACTCAGAAGCACAGGGCTTGCCAAGATGTGGCTGCTGCTGCCATGCTGTCATCGCTTCCCTCTTGGTAGTTAGGGATCTTGGCACAGCATCCCTCTTGTCATCTAACTTGGGCCAGGCCTCATGCCCAGCCTGCTCTGGTTTGTCTTGGGGCGAGAGATGGCAGTAGGGACTTGCAGCATGCCACTGGAAGAGGAAGGTGAACCCTTGAAGGCAGAGGAGTACTACTGTGTTATTTCAGCTGGTCCTTGGCTCCGAAGCAGCTGAGTGCACCTCTTTGATGAAGCAATCACACCACTTACTCTGGGCTCTTTCCCTGAGAGCTAAGGGAGGCAGGGCAATGCATGCAACCTTTGCACTGCAGCCTTCATGGAGTGCTTGTGGATTTATTATGGGGGAGGTACCACTGCTTGTTTACTTTGTCTTCTCTTGCTATTTAACTATCCTAATTAAAGAGTGCTATTTTCTGGCTTAATTTACATTCCGTAAGAATTCCATGAAGGAAGCAGCAAAGTCAAGCCTGTGCTGCTGCATTCCCCACTCCTCCCGTGGCCCTATCCCTGGGAACATCGTTAATTAGCATCGTTAGCTTGCAGGCACTGTCAGCAGTTACTTTCAATTTCTACTTAATACCTTTCACTTATTCTCCATCCTCACACTTAGTATTTGCATAGTGCCTTCCCAGGATGACTTTGACAAGGACATTGCACTTTATTCAGGTGTGTTTAAAAAAAGCAAAGTTTCATGTTTGAACTCCAGCCCTGCAGTAGCACTTAGCAGGCCGTGAGCTGCCTGGGCAACCAGGGCAGTTTCAGTGACTCTCCGGCCACTACCATTTTCTGGCCACACCTGCATTTGTCGTTCACATCTCCTAGCACCTCCTGGTTTCTCTGATTCTCCAGTGTGGAGTGATGCATCAGGCCAAGAGGGGCCCACAGGAACCGAGATGGCATTGTTTGCATCTACCCTGACAAGCCACATCTGGGATGTGGTTGCTATGACAGTCGAAGCATCTGATTTGTGAGTGCATGCAAGCAACGAGTAGCCAAGTGGCTGTGAGTGTGGTCTGTGGTGTGGCTGGTGGAAGTGTGTGAGCGTCTGGCTGCGTCTGAGGGTCCTGCTGCAGCGCGTCACTGGCTGGCGGCGCACAGTTACAGCTCACTGCATCCTGCACTGGCTGGAGGCTCTCTGCGGCCGCTCTGACTGTCTGCTGAGACACTCCGTTTGCAGGTGGCACCGGCACCTGACAGCCATGTGCACTGCTGCCTGGCTCTGTGCCTTGCGCACTGTCAGTGGAGGTTGTGAGTCCTCCTGGGTGCCTCTGCTCCAGGCAGCAGCAGCAGCTGACTGCTCCCAGAGGCAACTCTTTCACTTCAGAGCTTCACTTCACACCTTGCTGAGCTGTTCCTGAGAACGCACACAGGCTGAGCTCCTGGGGTAAACCCTAGGCAAGACCCCTTTAAAAATCTTAGAAGCTACACAGAGCTGCATATAGTGCTAAACCTCACTGTTCTGTTGCTATCTCCATTGGTCAGAGGTAAAATATTTATTAATAAACAATCAGTTAACTTCAGTCTTCCTTTCCACTTCTGATGTCAGGTTATACCCATTCAGAGTTATGACTTCATTGAATTGCAGGTAACCTGATAAATGAATGGTGTCCATCAGGAGCAAACCTTTTAGTGGTCTTATAATTGGGGGAAAAAGCCATTTATAATTTCTATTTTTATTCCTGGTGGCTGAGTTCCTCACACCTTTATTACTCATTTCTGGAATGGAGTCTCTGAGCCCTCTGAACTCCACTGTCTGAAGATTTGCTATTCTGTGAAAGGGAAGCGTGGGTTTTAAACTCCCTTTGCAGTATCAGAACAACTCCTGTTTAGTAAATAGTTAATGATGCCTGTACAGCAGTAGCTTTGCAGCAGTGACAACTTTGGCATTTCCTGAAGTGGGTACAGGATCAGCTCCTCAGCAAGGGGGTAGTAATGCAGTATTGATCTTCTGCTGGCAGTGGTAAACTGCTCTCCCCATGTGTGTACTCATGCTGTGTCTTCTCACTGTGTTTTTCCTCTGGAGCACTGGGCAGTTAGTGCTGCTCCACTGCAACTGTGTCTTCTGCAAAACTACAGCAGGCTTGCAAAGAGCAAGTTCCTTACTGGTTCATTTTAGTTAAAAAATTGGCTGAAATGGTCAGCAGCATTGCTGGCTTCTGCAGGAAAGCAGTGAGCCTGGCACACTTGGCTTGGCCTGGCCTGTAGGGATGGGGTCATGTCTCAGTCTCTCTGCCCAGCCTCCACAGCTACAAAAGGAGGAGGAGGAGGTGCCTGCCTTAGGAGTGCAGCTTGGGCTGCCTGGCTGAACAGGTGCAGAAGTGTTTGCTGCTGTGCAAACATTATTGTGGTGGTCTCTCTTAATTAAGGATCCCATTGCTGATCACAAGGAGTGCTTCCCACAGAAGCACAGAATGGCAGGGGCTGGAAGGGACCTCCAAAGATCATCCAGTCCAACCTCCCTGCCAGGGCAGCATCACTCAGGGCAAGTCACACAGGAACGTATCCAGATAGGCCTTGAAAGTGTCCAGAGCAGGAGACTCCACAGGCTGTGCAGCCTGCTCCAGGGGTCCAGCACCCTCACGCCAAAGAGATTTCTCCTCGTGCTGAGATGTAACATCCTGGGTTCCAGTTTGTGCCTGTTGCCCTTTGTCCTGTCACAGGCTATCACTGAAAAGATCCTGGTTCCTTCTTTCTGACACTCACCCCTCAGATATTTGTAGACATTTCTCAGATCCCATCTCCTCTCAGGCTGCTCTTCTTCATGCTAAACAGCCTCAGGTCTCCCAGCCTTTCTTCATCACACAGATGTTCCAGTCCCTTCAGCATCCTCTCAGCCCTTTGTTCTTTGAACCAGGAATGATTTCAGTTTTTTTTTTTTTTTTTCCCCTCCTAACTTCTGCCCAGAAGATTTTCTTGTTGTATTTTGTGATACCTTCTTTGTCTTGAAATTTCTTCCACATTGTGTCTGTGTGTGAATGCTGCTCACGTACCCAGTTAGCACAGACAGGGTAGAACCACAGAATCAAGCAGGTTGGAAGAGAGCTCCAAGCTCACCCAGCCCAACCTAGCACCCAGCCCTAGCCAATCAACCAGACCATGGCACTAAGTGCCCCAGCCAGGCACCTCCAGGGATGGGCACTCCACCNACTCCTTATTAGATGCAGAGGGGAATATATTAACCAAAGATGAGGAAAAGGCAGAGGCCCTTAACACCTTCTTTGCCTCAGTCTTCACTAGTGGGACAGGTTGTCTCCAGGACAAGTGGCCTCCTGAACTGTCAGATGGATCCAGGGACCAGAACAGACCCCCTGTAATCCAGGAGCAAGCAGTAAGGGACCTGCTGATAGATTTCCATATATCCTCTTGTTTGGCCTCACATCCCATCTCACCTGAAGCATTGCAGTGGAGTAACCAATGCAGAGAACAGAATTATTGCTTGCAAAAGGTAGATGTGCTGCATATATGAACCACCTGCAGGATTTGTTGGCAGTTGGAGTTGATTCTAGAGGTTTTTTCCAACCAAAACAGTTCTCTGATTCTGTAATTGTTTTCAGTCCGAGGGCTTGTGAGCTTTCTTTGTCTCTAGAGTGTTGCAGAGTGGCTGTGGGTGGGCTGTGTGGCTGCTAAACCAAGGGCTTCGTGGTGGTGTTAAGTACTGTCTGGTCGTACTGAACACCTGCACAAGTGATGCGTCGACAGGAGCCTCTGGCAGCTGTTTCTAGTCACGCTTCCACCTGATACGGTAATGCTACAGAGATCTAAACCTGGCTCTAGTGTCTTGGCTTAAACCACACTCCTCTGTGAGTCCTTCCAAAGAGACTGGGCTCCTGTACAGCTGGACACCGGTGCTCCCCCAGCACTGCGCCCACACCTCCTCCTCAGGGCTCTTCTCCCTCACCCTGAAGGCAGCACAGTAACCAGAACCCTGGAGAGCAGAGGTGCCTGCCAGGACTGCTAACGTTTGGAAGCTTTCCCCACCTTCCCTTACCTGCACGTGGCTCTGGTCAAGAGATAACCTTGCAGATGGTTGGAAATCCAGGTAGGGAGTTCCTCTGCCAGGGGCTGAGGATCCCTAAGCCACTTGTGACTGCATCAGAGAATCACTGAGTGCTAGACTAAAGTAAAGTAGGGTCAGGAGGAGAATCTCATTTGTTTCCCTGGATGTACTGATGGTTATTTGTATCTAATACTTCCTTTAACACCCATAAAGTGGCCTCTTGAGCTGGGTGATGGGCTCGGGGAGCAGTGTGTTGCCCTGGAATTCCATGAGGAATTAGTTCAGGATCTGCTGAGCCACTTGGACACCCACAAGTCCATGGGAGCGGATGGGATCCATCCTAGGGTGCTGAGAGAGCTGGCAGATGAGCTGGCCAAGCTGCTCTCCATCATTTCCCACCAGTCCTGGCTCACCAGAGAGGTCCCAGACACTGGAAACTGGCCAATGTGATCCCCATCCACAAGAAGGGTCGGATGGAGGAACCTGGGAACTACAGGCCTGTCAGCCTGACCTCAGTGCCAGGGAAAGTGATGGAGCAGATTATCTTAGGGGCAATAACTGCGCACCTGAGGGATGGCCAAGGGCTCAGGCCCAGCCAACATGGATTTAGGAAGGGCAGATCCTGCCTCTCCAACCTGATCTCCTTCTATGATCAGGTGACCCGCCTGGTGGATGTGGGGAGGCCTGTGGATGTGGTCTACCTGGACTTCAGCAAGGCCTTTGACACTGTCCCCCACAGCAAACTGCTGGCTAAGCTGTCAGCTCGTGGCTTGGATGGCAACACTCTGTGCTGGGTTAGGAACTGGCTGGAGGGCCGAGCCCAGAGAGTGGTGGTGAATGGTGCCACATCCAGCTGGAGGCCTGTCACTAGCGGTGTCCCCCAGGGATCAGTACTGGGCCCCATCCTCTTTAACATCTTCATTGATGATCTGGATGAGGGCATCGAGTCAGTCACCAGCAAGTGTGCAGATGACACCAAGCTGGGGGCAGATGTTGGTGGGTTGGAGGGCAGAAGGGCTCTGCAGCAGGACCTCGAGCGCCTGGACAGATGGGCAGAGTCCAAGGGGATGGGGTTCAACAAATCCAAGTGCTGGGGGCTGCACTTTGGCCACAACAACCCCATGCACCTGGAGGTGTTCAAGGCGGGTTTGGACGTGGCACTTGGTGCCATGGTCTAGTCTTGAGGTCTGTGGTAGTGGGTTGGACTTGATGATCTTTGAGGTCTCTTCCAACCTTGGTGATACTGTGATACTGTGTGATACTGTGATAAAAGTCCAGCTATTTGTGACCTGTAGAATGCTGCTGCCAGCTTAAAACTAGTGAATAAAATTTCTTTTTCTATGCATTGCTATTACTGAAGTTGAGAAGTAGTAAGCCCTAGGTAGTGTCCTACATCTTGATAAAATGCTGCTGATTTTGTTCCCAACGAGAGTTACTTTCAATAAAAACCTAGTTTTAGATGGCTACAGCTTAGGCAGTAAGTAACAGCACACAACAGCTACATCTTGTTCAGTACAGCTTAATGAGAGCATATTTTTCTTTTCCAGTCAATTTTCTTTGTCCAAACTCAGAGTAAAAATAGAAAAGGCAGACTTCCTGCAGGAAGCACAACCTGGCCATCTGCACAGCCTTTCTCCTTTTCCCTCCTCCTTTCTTTTTGAGGCCAAAGCTGCTGTTTGCAGTGTACCTGAGAGCCTTTGCTTTTGCAGCTTAATATTCAAAAGTGTTCTCGGTGCAATTCGTAACTGGGTTAGTGGTGAGCTAAACCCTGCCTGCCTGATGGGCTGCTTCCTTCCCATGAGCTCTGGCAGTGGTGCCACTGTCTGTGCCAGGTGAAGGTGAGGCTCCTGAGCAGCGTGGGGTTGGAGCTGTCAGGCTGCTAAGGCTCCTGCTCGGGCGCGGCTGTTTTCCCACGGATCTTTACAAGCCTATAACTCTTTTAAAAAGCATGCCATTAGATAGATACTGAAAGGGAAATGCTGATGGTGGCTCTGCAAAGCCAATAAAGCTGCCTCTATTGGCTTTTATAAAGCTCTTACTGCTTGCAGGGTCTTCATCTCAGCAGGCAGGGAGCCACGGTTAGCCACTTCCAACCTCTTTCTCACAGGCATCTCCAGGGGGCTTTGCCCCTGCACTCCCAGTCCTCCACCCCTGTGAATGCATTTATTTTTTAAGCTTCTGCCCAGTAAAGTCAAAATACCAAATATGAAGCCTATACACCTGCTCTGAGGTGTTGCTAGCCAGTGGAAGAGGCCAGTGATGGCTCCTGGTTAAGGAACCAGCTTCTTCCTTTGCCAGTGTTGCAATAGGGACGACAGTAAACATTAATTTTCATTAGGCCCTTTGCTATTAATCTCAGTTTAATATCCGTTTCAGATGTTCTAGATAAATCCTTAACCTTTCAGTTGTTCCCTCTTTTGTAATCCTGTATCAGTGATGAATCTTGGCAGTGACAAATGGTGCTGTTAGACCCCGCGACTGCTGCTGTTCATGTTCTTCCCCCATGCATTTTCTTCAGAGGGAGGAGGAGGGGAAGGGGACAGGCTAGGGAGGACAGTTTGAATACTAATGCCCATAACTAGCATTCTTCTCTGTCTTCTCTTCCTCCCCTGCCTCAAGCTGTGAGGTTGTCCTCTTCAAAGGAAGCTAGGAACCTGACTGGTACAAACTACTTGCTTGTCTTGGTGGTAAATGAAGCAATGTTAGATGATTACTTAGTGATCCCCAGCCTTCCAGATCACTTAGTTCCAACAACAGTGCACATAAATACATGAAGAAGGTAGGCTGTCTCCTGAAGTAGAAATCAGCCTGTGCCACTGACATGACTTGCAGGGAGCTTGTATCCTGGCCAGGCATTGTTTGATAGCACAGCCAGCACGCCTGAGGGGGATGTGCACCTTAGGGCAGCCGGCGAGCCCAGAAACCTGCTCCTCTTGAAAGCTCCCAGACCTCCGTGCCACAAAGATGTGCTGCTTCCCCTCTTGTCACACAACAAGGGACAGCTAACAGGCATCCTGTATGCAGCTCATTTGTGTTGGGCTGGAATGAACTTGAGCTCTAAAGCCTTTGAGTCTGCCCTGCCTTTACCACCAGGTGCAGTAACTCACATTTATGAACAGTCCTACTCCAGGTATCAGTAGTGGATGCCTCAGGGTGGACCTGAGCAATAACCCTGACTTGCCATGACAGGAGCACTTCTGGTGCTGCTTTTCCCAGTTCAGATCCAGGTGCAAATAGGATTTTGAAATGAAGGCAGCAGATTAATGTAGGAAACTTTAATTTCGTGACTGTTCCTTTTCTCCTCTAGGAACCACCATTGTCATTTTTATAGCTATCAGAAGCATCAATGCATCATATGTTAGAAAGTTCCCAGGCCTCCCTCTCTTATCCCAGCCTACTCATGGCTTCTGAGATGCCTTCATTCGCTTGGTGTGTTTCTATAGTTTGAAGAAAACAGTTCAGACAATTCCAGAGCACAAAGTTAACAGAGCAAGTCAGCTCCTGTCTAGTGCAACAGTTTGGTAGTTAATAAATCTCTTAAAATGTCATGAAACTGTTAAAAAATAAAGAAGAAAATGAATAATTAATATCTGTCTGATAGGAAGACATTGGGTTGGGAGAATGGGAGCTGCATTTCATATGGGGAACATCCTCTGTGATTAGTCTGCTGTGGTGAGGATCTGAGAAGAGGAGACTGTGAGGAGACCTCTCTACAGCTCCCTGAAAGGAGGCTGGAGCTAGGTGGGAGGGTGGTCCCTTCTGCTAAGGAAGGCTGACAGGACAAGAGGCAATGGCCTCAGCTTGTGCCAGCAGAGGTTTAGCTTGGACGTTGGGAAGTATTTCTTCACTGGAAAGGCTCTCAAGCCCTGGCACAGGCTGCCCAGGGAGGTGGTTGAATCATCATCCCTGGAGGGATCTGTAGACCCAGCTGCTGCATCATGCACTGGTTTGCTCTGCAGGGTAAATCAGGGAGAGCTTAGACATTGCTACCCTGTGCTAGCTGCAGGGGCTCTCAGCTGTAAGGCTTTTGCTGACCCATAGGAGACCAGCACAGTGAACTTCTGGGCAGCTGTAGCCCCAGGAAGCTTTGAGATGAACAGGGAAATCATTCAAGGAAAAGACTACAGTGCCAGGGAGCTGGCCAAGAGCAGGCTCAGCCTTCTGAAGAGATGCAGATCTGCAGCTCAAGGCATGTCCAGAAGAGCTGAATATGTCTCGTACCTTCAGGGACCTGGCTCAGACCTCAGATTTGCATGACCCTAGCAGCTTCATCTTGTTTCTGGGAATGAGTAGGAATAATCTTTCTTGCCAAGCTCTCAGGGGTGCAAAGAGCTTGGAGATTCTCCAGCAGCCTGTAGCAGCAAGGACAGTGCTTTGGTAGCATGGTGACAAACAAACCCAGAAATAATGAATTCTGCCCTGTCTCGTGAACAACTGTAAGGGCTCTGTGCTATTTGCTAATATATTTATATTAGGTGCTAAAGTGAAAACCCAAACATGCTGTCATCTTCAGACACACTCAGGCAATTAAGCGCAGCTCTTGTTATTGTTTTATAATTCAAGCCTAGTGAAGTCATAAATTAAGAAGCCCATTAAATTTTCAATTGCATTAATAGGAAAATTCAACTTATTCAATTCCTCACTAAGGCCCAGCAGCAAAAGACTGGAAATGTTTTTTGTGTGTGTGTGAATCTGTCCCTGTTACTCCTCCTTGCCCAGATAGCCTCCTGTACCCTCAGTGCAGGAGAAATAAAGGAACAGCAACTGCAGAAAACAACACGGAGTTTAACACTGATCCTCTTTGGCACAATGGACATAATTTCTTTAGCCAGCCCTCCTGCCTGCCAGCCTGCCCCACAAACAGCTGCAGGCATCTCAGCAGCGAGTGCAGCACCTCTGTGCTGCCTGCTTGGCACCGCTTTGGCCGCAGCACGCAGCAAACGGAGGCTGATGGCACCGTTCTTGTCTGGCAGTGCACGGCACGCCTGGACGCTCCAGCCTGAGCTGTTTAAATAAGGCAGTGTTCAAAAGGTGCCAACTGCCCCTGCAATCAGACCTTTAGTGGAGAGTGCAAGCAGGAAACTTGGGGAGCTGAGGCTCTGCTCTGGGAATGGCTTCGCAGCCACAAAGCCTGCACGGCTGAGGCACTTCCCTTGTGCCGTGGAGGGGCTCTGGGTACTAGGCAGTGCTTCAAGCCCAATTTGCAAATCAGTGTTTGGTTTAAGCATTCACCTCTGCAGCACATAGCTGGAGCTGAACAATTCATAGATTCCTAGAATGGTTTGGGTGGAAGGGACCTTAAGGATCATCTAGTTCCAAACCAGGGTAAACCAACTGGAGTTCTGTGCAGTGCTTTCTTCACCGTGCTTCCTATTGCCAGTCAGAGTAATAAGGCTTTAATGTACTTTTTCCATTTATTGCTTTTGAACAACACTGCAGCAATTAAGCATTTGAAATAATTTCATTAACCTTGGCCTAGTCTTGCACTAAGAATCTCCTTAATTGGGCAAGTGTGGCAGGGCTGGGAGTGCTGTGATTACTGCAGTGATGCCAGTCCCCTGGCAATGTGTCACTTCTAATGTGACAGCTGTATTCCAGCAATCAAGGGTTACAGCTTCTGGCAGCACAGAGTTCTCATTATGCCATTTCTGCTCTGCAGTAAAATATTTACTTCAAAGCAAGCTGCTTCCTGCTCATCCCTAACCTGAGATCAGAAGTCTTCCTGTTTATTGCTCTGGGACTTCCCAGCTAATAGCTACCTGCAGCAGCTGGGTTGGTCTGTGGAAGTTAATGCTCAGAGACTGACCTAAGGAATGCTGTTTCTAAGAGGAGGAGACAGTGTGTGTGTATGTCTGTGTAAGGGCAACAAATCAAAGGCTGTGCCAAAGTACCTTTCTCCTTTGAGGAAGTGACCTGGGAACAGCTAATGTTTCTAGGAGGCTTTAAGAACTCACTGATGTCACACAAAGGTGATTTTCATGAGCTTCTCTGTCAGTTAATCTGGGAACTACTCAAACTTTCTAAAATGGCCTCCTCTTGGCAATTCAAAAACAAAAGCCCCATGGTACCTGCCTCGAGAGGATGCCACAGCAGGAGCCTGAGTCCCTCTGGCTGGTTTTGGTGAAGGTATTTTGAAGAGGATTATTTTTGTTGGTTTTTATCCTAAAGCAGTGACTTTGCCTCAAAGTCCAAGTGGCAAACAACCTGTAAGTGAACTGTGAGGCGCTGGTTTTGCTACAGCCAAGCGTGCTCGCGTTTGCAGAGGTCAGAGCTTCCCCTTCCATCCCCTCCCCCTTCTGAAATGGCTCTGAAAGGGCATCCTACAGCTGGGGAAGGTTTTACTTTATTTTTTTTAGTGTCGTAGGCCAAAGAATCAAACTAAATTAAATGGGAAAGAAACATGGGGAAAAAAAAAAAAGCCTGGAACAATTCTGACTCAGAACTGTGTGGCCAAAAATAGAAGCAGGATTTTGTAGGCTCTAATGACTCTGGTGGTGATAGCAATTGCAGTGGAAATTAGCAGAGCTCCTCGTAAAGAGAATCACTTTTCATCAGCTCCTTACTTTTAATAAATCAGCGCTGGGTTTTAATTTGTAATTCAATTCCCTTAATGCATTCACCTTGTGCGACTGAGGGATCGGCGGCTCTGGGTGGATGTGTTGGGTTTGCCCCTCTGCTGTAAAGGTCACGTCCTAATTCCAGCCACTCTGGAAGTCAGCAGTTGTTCAGTCCTGTTGGAACAGAGAAGATTTCTCTGCAGCCTCGAGGAGGGCAGCCCAGCACGCTTTTGGCAGCAGAGTGGTTTGATACGTTACTGCTGCCTGACAAACTCGATCCAGGGTCCTCATTAATAATCTTATTAATGTTTCATCTAACACGAGGGAAATGGTAAATAAATTGTGGCTTTAGCCCACTGCTGAGCTCCCAATTGCTGCTTGTCTCCCTCTGACTGCAAGATATCAATTTTTTAATACGACAGAAATGTTCTAACAATCAAAGGTTAGGATCCTAACAGCAAGAAGGCTTCATTAGGTGATCTCTGCACTAGAGCGAAATAATGGCTGTGGAGCAAGCTGCTCTCCTTGTAACCCTTAAGAGCAGCTCCTCGGATTACTGTTCACCAGCTCCTGCTTAGGGATTCAGTTGCTTTGCTGCCTTGGGTTTGTGGCTGCTGGGATCATGTCATGCACCTGTCTGGAGCTGTGCCACGGAGAGCACTGAGGACGAATAAATTGCAGTGCTGCTCCCCAGCAGCACTCCCAGGTTGGTGCTCTCTCTCCAGCCACTCAAGGCCATGTCCTTTCAAAGTTTAATGAAGGTTTCATAAGGCAGCAGGAAGCCTGCTGGAGTGTCGTGGCCTTCTCTCATCCTCTGATCCTGCACAGAAGCCTGCAATGCACAGCCAGAGGAGTGTTGCACTTGGGAGAGAGAGCATTTAAATGGTGTCTGATAGTCTCCAGTGTGTGTTCTGCAGAGCTGGAACAGTAAATAAAGATTTATTTTCTCCAAACACTAGGGCTTCACAGCAAATTAATACAGTTTGCCTCCTTCAGTATGTAGCAGAAAATTGGCAAGGAGATGAAATCATCAATACTTCATTATTAGCAAGTGACTGTAGGTGCAGCTGCTGTGTATTTATTTCTTATTAAGCATAAAGCAGGGGAAAACTCAGGATGCCTGACTCCTCCATCTACCCTGCAGCCTATTTCTTTCTCTTCCTGTAGGATACAATTAAGGCATTTTAGGAAGAGATTATTAGGAAGAAACTGTTTCCAGTGAGGGTGGTGAGACCCTGGCACAGGTTGCCCAGGGAGGCTGTGGATGCTTCCTCCCTGGAGATGTTCAAGGCCAGGTTGGGTGAGGCCTTGAGTGACCTGTGCTGGTGGGAGGTGTCCCTGCCTATGGCAGGGGATTGGAACTGGATGAGCTTTGAGGTCACTTCCAACCCAACCCATTCTGTGATTCTATGGAAGCTGCAAAAAAACAGAGCAGTTTGGAAAATCCCATCCAGATATCTCTGTGGTATCTCTTAACCCTTCCACACCTTGGTGTCTAATCAGCAGTGTAACACACAAGTGCCAGGCTGCTTTGAGTCACAGGCTGCTGCCAGCAGCTGAGCAAACCGTAACTTCAGTTCTGCTCTTGTCAGTGGGTAAGATTCAGGGAAAGCAAGAGAGCTGTGCATGGATTAGCATCTCCTCAGGTGTTTTACTGTTTCCCACTTTGCAGCTCCCAGGCACCCACTCCACACGTAGCAGCATTGCACACTGTGGCTGCATGGTTGGCTGGGCTCGTGGGAGGTGTGATCTGATGAGTTCCTGGGGCTGAGCTTTCCCATCCCTTCTCTATATGGTAGCCCCTAGCATCTGGCAAGTAAAAGCACAGCTCCCGGGCCCTGCTAGGTGAGCGGCAGTCAGTGCAGACCTTAATGGGTAAAGGAAAGTCTCCACTTCAGCACAGGCTTTGTCATTCTCCACTGCTGGCTACAGAATCCTTGCTGTGGAAAGAGAGAAGAGTTTGGGAAAGGACAGCATTCCCTTCAACATTGTGAGGATAGCAATTAACTGCTTTGGTACTTCCTTGAGATAGTTTGAATTTCTCCCTCGCTGCAGGAATATGACTGCACAGTGTGTGGCGTGACGCTGGGGCAGTGCCGAAAGTGGCTCCTACAGCACAGCTGGCCAAAGTTCTGCAGGCAAACCCAGAGCTGAAGGTGACTAGCTGTGAGAGGTGCCTGGCTGCTGAACTGAGCACTGGAGGCCAAACTGCTTCATGCACCCTACTACTGTGCCAAGGAGCAGCAATGGGCTCTTCACTGCAGCTTGACCAAAAGGGGCAGTTGTGGAGCCTCACCTTTGCAACATCCCAGCTTGCTTTAATAGTTCTCTGTCTTCTAGGAAGAACCCTTGGGATTTCCATGCATAGCCTTCACCACAGCCTGGCTCTTCTGTCACCTTTCTCTGCTCTTTGATTGGCAGAGGCATTATTTGCTCTTGTAGTTGCCCCTAAATGGATGCTCTCTGGAGTGGCTGTGAAGGGACCCAGGTGTCCCACTTCTGAATTTGGTCCTCTGTAGCCTGTCTCGAGGTGTGTGACACTTCTGTAGTGTGAAGTTGCCCAGTGAATGTTGCATATTTGTCTGTACTGCTGGCTTTTCAGCAATCTCATTGCATCTTGTAAATATTTGCAGCAGTTCTTGTCTAAAAAAAAATCATTTGGGTACTCCTGAGGCTTTAAATTGCGTGGTGCTGGGAGTGCTTTGCAGAACTCTTGTCGTAAACACACAGGAACAATTTTTATTGATTAAAGAAAACAGCCCCAGTGAGCGTGCATAAAAATAGAGAGGGGAATTTTCTAACTGCAGGAACATTCACATTGGCTTGCAGAGTAGAAAAAGGACTGGTCAGGATTCTTCACCTCTTGCCCTTGCATGTTTTGTTCTACAGCTGACCTTGCTATAAAACGACTCAGGCATAGCAGGCAAGAAGCTCTGGTGAGAGCTATGGAACACAGGACTTGGGGGGGTCTGTTGCACGCATTTATTTAGCACAAGCAGCTCTTCAAACTGCAGCCTCTGCTGTAACATTGGCACCTACAGAATGAGATTGAGAAAACCAGGAATAGTAACTGGGTTAGATTTTGTTTCCCTGCAAAATGGTTGCAGTTTTTCTCAGGGGAGTGTTCTCCTTCCCTGGCCTCTGAAGATGCTGCAGTTTTTCACCTGGCAGTAATTGTGTAGATTACTTTTTAGGAAAAGTTATTTTTAGAAGATTTTTATCTTTTGATCTGCAGTGTGGAGAAAGGCAGAGAGAAACTACCAAAGGAGTCTAAATAAAGCTACAATAATGATGATACAAATGGAAAAAAAAAAAACCAAATCTTCAGGTTTCTGATAAATGTTCTTGGTGAGAAGCAGCATGCCAGGACTTCTGTCAAGGACACCATTCCTGGGACACGAGTGACAGCTCTGCAGGTCTCCTTGTAACAGAGCTGCGAGTGCCTGTATGAAACTGAAGCCATTTCAGTGATGTCTCTGAGCCTCCATTTCATGGGAGAGGCTTTTTGGCTGCTCCAGCCCTGTGCTGGGTTCAAGGCAGTGACCTGAAGGTATCCCACTGCCTGAGTCAGCCAGGCTTGGGCTGTTTCCCATCGCCTCTGCCTCAGAGTTGGTCACCAAGGGTCACTCAGGGTCTTGTATTTCCTCTTGGGTCAGTAACCAACATCACAACAGCAGTCAGGGTGGCTGCAAGGGAGGCTCCTCCTGCTTTTCTGAGATGTGCTGGGTGACAGAACACTACCCAAGTGCTGTGTGTTCCAACTGAACTTAAATAGCAGCTCTGGCAGGGAGCAGCTGCTGAGCAGCCCAGGACACATCAGCTTTCCTGCAGAGCTCCACAGCACGGGTAAGAAATGGAATCTATTTCAGCAGCCTCTATGAAAAGTATTGGTGTGTTCTTCCTCAGTCACCCCTCTGCAGCTCTTTCTCATGGGTATGAATATCTGTGACTCCATAGGGGTCAAAATCCTTTTAATTCAAAAGGTCTTGAATAGCATCATCACATCTGCACCATCTTTTGCAGGCAGGTGATGGAACAAACTGGGCTTGTCGAGTCTGAACTGAGCTCTGCTCCAGATTGCCTGCAGGTTACTGCCCTTGCTGCACATGGGAATTGTGATCCTCTTCCTGTTGGCTCCTTTGCTGCCCCAGGTGGTAAATTTGGGGGTCAGAGATGTTTTCTGAGTGGTTCGATGCACACCTACCAGAGTGGGTTCCAGCTGGGGAGGGCTAACACAGAGCTGACCCAAACCTGGTTCACTGGCACTGTTTTTGTTTGTCTGAGCTGTAACAGCATTGGATCCTGTGGAACTTGGCTCATTTGTGAGTAGAGAAAGATCCATCCCGAGTATGTGAGTAGATGGAAATGTAAGAGAAAGAAGCCCCCAGTATGCAGAAGCCATGATCAGAGGTAGCCCTTCCAGGCACGATGTAAGACAGGAGCTGCTTCTCACACTCAGCAGAGCAATGTAATGCTGCTGCTCCTCCTGTGGTGCACCAGCACTGTGCACTTGGGCACGACTCTTGGCTACACTTCACCTCTTGCTGCTACTGTACTGTGGGCAGGAGTGACCTTAGAAGGCATGCCAGTGACTGGCACCGGCTCGTGCCCTGCTTTGACCACCAGTACACTGAAAGTCACAGGCTCAGGCAGCCTGTGGTGCCCTTCTGTGGTCTCCAGCTTGCCCCAAAAAGGGAAGGGATTTAATTAAAGCTGTTATGGAAGTAGCAGTGCATAATGATTTACCCTGAGAGCCAGGCCCGATTCTGGGAGATTAATCTGAGTTGCTGTGTTTGAAAGGCTGTAGCTAAATGTAATCACTGAAATTCCATATCTGCAAGCCTGCTTGTTCCAGGCATAAAATGAAAACCAACTCTGTATTTACTCAGACCATTTCTGTTGTTTGAATCACTTTATGGGTACATGAAAGGCAGCCTGATGAAATGAATTATAGATATAAACCCCAGCAAGAGGAACATGCATTGCAGATTTTTATATTGCATAAGGGCCTTCTTGGGAGTTCAGCTTGACAAAAAAAAAAATCTTCTTTCTTCTCCTTTTATTTTTTTTTTTTGCCTGCCTTTTTCTTTCATTGCCTATGAAATTGAGATGAGGACAAAGAAAGATATTAAAACCTAGTTTTCCTGACTCGGAGTGGGAAGGCTTGTGAGGCAGCAGGATGCTCTCTGCGGTGCAGAAAGTGGGTAGCAATCAGAAATCAGGAAATGTAAAGGTCCAGCATTTGAAAAGTCCCCCCATGGGGCAGTAATCTGCAGGCTGTGTCTGCAGCTTTGCAGGAGGAGGAGAGGCTCTGAGGTAGCCATTAGCTAACACTAATTGCCAGATTATTTCTCACAAGAAATCCACAGTGTTGCCATGAACTAAAGGAGTAAGCTCCTGAAGTGCTGCTGCCAAAGAGAGGGGAGAAGCAGCACACTTTGGAACATGGACATCTCCTGTCTTCTGGTATCTTTCTTTTTTTTTCCCTTGTACACCTTATTAGCTTATTTCTTAGCTTTACAGATGTTCACAGTGGCTGTACCTGAAGTAGTAATGACTTAGAAAAATTCTGCCTTTCCAAGAAACAAGAGAGAAATAAATGGGTGTAAAAGCTTTTAAAAGTCTATCTAGAGGAAGAGTCAATATTACACAGTTAAAACTATTTCCATTTGCTGCCAGATGTGATAAAGGAAGGAGCAGCAATGCCTGTGAATTGTTCAGTTGATGTTCAGTGCATCTCAAGGTGATTTCTGCTCACTACAGTTTGCTGTGTTGCATTCATGGAATGGTTTGGGACAGAAGGGACCTCAAAGCTCATCCAGTTCCACCCCCTGCCATGAGCAGGGACACCTCCCACCAGCCCAGGTTGCTCAAGGCCTCATCCACCCTGGCCCTGAACACCTCCAGGGAGGAATTAGCTTGATTAAAAAGTTGTTTGTTTGTTTGTTTGTTTTTCTGGAAAGGATAAATTTGCATCTAGCTTAAAGAGAAGGTACCTGAAGGTTTTGCAGGAGTGCCATTAGCCAGTTGGCCTTAGTGAAGAAGTAGCTTATTGCTAGGTACTTCTGAGGCTTGTGTTGTGTTTTCTCAAAGTATGAGGGGAAAAAGGAACAAAGCCAAGAACCTGCAAGCAAACCAGCACTGCAGGATGATTAATGTGTAACGGAGAACTGCTGGATGATGGTGTTCAGCTGACTATAAGCATGTCTAAGGAAGTAATTTTTCTCTTTAAGGTATGCATCACCTCGAGTTGGAAATGCAATCTGTTTTATTTTTCACTGGTGCCTCCCTCATTAGGGTGTGGTTTTGGAAAGAAGAAATGACTGCAGAAGTAGCTAAGGCTTGGCTTATTGAAATGTGTTTCAGGATTTAATTGATCTTTTACAATGTTTTTTAGATTTAAAGATTGCTTTGATTTTTATTAAATGAAGCAATGTATCAGCACTGAGGCACAAATCCAAAAGCACAGTTTGGGTTGAAATTCCCTGGTTAGACTGAAAAGAATGCAGCCTCCAGACCCAGCTGGCCCTGGCTTCCAGCATGCTGATGCTGTTCCTGGGGCTGGACGCTCCGTCCAGACTGTTCCCAGAGTCCTCAACAGCAGCTCTTGAGGTGGCCATTCTGGAGACTGCTTGATGGAGCCCCTGGTGCACTGCACTCTTTCTGGCTTTGGAAGAGGAAGGCTTTTGCTTAGAGCTGTGTGACACTCCTTGTGAGGTCAGCACCCCTGTACAGCCTGTTAGCTGAGGTCAGTCCAAAGGCTGGGGCTGTCCTCTACAGACCTCATTGTCTGGGTGGAAGCAATGACATGCTGGAAGATTTTCATTCTGGTACTTTCTATGTCCAAAATAAGAGGAAATTAAGTGATGCTAAAGCCTGACAGTGTTCCTAAAGCTTGAGCTCTTCTGGTTAAGGCTTCTGCTTTCCATTGCTCTACCATAGCATCTCCAAACTCTGGTGTGAAATGGGAGCAGTCAGCTGGCAGAGTTGGTGTCAGCCCAGTTCCCTGGCTGGCTGTATGGCAGGAGGTCGCCAAGGGGTGGAACAAAAAAATGTGTCCCAGGCTGGTTTCATCTTTCCCTTGAAGTATAACACATCCTGCAGCTGTCAAAGTGCAACCTCGGAGAGCAGGGATGGTGAAAGCAGAGTGTTTCTGGTTTGAGAGTTAAAATGCCCCAGGCCAAGCAGTGCAGACTGGCCGTGCTCTTCCTGGACTCATTTATTAATAGGGAAACAGTAAGCTTTGTTTTCAGGTTTCAGTATTAAATTGCTTTTGTTTAACTGCTCCCTGCCACCTGTCCTCATGGTGAGCTGCAGAGTGCTGGGCGCAGGGCTGGGAGGAAGTGCCTTTGGTGGCAGCAGTGGTACTGGCTGTCAGGAAGCCAGCCTGAGACAAGGCCTTCTCAGGGCTTAGCTGGCATTCTGGTCACTGACTGGGTGTGGTAACTGCTCTGCCTCACCTTTCAAACCAGTACTGCATTGCCCTCACACACAGTCCCAGTGGCAATGGGGATGCTCTTCCCTGTGTGGAGCTGGAGTGAAGGCTTCCCTCTGAGAGGCTGCCATTGCACAAAACTCTGCAAATATTCTCTTGGTATAAGCAAGAAATGTATAAAGAATTCAAAACGTGGCCTTCCCTTCAGATTTCCTCCCTGCAGGCTTTTGCAAGGCAGAAGGACTTTTACTGGGGGAAATGGAAGCTTTGCCCTCCAGCCCGAGAAGGAGGTGTTAGTTGGGGCGACGTTTGCATCAGTCCAGGCACCATTTTGCAAAGCAGTTCACTTCTCTCTAGGTAATTTTTTCTGCAGTGCTTCAGTGAATAATTCATTCTGAAAGGGGTGAGGTGAGATGTGCTGGCAGAAGTTTGCACGGGCAGGCTGTGTGGTGGTGGCAATTGTCTGAAGAATTGATAAAATACCACTCGGGCTCCTTCCCCTGCTGCTGCAGGTTGCAAATATATTGTTGCTATAGGCACCAGGGTCACATTTAATTAAAGTGATAGAGGCAAAGTGGTTTTGGTTTTCATCTGCTGCTCTTTTAAAGAATTAAAATATAATCTGCAAGTCGTGTCCAACATTGCAAGAGATTGTCTGCAGGAGCTGCTCTGCTGAGCTGTCTGAGCTGCTGCTCAGCTCGGGGGTCTGTGACGCTGCCACCACTCACTTGCACTCCTCAGCTCCTTGCAGGTGGCATGGCCAAAGCCTGAGCTGCCTCCCAGTTAGGTTACTAAATGCAGAACTGGGCAGCACTTTTCTAGCTAGAATACTGCATGTTTTACTGCAGATCCAGAGCAAAACCAAGGTTGTCTTAAACCTTCATAGGGTCACAGAATTGGTTGGGTTGGAAGGCACCGTTAAGCTCACCCAGTTCCAACCCCCCCTGCCGTGCCCAGGGACACCTCCCACCAGCATAGGTTGCTCAAGGCCTCATCCAACCTGGTCTTGAACACCTCCAGGGAGGGGGAATCCACAAGCTCCTGGGCAGCCTGTGCCAGTGTCTGCCCACCTTGTAGCAGCTGTGTGACATTAAATAGCTATTAGGAGGGCAGATGTCCTTTAATTAAGCACAGAGGTAAAAACCCAGCCTGCTGCTCTTTAGAGAGTTGTAAGAGGCTGACATGCCCCAGTCTTGGAGTCTACAAGAAATGAAAAGAATCCTGTTTAGCTCAAGGTTGCAGAAGAGAGCCTGTTCAACAGGGCTGAGTTTCTGCAGAGCAAAGCCCAAACCATTTGTGGTTTTTACATGCATGAAGTTTGAAAGGTAGAGTGGTCTGAAGTAGTTTGCAGTTCCTCATTAATATGCACTGTCACTGAAAAATAATTTCACCACTTCTCTTTTTCATGAGTAAAGCTGTAACTGGGTGAGCCTTAGCAGGTTGAGAGCACAGCTTTCCTCTCAGGTGGACCTTTGGAGCATCTCAGCCTGTATGCCAGCTCAGCTCCTGTCCCACAGAAGTCCAAAGCTGCTGTCAGGCACATAAGCAGCAGAGTCCATTGACAGTCAGAGCTAGCAGCTGGCTCTGGAGGTGTTCTGGCTTTGTGTCTCTTGGTTTACAGGATTTCATGACTGAATCTTCAGACTTCTCAGATGCTAGAACAGCACAGGCAAAACATTCACACTGGACTGGCTTGTCAGTGGGCTTGATTTGGGATAGCTAAGTCTGGAACAAGATGATGGATTCACTGGAATCTTGGAATCTTCATCCCCCCTCTGCCTTTTATCTTTCCAAGATAATCAAGAACATTATTTCTGTCTGAAATGAAGCCTGCTGAACAAAGGCATTGTTGTCTGCCAGCTAAAGGCACCACTGTCAGCTGGTCAGGTGCTGCTGAGATGCTGTTGGTGTGAGTAGCTGCAGATGTTGGGTGTTGCTGGGGGTGCTGATTCCTGCCCATGAAAGCCAGCAGTTGTCACAGCAGCACCTCCTTCCAGGGTCTCGCTGCTGCCTGTCCTCCTTGGCAGATGCAGGAGTGATGGTGGTGCCAGCTGTGGTAGCTGGAGCCTGTGGTGCTGAACAGGGGACAGTGGCAGTGCTCACTGGTAGGGGTACTGAGCAGAGGACAGTGGCAGTGTCCATGGCCCTGCCAGGCAGGAGAGCAGGGACTGCCTCTGAGGGTCCACAAGAAGAGCTCTGTGGGTGCAGGGCAGCAGCTGAACCTCTGCTCTCTGCCAGTATTTCCTGCTCAGGACGTTGCTGCCAGTCCTCTGCATTGCTGTGGACTGGGGCAGTGTGGCACACAGACATGTGCCCTCTTGAAGCTGTCCCTTCCTTGGCACTGACAGGAGACCAGCAAGTGTCTGAGTGATGGCTGGAGGGCAGCGAAGGAAATCCAATATGTTGTTGTAACATTTTTATCATTTCACAGTAGAGAGCTTTTTCCTTGCTCACAGCCAGTGGGTGCCAACTGCTGCAGCTGAGCAGTGGTGAGGCAGCTCCTGCACAGCTCTGCTCTGTCACCATTGCCATGTTTATTTGGAGAAGTAACATGTGCATGGGTTTGGTGCCCATGGGTATTCCTTGTGCTGCTGCTTTGTTGTCTTTTGGGGTGTGTGACACGGATTTTGTGCTTCTACTTCTGGTCAAAGCTGCATTAGCAGTAACTCCACCTACTTACCTGTCCAGAAGTAAGTAGGCAGCATCCATTAGACCAACATCATTTGGAGGTCAGTGGGAAATGTAGATTTGAAGGTCAGAGATGGGAATTCTAACATTGGGGTTGTCTGCAGACTGACAGTGCTGAGCAGGCCTGCTCAGAGATCTGAGGTGATGTGATTGGTGTGACCTGAAGGGAGGTTGTAGCCAGGTGGGGGTGGTCTCCTCTCCCAGCAACAGAATGAGGGAACACAGTCTCAAGCTGTGCCAGGGGAGGTCTAGGCTGGATGTTAGGAGGAAGTTGTTGCCAGAGAGAGTGATTGGCATTGGAATGGGCTGCCCAGGGAGGTGGTGGAGTTGCTGTCCCTAGAGGTGTTGAAGCCAAGCCTGGATGGGACTCTTGGTGCCATGGTCTGGTTGATTGGCTGGGGCTGGGTGCTAGGTTGGGCTGCATGAGCTTGGAGCTCTCTTCCAACCTGGCTGATTCTATGACTCTATGATGTCAGCAGGATAGATTAGTTGTCAGAGCTTGGAAGTAAATGCAAAGGTAACTCACTGGCTGGAGCAGCCTTCAGCTCTGGGTGCTGTGCCAGCTGTGAACACTTGGCCACCATTCAAATCTCCAGCAGGTAAAGAAAAGTGAGGTTCTGTGCCATGGCATTTCTGACCTACTTGGCCACTCTCAGCCATCTTGTTCTGGCTGAAAAAAACAAGGGAAGAACATTTTGTTTTTCTTTGCCTGGCCTACCCTGAACCTTCCTCTCAAATTCCATCCCTGGCTACTGTCCCATTTCTCCTGCTTTGCAAAGAAGGTGCTTGAGGCTTCCTGGGCATGCTCTGTGCAGTCTGAAAACACAAAGATGCTGCTCTGTCAGGTGGGGGAAGAAATCTGCCTTTGCAAAAAGCAGCAGAAATCGTCTGGCTGGGATTAAACAGGGACAAGAAATGCAGCATTTGTTTGGTTTATGAGGCCTGGTGAATTTTGATAATGAGCCCTTTAAAATAAATGATAGTGAAGCTTTCCTAATTCCAGGAAGATAAGAAATAATAGTTACACATTTCATCTCCAAAGGCAAACCCAACCTTTTATCACCTGATTTTACCAATCTTCTCAGTAAAGCATCTCAGAAGGATGTGCACTGTTATTTAAATAATAAAAAAGCCTCATCTCTGAATTGCAGGCTTTTAAATTGCCATAATCAAAGTCCAAACACCTTCCCCTGCTTACTTTAAATAGATTCTCTTAATGACAGATCCTTCCTTAATGAGGAGGAGAACAAAGGGAGCAACTCTGAGGTGTGCTGGTGTGGCTTCACCATGACAAAAGTTCTGGGTTTTGACAGCTCCCCCCAGGAAAGTGCTTTTGTTAAGGTGGAGCTGGCTGGGCAGCTGAAAAGCTAAACTCTCCAGAGTTTATTTCTGCTTTATATGTTCCAAATAGCAAAACCAGCCAAAGAAATCTCAGGCTGCAGGTCACAACGTGTTCATTCACTTTTCCTTTCAATAAATAACACTAAGTAGCTTTTTTTCTTTCATTTTTGTTAAGTTTACTACTCACTTGTGTGGAGTCTGGGGGGGTAATTCTTGTTCTGCTACTAACTGATGTGCACTCTGGGGAGATCTCTAACAAATGGGTTAATCACCAGCAGCAGTTGGTGTGACTTACAAGTGCGTGATGGAGTTCCTGGTGGGTTGTGCTAGGAAAGGAGAAGATAATCCCACAGCTGATGGTGAACAACTGACTGAATGCCAAAAGCATGCTCTGGCTGGGGGCCTTTGGAAAGGGCACTGCAGCTTTTGATAAAGGAGGTGCCTTTGCTGTTAACAACATCTAACCCAAGATGTGACAGGAGGGACAGAAATCTATCCGAAATGCTGCATCTCAGAGCAGCTTTAGTGAGCCTCTTTCTTTTTTTTTTTGCTTTCAGAAATTGCTGGGTTGAATCTAGGAGATTCCTGACACCCTTCTGGTGTGACCATAGCAGCATGGTTACCCTGCTGCAGTATCTCCTGTGCCTTTGTGAGCAGCTGCACTACTGTCAGAGCTGGCTCCTGGGTGCCAGTGGGTGTGCTGAGCTTGAGAACCTGAGCCTGTGTCTGCAGACAGCCAGAAGGTAGCTCTGGGAGTGCAATGGATCTCCACTTTCTGTTGTAGCTTTCCCCCAGAGTCTCTGTAGCCTAAAAGTGCAGAGATGCTGGGTGAGAGAAGGGTGGGCAGCAAGAGCAGCTGGGTGGGCACAAGGCTGTCTGCTGAGTGGCTGCTCTGCAGCAGTGAATTCAGAGCGTGGTGACCTGCCCAGGAGCTGTGGCTCTGATGTAGAAGCAGCTCTGGGCTCCGAGGAGCCTTTTGCTCTGTCTGTGCGCTTCTCTCTGCAGCCACAGAGCGTCGGAGAATGAATGGTGCTGGTGTTTAACTGATTGCTGTGGCAGCAAACTGAGGCTGATGATGGCTTGGGATCAGTTCAGCTGGAGAGCAAATGGCCTCCAGCTTTTGAGTGGTAGGAATGGGTTTGGGTTGTTTTCTTTTGCCACCCATAAAGCTAGAAGTCACAAAAACTTACAAATAGAGTCCTGGCTGTGATCTGAAATGTCAATGAGACACAGAGCTGTGGAACATCTCCCTCCAGTCCACCCCTCCAGTGGCATCTGCTGGGAAGGTTACTGGGCAGGAACAGTTTTGTAAGAATCTCCTTCCTCCTGCTCCCTTTTCTCTCGGCAGCATCTGGTGCAAGAATGAACTGAAATCTGAAGCTGGATTCATCATTAACATGAGATTATAATTTCTGTGTCATTCTTTCTACTCTCCACCATCCCCTTCCCACTGTTTGATAATAATCTGATCTCATAATGAAATTCATGAGGCTGCCACAACAAAGGAGCTCAGAGAAGAGAACAGGAGCCTGTCAGATGCAGTAGATTTGCATGCTAATGAGGATTGTGGTGTCATTAATATTACACAAACATGGTAGCCACATGCCAGTGAAATGGGGAAGGACAGATCACGGCTACACTCCAAACACAGATGAAAGACCGAATTCTGCAGTACAGCTGTGGCATGCAACAGCTGAAGACAGAAGTCAGCCCAGGTCTTGTAGCTGAATTGTTTTGATTTCTGTGTCATTTTGAGCAGGTTAATAAATGCAGACCTACGATATGCCTGCACTTTACTGAGGAAAAAGGACTCAAAACTTCAATCTTCTGTCAAGCTGCAAAGGAAAGGCTGATCTCAGAGAGTGCCATGGAGTTCACAGTGCTGAGGCTGAAGGAACATCATGGATTTCACTTCCAGTGTGAGCTTAAGACAGGAGACTTGGGGGTTTATTCCTGTCTTGGCTAAGGGATCTTGGCTTTGCACAGCCTTGTGATACTTGCCTTTGCTTGCTTGTTCAGTGCCACTCAGTAGTCTGCACTGAGATCAGGAAAAGGACAAAGCAAAACTGAAGCTTCAACAGCTTACAGGGCAGGCTCCCCACCCCCCATGCCTCCCGAGCAGCTACAGGTCTCGCTTGGCTCCAAAAAGATCAGCTGGCATTTGCCAGGTTCCCTGTGGAATGACAACCTGAGCAGTGGTTTTCTGGGCTCGGTTTCCTCCTCCCTCTGCAGTGCCTGTGCAGCCACAGGGTGCTCTCAGGGCACAGCGGTGGTGTTCCTGTACCTACTCTGTGCAAAGAGAAAGGAGTCCTAAAGCACAGGGCAGCAGAGCTCGCGCTTCAGATTCGCCTCTCAGTTAAAACCTGGAGCAGAGCAGGTCAGGTGCTGTGAGAGGCTTGTTCTGTAGCTCCAACCTCACAGAGTTAACTCGGTGCAAGAGAAGCCTCTGTCAGTCAACAGGAGAGTTACAGAAGGGCTGGAGCCTCTCACGGCAGGGATGTGATCGAAGGCGGTGATGTGTTTTGGGATGACTTCAGGGACTCTTGGAGTCATCACAGACTTGACTGAAATTCAGTGTTTGTGAGCCTAACAAAGCACTTTGTGCTCTTATGTTGCACTGTGTAACTCATCAGGGTCACTTTGCCCAGGCTGAAGCAGTCTAAGCCAGGAATGATGCTTCGACCACAAAGTCTTCCTGAGGACGAACACAGGCTGCATGCAGGCAGACTGCTGCAGCTCCAACGCAGTGTGGGAGTAGGACACTGCAAGGTGCACCCAGAAGGGCTGCAAACTGTGGGTGCTGAAAAGCCCAGCACCACCCCTGTGCTACTCTGAAGGCTTTCTGCAGATTGGTGATGGTTCTGAAGGAAAGGTGGGATACAGGCAGCCACTGTGCTCGGCTGCTGGGCAGCTTCTGCAGAGCTGCCAAATGCAGGAGCAAGGCAGTGGAGGTGGCAAGTGCTGAGCACCAGCAGAGGACTCTGCCGGCCTGCTCCTCAGGCTCTCTGCAGGGAGCAAGGATGGGTCTGTGCTGCAGGTGGGTCTGTAAGGAGAGCCATGGCTTCACGTTCAACTGTTTTTAAGTGTCTCTGTTTGTAAAATTTTGCCTTGGGGAGGTATTTCTTTCAC
The DNA here is from genome assembly GCA_013399055.1 of Ramphastos sulfuratus. Taxonomy (NCBI): domain Eukaryota; kingdom Metazoa; phylum Chordata; class Aves; order Piciformes; family Ramphastidae; genus Ramphastos; species Ramphastos sulfuratus. Next base: position 669,199 of record WBNM01029410.1, read on the forward strand.
ATTGAATTCTAAATCATGAGAGAGTTTAATGAGTTGCACATCAGAAACAGCTCAATTATTGTCAGGGATTGTAGAATAAGTGGGTTTATAATGTTGCCCTACATTTAGCAGCCTTTGTCAGAGCTTGAGAGGTTTCCAGTATCCTTTTTTTCCCCCTCTACTATAATAAAAGGTTTCCCTTTCACTCATAATGTGGATTAATAAATCTGCATTAAATAAAACACTTAGGAAAGTGACAGTTCTGACAGTCTAAATTGCACTCATTGGGGATGCCTTTTTTCAGAGGCACTGGTGAGTGAGCAGCAGTTCCTTGTACTGCTGCTCTGTCTGATCCAAAGCATCTTACATTGGGGACAACTGCTGCAGCAGGCAGCCTGGGAGGGAGAAAGTTTTGGTGGAGAGGCTTTCCCAGCGGCTGTTTGCTGATGCCTACCTGATGACAGAGCTGGAGATGGGCAGTGCCAGCTGCAGGATGAGCCACCCACGGCAGACACTGGGCTGTCTGCAGTGTCAGCACAGTGCAGTTCTCAGGTCAGCTGAGCTGCTGCACTGGGAGCAGGAGGTGCTCTGACAGCCTCTGCTCAGTGGTGCAGCCTGCAGTGGTTCTCCTCCAGGGCATGCAAGCTTCGTGCATGGGAGCATCACCTGCTCTGGCTGTGGAAGGTCTGACACCTGAGGCTCTTTGCAGAATTTGGAGATATGACAGAGACAAGAAAGGAAAGTTGCCTTCTAGAAATGTCTGCTTAGCCTTCATTCCCAGGTTGTGTGTGGTGAAGCCTGCTTGAGCAGCCTGGTCCAGTGGGAGGTGTCCCAGCCCATGGCAGGGGGGCTGGAACTAGGTGATGGTTAAGGTCCCTTCCAACCCAAGCCATCCTATCAATCTCTGAACCTGCTTTAGCTTTGAAGCCTGCTCTGCTTTGGACAGGGGCTTGCAATGGAGACCTCTGTTGTTGCCCTGTAAGCTGAACTGTTCTGGCATTCTTTGGCAGCCTTGCAGTTAAGCAGGTCATCCTACCCCTGCCACATTCATAGTCTGTTTTGCTTTCAATGCCTTCCACAGCTTCACAGGAAAATGCTTTCCCTTCCTTTGGAAACTTGATGGTCTCCACTGCACTTCCAGTGGTCCCCAAAGGAATCAGAAGGAAATTTTCTGAATTGCAGTCACGAGTGGTTTGGAGCAGAGCTACAAGCCACAGCTGGGCCAGGGGAGCTGCTGGGTGCTGGTAGAAGAGGTGAGTGCAGAAGGGGCTGTAAAGAAGCCTCAGTTGAATGCTGGTGCCTCAAAGGTGATTGCTCTGCAGCTCTGCTTCCGTAGGCGTTTCAGGCATCGTGATTTAAATTGCCTGCCTGCTCTTTCTTATCTGTGAGAATTTTGCCTCTAACTGGTGCCTAAAGCCCTGCTCTGCAGAGCCAAACTTTTGCTATTTGAAGTTCAATTGATTTCCCCTTCAGCTGAAAGGGAAAGCTGCAGGACACCAAACATCAGTAGTGTGACATTGCAGCTGCTGGGCAGCTGCTGCTAAATGCATCACACGTTTGGATCTTTTCCTGTGGCTTTCCTTTTTGCTCAGGTGCCTTTTGCAATCTCTGAATTCTTTTCCCCATCGCAACCTCACTCCCCTTTTAGCTCTTTTTATTGTATAAAGCTCTCCTTTTATTAAAAAAAAAAAAACCAACCAACTATTCTTTGTTCCAAAGGGTTTTGTGAACTCAGTATGGTTACTGTGTGTCTGGTTTAAGTCTCTCTTGCTTCCTAAAACAATTACCCCAGTGCTCCAGATCTACCTGTGTATTAGCAGCTCAGCAGCTTTTTGCCCCCTGGTCTTCACACCCTTCCTCTGGCAGCCCCTGACCCTCTAGCAGCCTCCCCTCTTTTGTTCACTTTCATTTTGTACCCTTCTCTCCTCTTTCATCTCTCTCTGCCGTGTATATTTCAGTCCAGATTCTGTTCTCTCTAACTTTGCTCTATTTTCTCTGCCACTTGAAGAAGTGTCCCTGATGACACTGATCACATGATAAAATTCCCCTCTCTGGTGCTCGGTAGCAGCTCATGGACCTGCTCACCCCCAGAAGTGGTGGCACAATTTAACCTGGCAGCACTGCTACAGTCATTGGCCTTACAGGAACTACAGTGGTGCTGTTAGTGCCAGTTTCAGACAAACTCTTTGGGGTAAGAATAGAATCACAGAATGATTTGGGTTGGAAAGGACCTTAAAGATATCTAATTCCAGCTCTCAGCCATGGGTAGGGACACCTCCCACTGGCCCAGGTTGCTCAAGGCCTCATCCAACCTGCCCTTAAACAGGTGTTCAAGGGGACATCCACAGGCTCCCTGGGCAACCTGTTCAGTGCCTCCCCACCCTCACTCTGCAGAGCCACAGTGAAGCATGGTTCCTAAGGAACAGTGAGGAACCAGGTCAGCCACTGCCAGTGTGGTTGGAGGTGTTCTCACCATCTCCTTCAACACCACAGACGGCCTCTTGAGGGGACTCTTCAAAGCACCAACACCACTAAGAAGCTGGAGTGTTCAGCTAACAATATGGTGATCTGTGTTTTCCTTTCACGAAGCCTGTCTTTGCCTGGGGAGGGCTTAGTGTGCCAGGCATTGGGCTCCACAGCAGGAAGAGGTGGCTCTGAGTTTACTGTGAGTTGGCAGTTTGAACAGAGGAGCCTTGTTAGCCTTCTCTGCAGGGCTGCAGGTCTGTGCCTGAGCCTTGTATCAGCTGCATCTAGGCTGCATCCCTCCCCTGAGCATCTCCTGGAGTTCTCTGGTAGCCCTTTGCCAGACCAGGAGACAGGACTAACTAATGCAATTAAACATCTTTTGTTGTGGACTCTCCTGCTTCTCCTCCTGTTAGTTCAGAGAATGGCTTTAGAAAGAGCTATTTACAATCAAAGGAGTGTGGTTCAGGAGGGCTGCTGTGAGAGGACCGTGGATTCCTGTGCTGTGATGGAAGAACGCAGGCAAAGGCAGGAGTGGAGTTTATCCCTAGCCATGAAGGACTGAGCTGGTAGTGAAGCCATGAAGGACTGAGCTGGTAGTGCTTTTACCCTGAATCCCCTGAATCTGAAGTTACTATGATTTGGTTAATTGCTGTTGTGGCCATTGCTGAGGATCCAGGTCAGTGCTGGCAGGTTCATGTTAGTGCTGACAGCCCTCCAACACCACCTGCAGCTTTTAACATCAGCCTGGAGAGGACAGACAAATTCTCCTGTCATTTACTGCAAAGAGATCATAAAATTGGGAGGTCCTGGAGAAAGATCTCTAGTGGTCTTCTGACATCCTGTACAGCTAAATCCTCTTGTTGAGTCTTAAGAGAATTTATCCCTTACTGAAGAGATTAGTTAAACCTGAGAGGAGTGTTCTCACTGTTTGCACTGCTGTAGATCACAGTTTGAAAACCAGGTGCTACAACAGGCCCAGGCCCCTCGCTTCTCATTGTGATTTTCGAGGAGGTTCATTAAGAGCCAAAATAAGTCACAGGAACAATTTTTTCTCTTGGAGCTCATCAAAACCAGCAGTGAGGGACTCTAACCTCAGTAAGGCAGACATCAGAGGTGGCTGCTACAGCTAACATTAGTTAGTGATGCTCAGTGTATGTTCAGCAGTGTAATTCCTGGCAGACAGCAGCAGACATGAGACAGAAGTGATCCGAAGGCATTTTGTAGCTCTGCCATGCTGCCGTGGGGTTTCCTTGCCATAAATGCAGCCTTCTTTCACCTGGGAAATAATCTTTGTCCATCCTGTGGTTAAGGCTGTGTGGTTTAGTGTGAGTGTGAACAGAGTAATTACCAAAGTGATGCATTTGCCTCTCGTAATGTAATTGACTTCTAAATGGACTCAGGGCCAATTAGGAAGCTGTCTACTGAAAAGAAATGACCATGTAGCATCGTGCAGCCAGCAGAGAGATTTGGGGATTTGTAATTAATGTTAAACCCAGGAAGGAGGTTGGCTTTTCTCTCCATGTGGAGTTAAACACACCGTGCCACAAACACCTCACCCCAAAAGCAAGCCCCCATTTCCATCCTTTATGGTAAGGAGATTCTCTGTCATCTGGGTGAGTGGATTTCCTGAGTGGAGATTTGCAGTCAGAGTGTTGGAACAGCAGTGTGAAACATGCCTTCATCTCCTCAAGTGTGAGAAGTGTCCAGCTTCACCTCTTCAGTCTGTAGTGCCCAAAGACCTCACTGGGGGTCTCTCACCTGTGCTGGGAGGAGGAAACCCTTGGCCAGCAGTAACAGGGCAAACAGAACTCAATGCCAGAGTTCTGCTGGGTTCCAAGGAGCAGGATGTAGAGCTCAAGTTGTAAACAATGCCAGTGGGCATGAATAGGCTTCTGTGTATGAACCTTCATCAAGTGGCTGTTGGGCTGATGGTTGGACCTGATGAACTTGGAGGTCTTTTCTAACCTTAATGACTCCATGGTTCCATGATCTGGTTCTTGTGGATCTCTTACTGTGAGGAGGAAAAGGAGACTTGGATGTGTTGCTAACAGATCTGTTTGTGCCTATGCAAAATGAGAAGTGTGCCTGGGCTCGGTGCTGGCATTTGCTGTCCCTTCTTGTGAACTGCTTCTCAGCCAGTGGCAGCTCAGTCTAAAGCATCAGCTCCATGAGGTCTGTGTGCAGCTGAGGAGATGATGGATGTTGACCCCTGGAGGGTTTCAAAGCTGTGGCAAAGAGGGCAGGTACAGGCACACCAGCAGAGCAAGGCTTCCTAGAGACTGCAGCTGCTGGCTGAGGTGATGTTCCATCTCCCTTGCAACCCATGGACATTTTCAGATAAGAAGTTTTGGAGCTCAGCTTGATCAGCAGTAGAGTTCCAAATCTTTTAAGCATGAGTGTGTGAAATGTTAAGATTTTTTTCATCCTTTATTTATTTCCTGTTTCCAAGTTGGTTCCTGAGCACATATGAAAACTTTGTCTGTTGCCTTCTGGCAGTCCTAGAAAGATTCCGCCCCCCCCCCCCCAAGCAATTAGTCATGTGCCATTTTCATTTAGAGTTGTTTTTTCTAAGAATAACTGGAAGGCAGCTCAGCAAAGGCATCCTCTGTGTGTAAATGGCTTGTGTGCACTGCAAGGCTTGCATTTCTCAGCAAACAAATGTGGGCTTGGGTGTCAGAGCAGACACCGCAGCAGGATGTGATCATGATTTAATGTAGTTTGCAGCAGCACTGTCACTGAAGAACATTGCTCTAGTGCTGGAACTGGTGAACAACTGGAAACAGGGGAAGAAATATTCTAGGCTGTATAGGAGCACTCAGTAAAATATTCCTCCTGTCTTGGTGCAATAGCAAAGAGATCACCTGCAGCGTTTAGGGGGTTGCCACCTGCCTGAGGTAACAGCAGGCCTTCTTTGAATATTAAAGCACATAAAAAAGTTAGGAACCTTAGAGAACAAAGGGAACATAGTTGGAGTGAGCTCAGTAGGGCCTTGCCCAGCTTACAGACCACTGCATTCCAGCAGCTGGCCCGGCAGGCTGAGTTGTGCAGGGGGTGCTTTGTAGTGCCTGGGAAGCCTGCAGGAAGCTGAGCTGGGAGCAGATGCCTTTGCCTGTTCACTCCCTGAGGGCTGCTCTCTGCTGAAGCCAGCAGTGCACACTCAGCTAGAAACTCCCTTGAGCTGAATTGCTGAGCAGTTCAGGCACAGGCTCAGGACCAATGCCATGAGTTTTGCAAAAGCAGGGAACGATGCCCTTCAGGTCCTGGCAGCATCCTGGCATTCAGCTTACAAGAGGCACACAAAGCTGTGTTTTGAAGTCTCTATCTAACGAATCACTGTCCTGGTCACTTGTGTGACCTGCAGCCCTTTGGAGTAAGGAGGAGGAAGGGTGCCCTCCTTTTGCTTTGGACTGAACACAATTTATCACTTTGTTGTGTCATTAAAGACAGTAGGGGAAGGAATATTAAATGGGAAGGGTGTGATGAGCTGCTCAGGAGGCACGAGTGAGAGTGTGTCACTCAGCCGTGCCACAAGAAAGGCAAGAAGAGAAAAACAGAAAGCTGAGCTTGAAAGAAGTCCTCCCTCTCCTGCTCAGGTACACAACAGTGAGATCAAAGAGCAGGGTGATCATGAGCTTGATGAAATTTCAAGTTGGCAGTGCTGCCTATTTAGGTAATGAGGTGTCACTAGAGCGAAGATCACAAAATGTAGCTACAAAAGAAAGAAGCCTGCCAGGCATTGTTAAACCTCTGCTTTTGACTGCAGCCTGCATCCTCCTGAATCCTTTCTGCAGTGGAACTTTCACCACTGTGACTAACCATAGCTGTGCCATTAATGCAGTGCTGGACTCAGACGTGCTGTGCGGTCTCAGCTGCACCCTCTCTGTTCATCTGCTGTTTGGAACTGGTCAGTGTGTGACAGAGTGGGCAAAAAATGCACTTTAATCAGCTGGGTGCCACCTGCACATGGGCACAAGAGATTGCTGCTAGAGCAGCTTTCAGGACTTCAGGTATAAGCAGTAGGTGTGACTAGACACAGAGTTCAGTCGTTACCTGCTGTGCTCCAATTTAAGATCAGGAAAGTTCACCTTGGATGTCGTTTTCTCTTTGGTTCGTTTTTCCCCCCTCATTGTTCTTCATAATTGGATTTATCCCTAATCAAACTTAACTGCCAGCAGAGTGCTGCAGGCTTAAATAAAACCCATGACTGTGTCTCCAGGTTTGTGACACGGATCTGCCCCTCAGTCTGTGCTTTCAGTGATCCTTTGCCAAGCAAGAGGAGCTCTGCAGGGCTTTTGGTGACCCTTTGAGGGATCTACTGGAAGTATTGTGTCTGCATGCAGTGCAGCTGGTCCCTCCTTACTGTCACAGCTGATTTGTCCAGCAGCAGTTAGATCAGTAACCTGATCACTGTTTCTTTGTAATCTGTTTTTATTTATCCTTCTGCCTACTCCCATGTTTTGGAGGGGATTAAATAAGCGATGAGGACAGAGTTACTGTAATTATTTCCAGCCAGGTTCTTGCATTGTCTCATGCCTGCTCTGAGTGCCTGTTTGAAACAAGGAATTGGTGACAAGTCAGGCAGGGAGGGGAGCAGCCAGACTCAAATTACAGACACATTTGTTTCTAATGTAAAGAAGCAGTTTGCTTCAATGGCCACACAGATCTGCTCCCTCGGTGTACACCAAAAAGCCATCAAGCGCAATTAGCGAGGTGCAGAACGGGTTAGTGTCTAGGAAATGCAGTGCAGCTGAACCGACCTGTGAAGTGGAAATGCAAAACTCTCTGGTACTAATGGTCTTGAAGGGATAGCTGGAAATGAATTAATTATCCACTTCAGGATACTCATAGCTACTCAGATATTTATTCTCAAGAATATTTTGGCTGTTTGAGCCATTGCTTAGCATTGCATTTCTATTTACATTTCAGTGAGGAAGACTCTCTTGTTGCTGAAGTTCATTTACTGCTGACTGCACAAGAGCCATCCTTTGCCCAGTCTTTACCTGTAGCTGTCTGAATTAACTGCTCTAAATGGCTTCTGGTTTCACTTGCCCTCGGGTAGCCTGATGATATTGCACACACTCTACTAGAAAGCCTCTTGGTGCCAAATACTCAACTGATCTGGTTTGTGTTGTACTCTGCCTGATGTGCCAACTTGCTAGGACAAACTACCGGAGAGCTGTTGTCAGTCCGTGGAGAATAAGAGGGAAGAAAGAAAAAGGCTATCTTTAAAGAGCAGAGCCACTCCCAGGGCAAGGAAATGCTGTCTGAAACACTTTCCTTTCTTTGGCATCTCTGTGAGTTCTGAGAGGTGAGCAGCCCATGTCAGCCTTGAAAAGCAACAGCAGGAAAGAAATAATCATTAACAATCTTTGTCTAAACTTCATGGCAATAACCTGAAAAGTGCAGAACCTCTGCTGACGCTTCAGGCAAAGCTGCCAGGCCCTAGGTCATGGTGGGGACCAAGAGCCACATTTCAAGCACTGCTCAAGAGGCTGCATTGCTAAAGCTGCTTTGAAGTTCTCTTGTGGTTTTCTGTTGAGAGGCTGAGAATCAAAACTACAGAGAAGGAGTAAGAGGAGAAAAGAGGCAAAAGCTGGGGAAGAAAAAGAAGTTCAGAGGCTTTGGCTTCAGGTATTTGTTTCAGGTTTTGTTTTGAAAAGCAATCTCCAGTGCTCAGAGGATTGCTGAAATCAGTCTGCCTAGCCCAGTGAGTATGCAGACTTGGAAGCTGAATTTTTGGCTGCCAATTTGAATGTGTGGTCCTGATCTCTAGAGAGCTGTTAGGAGAGGCTACATTTAGTGATCTCCTGTTATCCACCACTCCTGTGCCCAGCCTCTTGTTTATTGGGAAGGTACTGCAGGGTCTTGCCTGAGCCAGTCTGATTGTCCAATTAAAAGGTGACTTTTTGCTGCTCGGAGTGTCTGGGGGGATATTTCTTGCCTCACAATTAGTTATTCACAATGGCAATCAGTTGATTTGAATTTTATAGCGCTGGCAGTGTCCCGACTGCCTCTGAGAGAGGCCTCTCTTGTGGCCTGAGAACTCAGCAGTGCTGGAAAAGCAGCAGGACGTAATGCATTGACTGCACTGTAGGATACTTAATACAATAAATCAGGAGCAAGAGTTAATGAAAATGGTAAGGTGCATAACTATATGGGAAAAAGAGAAAATGATAGGAGTATTTTTAAGTCTATAAACTAATTACTGTAATTTCACTTTCCCTATGTTATCTCGCCTTCCTAGCCAGGGTAATGATCTGTCTTATCACTAAAGTGCCTCTACTAAACCTTTTGAAATGTCAAAAGAGAACTAATATTTACATCAGAATAATAACTACAATTACTTACGCACTTTCCAATTCATTTGGAGTCAATTATTCTTTAGTACTGAGAGAAACAGAGCACCGCCGTGAGTTTAATTAATCCTTTTTCACGTACAGCAGGCTGAGAAATGAAATCTTGCCTGTCATTTAAGGGCTTAGGGAAACAGTCTGAAATTAAGGGTGCTTCCAGTGATTGGCAGCTTAATTTATTGCAAAGAGCAGTAGTCTGTCTTACCTCGGAGTTCCTTCCAGTTTTGCAATTAATGATTTCAAGTGGGGACAAGATCGTCGTTTTGGGAGGACTTTCCAAACAGCACTTTCCTGGCCTCCCTAGCGGTTGCTCCACACTGGGGTTGGCTACCACCCCTCAAGTTCTGCAGCGTTTACTTGCAAGCCCTTTGTCTGGTGGAAAGGCCCAGCAGAGAGTGCAGCATGTGGTAGCAGCAGTGGTGCCTGCAGAGGAGGACACATTGTCTGGCAGCATTTCCCACGGGTCGCTATCCCATTTTTGTCGGGAAGGAGAAAGGGTAATTGGATTTAAATGTCAAGATGCTCCTTCTGGAGGCTCGAAGTCACACATCTATTCTCTCAGCTGCAGCTTCTGCTTGTGACTATGGAAGCTGCACCCACTTGTCACTGCCGATGCCGGGGGAGAACTCTCGCAGCCAGTTAAAGACTGAGCCACAACTTGGAGGTTTGACACAAGCAGCCTGGCAGTGCTGGGACAGCTGCGAAGGAAATGATTCCACTGCCTTTGGTAGATAGCAGGTGAAAGAGTGATGCGTGCTAAGAAGCAACCCAGGTACAGCTAAGAAAGATTAATCCAGCAAGAGCTTTCTAATTCTGGAAAGCAGTGAGTCAGATGTCTGGAAGTGAAGGCAGTCGCCTACAGCAGGCAAGCACTGGCAGATTTGTTTCCCTCTTCCCCACGCTTTTCCTAGATATTTAGCAGCAAATGGGATGAAATGTTCCTAGGAGATCAGGTGCTTCCCTAGCCTGTTTAAACCAGTAACAGAGAGGGGTTAATAAACCATACAGAAAGGTGCAGATAGCTCCTAGTGCCATCCACCTGGCAGCAGTTCTGTTGCCCTTCCTGCTACCCTGGCTCCTGCTGGCTCCCACCGAGCTTGGAGAGCCTCAGCAGCACAGTTCCTGAGCACTGGGCAGGAAAGAGCTTCCTTCAGCTGTCTGCCCTGGGAAAGGCTGTCTGGGCTATGCCTCGCTTACCTAGAGTCCCTTTAAATTCGAGGAGAACCTAGGGGGTTTCCTTCAAGTGGCTATGTCGTGGGTTTAAAGAGCCAACAAAGTGAAGCTCTCAAACGAATTGGAGAAAAAAAAAACAGAATTATATTTAGAAAGAGAGTTACAGATAGAAATTACAAAGCAGATACAGAATCCATAAGCAAACCCCCTGAATTTTCCCCCAACCCAAAACTAAATCTATCATCCCCAGTGCTCCAATCCTCCCCCCTCCATGCCTCTGCCATCCAAGAGGCCTAAGCACAGCCTCTGGAGGCCCCAATCAGGCCTATCCTTACATGTTTATCCTGATAACGCAGCTCCTGCCCGACGCAAGGCTGGAGGGGGAGGAAAGGAGAACAAGCTGGCCTTGCCCTGAGCTTATGAAGAGACAGCAGAATTGTGGGATTGAATAACAAATCTTCAAGTCCCTAGAGGACTATTTTAACCCTATAGTTCCCAACCTGGGACAGGCTAAGGTTCAAGGGCCCCCCTAAGGGCCACCTTCTGCCAGTGCTGGGTTCACTTTGCTGTGGTGTGTTGTGCTCAGCTGTGACTGATGCCATGGGAGCACTGCAAGTGCCATGGCTTCGGCGAGGCTCTGCTGTGTGCTGTTCCTTACAGCAGTGCTAAATGCACTCCAAATAGACTTGCCTAACCAGAACCTTGCTTTACAGTAACTGCTCTCAGGACACTGCTTCATTGTCCCTTCTCTTAGCTCAGTTTTTTTGAGAGGATGCTTTTGTAGTGCTTTAGGAAGTGCACAGCTCATGGGTGCTGCTTGGTGCTGGGGTAATTTGTGTGCATCTCATGTTAGGAGGAAGTTCTTTGCAGTGAGGGTAGTGAGACACTGGCACAGGTTGCCCAGGGAGGTTGTGGAGCACAGAATCACCCAATATGATTGAAGATCACGTTGAGTGATTCTGTGCTCCACAACCTCCCTGGAGGTGTTCAAGGCCAGGTTGGAGGAGGCCTTGAGTGACCTGTACTAGTGGGAGGTGTCCCTGCCTATGGCAGGGGTTTGGAACTAGATGATCTTTGAGGTCCCTTCCAACCTTACCATTCTATGATTCTTGCTGTCTGTGCATGCTATTTTGAACACACAGTCTCTTTTCTTTCTCCTATGGTTTTCCCACCCCTCTTCTGGACTGGTGTCTCCAAGATCCAGCAGCATTAAAGGCTGCTGTGCTTCGGCTTGTGAGATTGCACTGTGGTTTAACCAGGAAAGAGTGCTGGGCATCAGAGCAAGAATGAGAGAGCTGTGATTCCTGCTAGGCCAGATCAGGAGAGTTCATGACGAAGAGGGATGGAAGCTGCAAAGCCAGGGCAGTAGAGAGGAACCATGTTGGCTGGTCCCAGATGAGGGAGAAGAAAGGTAAAGCCAGGGAAAAGAAGCCCTAACCACCAGAATTCAGTCTGGCCCTGGGTTTTCTAACTGATGTCTGTTCCTTCTGCTTTACCTTTTAAGCGAAGAGCATTTAGAAAACTGATAGTGGTGGTGGAGCTCAGAAAACTTACTCCAAGCTGGCTGCTGTGCTACCTGGTGTGTCTGTGACAGGTCCCTGACAGTCAGATACAGCTCCAGAAGGTCTTGCTTGGGCCATGGTTGTCCACTGTTAGAAGCGCTGGACTTTGGGACAGCCTTTGTTCAGACCCTGGTGGGCACAGCGAGACAAGGCAGGAGCCCTGACACCAAGGAGGGTGATTCTGTGGGGCCTGCTCAGCTCTGTGAAAACAGAATCCCTGTACTACTGTTCCTGAGTAGCTTCTTCAGCTGAGTACAGGCAAAAATGTTTATTCTGGCACAGGTTAAAACCTACTTTTCCCTCAGCAGTTGCAGGGCAGGTGAGCTGTGCAGGGTGCTCCTGCTTCTGACACAGCAGGCAGTCCGATGGGAAGAAGGCAGGAGGGCAGGTCTGGGGCCAGGGCTGTTTTGCAGGGCTCATGTCCTCATGGGGGACAGCAGAAGTTTGGCTGTTCCTCTGATCCCCAGTGCAGCGTGTGGCTGATGGGCATCTGGGGAGCAAGTCTGCCCCTCCCCTCTGCCTTACTCTCCAGGAGCTGTGCTGTTGGTGTATCAGAGCCGCTCCGTCAGGAAGGCTGCTCTGACAGTTACGGGTGTCTAAGTAACTTCAAGCTCTGGGTTACTTAGTGAAAGCAGTTCCTAAGAGACAGCAGGGCTGGGAGCAAGAGCTATCAGGTAACCCACTGCTGGTGCCACTGCTCCTGGCACCACTGCCTTAGGCTTTCCCAGTGCCTTCCCCTTCCTGCAGCTGCAGCAATGGGATGCATTTGGTGTCTCTCAAATGCAGGGGGTGAATGCTGATAATCGGGTGACAGATTGCATGTGGCAGGGTGAGTGTGTGACCATCATCACTACCAAAGGCATGATGGCAGAGCCCAGCTGTGGAAGAGCTTTCTCCCCCCTGCATGGTGGCCTCGGGTGGGTGATCTGTGCAGCAGGTCTGAGTCGGCTTTGCCTGAGGATGAAATGCCGCAGGCTTTCTGTACCCTTTGTGGATTACAGCACCTACCTGAGAAGGGATGACTTTGTTTTCCCATCATCCCACACCACCACTTTACAGCCCCATGCACCTCCTGACCCACTGGGATGTTTTTTAGATGCTTTTTTAATACTAGCCCTTGAGTATCAGGATACGAATCACTGCTTGTGCCTTCGAATTCCCAGCTGGGTGGGGGCTTCAGGGTGTGAGGTTTATTCCATAACCTCTCCGAGCCACCTCCTCCACTTCCATTGCCTCTTGATGTGTAGAGATGTTCCCAGGCTAAGTCCTCCTCACTGAGAATCAAGCCAATTATGCTTTGTGCTGTCCCCAGCAGATACAGAGAATCATTCCTCAAACTGCCTCATGGCTAGGGCCTGTCTCGCTGCCACGCTTCATCTCGGGCCCTCTTCTGAGTCTCTTTCCTAGGTTAAAACAGAGCTGAGTCTTTGAATCACCTCCACGTGTCCCGAAGCCTTTAGCTCCCTTGCTAACGTCCTGCAGACTCCCTGTTCTGCTTTGCCTCTCTGCAGGCTGCCTAGGAGCCAAAAGGGTTAACTTCTCCTCAGGCTCCAGGTCTGTGGGGTGCCCGCTCCCCCCAGGCAGTGACCGACACAAGTCTGCTGAGTGTCCTGTGGCTTTGGTCAGATCCCTGAGCAAATGGTCCCCTGACAGCCACTCCTCAGCTGAACAAAAACATTCCTGAATGAGGAACTCTTCCCTCCTCTAGATGGCCTTTACAACAATATCTTGCTATAAACTTTCATCCTTTTAATAAGTTCATTCCTTTTCTGGTTTGTGAAAACGTTCAGAGGCAGCAAATGCAAAAAGCTGAGTGCAGAGGCAGTGAGGAACAAAGGAAACTGCCCCGGAGCACTTTTGTGTGTGCAAGGTCAGTTCAGCAGCAACCTCCTTTCTCTCACTGCTTTTCCCTGCTCCCTGTACCGTTCAGGCACCAGTGGTAAGCTCTGTGTGCTGAATGCTGTCTAGATGCTCTAATGATCAATAATTTATCAACCTGGCAATTCTTACATGATTAAATTTTCAGTAGTGACAGCAAGTTCCTTCTCTGCTCTTGTACTCACCCCACCAAACAGTTCTATACATAATCAAGGCCTGAAATAGTTCAAACCACTTTTTTTTCAATTGTTGTGACCCACATTTTGATGGAGAATCTTTTATTAAGAGGGGGCTGCATAAGGTGCACCCCTAGTTTTGCATTTAGAGCATTAATCCTTTTTAGTGGTGGTGGCTTGCTATAACTCCCAGGTGACTGAGCTGCTCTTGGTGCTCAAGTTGTCTTGGTGCTCTTGGTGCATAAGTTGTCAATTGTGGGGACAATGCTTTGCTTCAGGAGGATCTCATTGTGGAATGGAGCAGGCTCTGCTGTAAAGCCCCACCCAGTAAGGTGCAGATTTGGTATGGTCATGAAGTCACTTGAGAACTGTGGTTCAGACCAAAGGCAAGATTTGGCTCCACCTTTATACCTGTCCATAGCTGCACTGTTTTGCTGGAAGTGTCATATCCAGAAGCCTGAAATGTCCACCTGACTGTGGTTTGGGAAGATGTTTCAGAAATGCCAAATATGAAAAATCCAGAGAATGTTTTGAAGACCTTTGATTGGAAGCCTCCCAAATCAGAGGAAATGTATTTTCCAGCTTTGTTCCAGTTCTATCAAGGATTGAAAACAAAAATCTCTAGCCTGCAGAGGCTGCCAGGCTTCTAATTTCTGAAGAAATTAATTTAAATCCAAATTTAATTGGTGAAGAAAAATGTTACCAATTATGTGAAGGAGAGGAAAATGCAATCTGACTTTTTTTTTTTTGTGCAGGAGGAAACTTCCTGTACAATTCTGCAGTAACTTAATCTGTAAGAGCTGCTTTGAAGTAGTGCATGACGGAGCAGGGATGAAGTTGGGTCTAGTTCAAGGCACAGCCCCTGATAAGGACAGGGTGCTGAGTGCCACTCAACAGAAAAGGTTTCTGTCCATCTGGGCACAGTCTCAAGTAGATGCTGCTTTCTGCAGTGGTGATCTTCCTCTTTCCAACCTTTCTGTCCATGTTAAAGTAGGAAGCAGAAAAGACAACATCTGGTATGAGGCTGTGACCAAAACAAAAGCAAACCCCTGCTGCTGAGCTTCTAGGCTGCAGGCAGAGCACTCTGTGTTCCTTCCCCCGTGAGCCCAGGCAATGGTGAGCTGGGTTCCTGCTGCTCACAGCCACTAGATACAAACCTGCATTTCTGCAGTGTGTGTGTGTGTGTGTGGATTCCTGCATGGCCTTTCTGCTCCTCAGCCTTGTGCAGAGCCAGGGACTGGTACTGCCTCGGCCTTAGGAGTGCAGAGCCCTGGAGCTGCTTGGTTGGGAAAGCTCTCCAAGGTCGTGGAGTGCTTGGGCTGCAGGGTGAAGTTCCCCACCTGCTCGTGTCAGCTCTGCTGGGAAGGCTCAGCTGCACCAAGTGGCACGCTGAAAGGATCCTTGCTTTCGGGGGAAATGACTCTGCTGCTGTGCGTGGGTCAGTGCACAGTGCCAGGAGAAAGTGCCCAGCTCTTCACGGGCAGCCTCTGTGGATCAGGACAGTGTTTGTCACACCAGCCACAGCTTGTTCCACCACAGGGTGTTCCCCAGATCCTTGCTTTAGGGCGTTTCTCAAATGCGACCCAGCCTGGAGGAGGCTTCTAAGTGTGTTCTGTACAGGTACCTGCTGGGCTGGATGTCCTGGCAGAAGAATCTTCTGCACACCTACAGGCTGGCATAGAGCTGGTAGCTGATTGCTAAGGCAGCTGAAAATTGCCTGTGCCACTGGAGAAGAGGGCATGCTTGAGGCAGACATAACAGCTGCAGTGAACATTTTGACAGTGCTGCCTACACGTGACTATTTTGTATTTTAGATATCTGATGGGGGGACATTGGTGTCAGGGTTAAAAGACTTGACCCTACCTCTGCCCCTTGTGAACCCCTGCAGATGCTAAAAATGGTTCTGACAGGAAGTTGTGCAGTGAAATGTTTTGGAAATTATGCCAAAGTGGGGAAAAGAAACAGGACAAAGAAATATCAAGGCTGTGCTCTTTGGATTATGAGTAAAGTGGAGCAGCTGTGAGCAAAAGCAGCTTTAAGCAAAGTGACACAAACCTGCACAGTGACCTTTCCCCACAGGAGCGTGGATGTGAGCAGGCAAGTCGAGAAAAGCTGAGCTGCTGTGTGGGAGCTTAATGAGCCTCATGGAAAGGGCAAGCATGAAATTAAAGATGAATTAGTTTGTTGTAATTCAGGTATTTGTCATCTTGTTCGGGAAGGATGTCTTCAATTACTTCCAGCGTAAGAGCGGAGATTAATGGGCAGCTTTAACAGCGGAATGCAGGCAGCACTTGGGAAGAGATGGGAGATCCTCTCTGCAGCTCAGCCCCTGCGCTGGAGCCGGGGAGAGCAGCAAAGGACAGCCCCAGCCAAAGCTCCAGGTGCGTGAAGCAGGGCAAAGAGGGGCAGATCTGCAGGAGGGCTGTTGAGATGTGCCTGGATCACATCAAATGCAGTTACACAGTGGTGTTCCTGCTCGGAAGGATGAAGTTAAACCTGCTTGACCCACGCAGCATATTTGAGCTCTCCTATTTACTTCAGCTTTTATTCATCAAACAGAATCTGTAACCAGATTCAGTCCAGGTGACAAAGGAGAAAGAACAGGAAAACAATGGTTCAGCTTTTTTCGAGTTTCCCATTAATGACTTATAACTCCCAATAAATCCTGATGGTGCCATGTTGGCAGAAAATAGCTCCTAGTTTGGGGGGCACTGTGAGTAAGAGCTGCTGTGGCTGCAGGCCACATCTGGCTGCGTGCGGAGGAGCTGCTGACCCCAAGGTGGTGGTTCCTGATGGAGCATGTGGTAGGGTTGGCACTAGCAGAGTGGAGCTGCGTAAACATGTTTCTTGCCAAGCCAGTTGTGATTAGAGCCCTCAGTAATAGGGATTTCAAAGAGGAGATGAGGCATTCCAGATTACTTTAAATTGGAAGTGAAGTTGGCCAAGGCGCTGGAAGCGCTGCCGGCAGCAGCCACTTCCAGCACTACAGCAACAAAATGGGTTTGCAGCTTTGGCAAATGAGGAGCAGGATTAAGGTTTTTAAATGTGTCTCCTGTAAGTTCATGGGCAGGTGACAAACCTGCCAGTCAGTCTGTAAATGGCTCTGGCACGGGTGATAAGCTGCTGCTGCCCTGCAGTGAGGCACCTGCACTTGTACCTTTGGCAGACAACCCTACCGAGGCCAGCATTGCTGTGGCAGTCTGCAGCTCACTCCAGTGAACATGTCACAGAACTCTGCCAGCTGCAAAAGCCCTCTGAGAGTGAGTCCAGCCAGTAACCCAGCACTGCCATGTCCCCAGGTGCCCCAGGTTTCTTGAACACCTGCAGGGATGGGGACTCCGCCACCTCCCTGGGCAGCCTCTTCCAGTGCCTGACCACTCTTGCAGTGAAGAAATTGTTCCTAATTTCTAGCCTAACCCTCCCCTGATACACTCTGAACAGGCCCTGTTAGAAGGGGCGTTAGATGACAATTTATTAGCAGCAACAAAGAAAGCCTGGCCTGGATGAATTTGCCTGGCTTCCACGTGCAGCAACCACGGGGACGGGGGGAAGCTTGTTTCAAGGGAGGTCTGGCAAAGCCTGTATTCCAAACCAGGAGGCTTCTCTGAGATCAGGAACCAAGGGCTCAGTGAGAGTCCCTGGGTTCTCTGAGCAGACCTGTAAGGGAGCTTGAAATAAGAGCAGACTGCAGTTTGCTCGGTGACAGCAACACGAGCACAGGCTGCCCATGTGGAGCCTCCCTCTCCGGAGATATTCCAGAGCTGCCTGGATGTGTTCCTGTGTGATCTGCTCTGGCAGAGGGTAGGACTGGATGAGCTTTGGAAGTCCCTTCCTGCCCCTGCCATTCCGTGATTCTTGCAGTACTGTAAATTGTGTTGCCACACTGCAGAGCTCCTTTGGTATCCACAGAGGTGCTGATCCTGTTTTGCCCTTCACTGGTGGTTTTGTTTCCTGGTAAGTGTTCTGAGCTCCACAGCTCTCAGGGTTCTCTCAGCTAGGGCATCCATTCAGCACTTCCTGAGCCTGGGTGCCTTGGTCAGGTGCCTGTACCTGTGTCACACTCCTCTGGGTGGGTTCCATTGCTGAATTACCAATGCATCTCTTACTTGCTGAAACAATGCTCTGTGCCTGCCAACACTGAGCCTGAGCCAATCCTATTCCTTTTTCTTCTAAAGCTGCCCCCTGCCAAAGGTTTTGGTTCCTTTCCTGCTCAGGTGTGCTATAGCTAAGCTATGATGCTGCTTGGTGGGCCTCTATGGGAGAGGGTTTTTAATTTCTCACCAGGGTATCAGAGCTGGAAAATCTCACACCTTACAGCAAGATACTGCTTTTGTCTGTGTGGTGGAGGACATCTAATGCTCATTTTCAAAGTCTGGTATGAGTCTGCTTTATGTTAATTTGCCTTTGAATTACTGTGCCTTGAGCTAGGAGCTTTAGGAGGCACAGACATCAGTATTAGATAAAAACCTATTCAGCCTGCTTTGACATCAGCTCCCCGTGCTGCACAGTGTGCCTTTATTTTTAAGCTCCAATTTCCTCTGTTGGAGGACAATGCTGCCAGTGCACAAAGGACTGGCAGGAGCAGGCAGCCATCAAAGTGGCCACCTGCCACACCTGCAGCAAGCAGGGAAGGCTTGGGTTGAAAGGTGCTGAAGGGAAAACGATGGAGTGGAGCACCACAGCCTGAGAGGCATCTGCATCTGCAATCCTTCCTTCTTCCTGGCGGGAGAGCCTGAACATTCTAATGAATTAATTTCACTCTGCTACCTTACAATACCTGTGGAACAGCAGAGCATCTCTAAAAGCTACAGAATCAGAGAATCACAGAATGGGTTGGGAGGGACCTTTAAGCTTATCCAGTTCCAACGCCCTGCCATGGGCAGGACACCTCCCACTACCCAGCTTGCTCATGGTCTCATGCAGCCTGGCCTTCTTGTTTGCTCTGCATATGGCTGCAAACCATTCTGTCAGCCAGCAGACTGACTGGTTACAGTGAGCAGGCTGCTCATCTGGTTACAACAGAAGATTTTCTGGAGCTTAGCCTCCCACAATGTGAGTATTTTTCTCTTCTCCTCTTGTTTTCCACTGAGAAGCTACTGCAGTAGCAGTGAATGCAGCAGGTTTGGATTTACACTGGCTAAAATTTCACTGATGCTGTGAACTTGTTAATTGGGTTCCTGTGGTGGTAGCTTTGTGCCATCCTCTGCCACTGTAGGGCAGAGGCACCCCTGGTGCGAGCTGCTGACAGCTGTGACTGCTCTCCAGATCTGAGCAGTGTGAATGACCTTGGCTGTGTCTGTGCCCTGTGCCAGGGATGATGTGGACTCCTGTTTCTGCTTGCTGCAAGGAGGTGCTGAAAAGAATCATCACTTGGCTCTTTTAACACTTGCCTGGAGAAAAAAAAAACCTACCCAGAAGAGCTCTGCTTTGAGAGTGGTGCTTCAGCTAACCTTACAGGGCTGCTTCTTGAATCTGAAGACAGCTTTGGTGTGAAATGTCCTTAAGTGATGTGGCAGAAGATGCCTTCGTGTCACCCAACCAGCCAGGAGGCCAGCAAAAGAGCAAGCAGCCCAGGGCTCTGCTGCAGGCCCCATCTCAGCTGCAATCAACTAACAAGGCTGAAAAGCTCCAGACTTGTTCTGTGGCAGTGAAATTGCTCGAACCTTGAATGGTTAACAGGAAGGTCTTTGGATTTTGAATGTGGAAATTCGGGGGGGGGGGGGGGGGGGATTGTAAGTGCAAAGAAAACCTTCTCTTTCCGGTNTGCAAAGAAATCCTTCTCTTTCAGGTTCATGCTCATATGACACCTCCAGTCTTTAGGTAGCTGTGGATGTGCATAAAGTGCTAAAAGTAGAGATTGGAGTGTTAAACCTGGAGTGTAAACTGCAGCTTTGGTAGCAGCTGAACTGCTCCCAGGGCCTGCAGGTCCCTGCAGCTGTTGAAAGGTTGATGAATATACAGGGTGAAAGGTGTGGGAAATAGTGAAAATGGATGGCAATGGCCAATGTTATCCATTTTCCTGAATGGAGATGAATTGTGGAGTGCCTGGTGTGGGTGTTTTACTGATGTGTGCAGTACAGAGATGAAAGAGACCTGATGAAATGAGAAGCATCACAAACACCTTTCTCCAGGCTGTTATCCCCACACACGGTGCCTGCTTTCCAACACAGATAACTGCTCCTTGCTGAAAGGAGGGGAGGGGAGCACAGTATTCTCAAGTGCCAAATTTAGGGAAGAAACTAAACCAAATGCAGTTCATATCTGCTGAGCTCAGGCTGGCTTCTTCCTGAGCAAGCAGGACCCAGTGCCCTCACTGCAGAGCAGCACTCTGCTTGTCAAACACTCCAGCTGGGTGCACTGAGGTCACTGCACCCACACCATGGCTAGGAGCATGCAAAGGAACAGGAATGAGGACTTCTGTTGTTCAGCAAGATTAGCTCTGGGAAAGTTCTGTTTGCACCCAGCCTAGCTTGCTTGGCTCTTAAGTGAAAGTCTTTGGAGGCTCTTGCAGTATGGCATCTTCCCAGAGGCACCTCCCAGGATGTTGCTTTGGCAAAGCCCCCAAAGAAGTGGACCACTCCTGAGGAGATTCCAAAAGGGAAATGTCACTGTGCTTTGGGTTCTGGGAGCTCCAGTGCTGTGCAGTCTTATAAACTGCATTTCAAGGCACCACACATCCACCACTGCTGCCATGGGACATGGCTTAATGGTCATGGTGGTGGTGGGTTGATGGTTGGACTCAGTGATCTCACAGGTCTCTTCCAACTGCACCAATTCTTTGATTCTGTGATGACTTCTTTCCCCTCATCTGTTTTGACCCACAAGTGCTATCACAAGACATGTGATGTGTGATACATGAGTGCCACAGCAAAGCCTTCAGTTGGCATTTGACCCCTGTTAGCCACAAGAAACTCCACATCTTAGGTTAGTTTTCCTGCTTGGGACACCCTCTGGCAATGCCTTTGGTCTGCTTGCTCTGAAGGACAGAGCAGGAGTCACATGTGTTTGCTGGGTGTGCTCTGTCTAAAAGCACAGGACGAGAGGGCTAAGCCCTTTTCCAGCCTTCACTGCCTGCCTGACTTCCCTAAAGCTCACCTGCAGCAGCCAGGCTTTGTGCAGCTGGTGTTTAAAGTGCCAGTGCACTGCTCAGCTCTGTCAGGCTTCACCTGGAAGGGGCCCACAGCTTTGGATCCGAGATCAGAAGTATGTTGCTGAATTCTTAGGAGGGGAGTTACTTTCAGTGTCAGCTCTTGAGCATAAAGCCAAGTGACAGGCTAAAAGCATTCAAAGCAGCTTGTGCTTAATTCCATCTGCCACTAACAGCTTCTGTATTACAAGAAAGGAAGGAAATGCAGAGAAAGCCTCCTGTTACACACCTATGCATTTTCAAGCTGATTTTCTGCTGTCTGTAATTGCAGTTCCCACTTAGAGCCCAGTAATTCACTTAGCAAAGGTAATTCCTGCTGTGTTTGATAGGAGCAGAAGCAATTCTGATGGGAGATTTAATCTTAAATGTTTTGGGCCACTTTTAAAAAGGCATTTTGAAGCCTGATTGTTGTGATGGACTTGACACTTGTGTTTGCGTGGCTGTACGTGATTCAACCAGGCACGCTCAGGGAGCAGCAGAGGGGCAGGCAGTGCCACAGTAGGCATTTATTTGGCATTTATTTAGTTGTGTTCCCTGGCAGTCTCTGAACTTGCCTGAAATTCTCTCAGCCTGCCAACTGCATTCCATGCCCAGGACTTCTGCATGGAAGAAGCTGGGAGGAATTTCAGTTCTTTGCTTTGCTTCTCACGCTACGGAAGTCCTTAGCTTTCAGTCAGTTCTGGCTGTACTTTGGTCTCTCTTGGGCATCTGTGGAGCCCTGTGCATTGTTTTAACACACAGATTGAAATCTGCTGTGCTCCTGACACAGCTTTGGTAGCTTCCTGACCTCTGAGATGAGTTAAGAGCAGCTTTGCTTCAAGTGTCTGGAGACCAACAGGGCTTTTTCATCAGGTGAGGGCTGCCTGTGCGCAGGCTGCCTACATCGTGATGTCCTTGGCACAGTCATTGTTACCTGCCATGAGAAATTCTCTAGAGAGAGTAAATGTTGAAGCATCTGGGAAAGGTAAGTCTTGAGGCTAAAGGCAACCTGGGCTCAGAAAAAAATGTTTCCAGTAGGAAAAACACACCTGTAAATATTAGTTGCAAAGCTAAGTAAAGAGAGTTGCTAGTGAAGGGAAGAGCTGTGGAAGCTGCACCAGCCAGTGTCTGAGGATGTTGCCATCTCAGAAATGCACAAGCCCAGCATTCTGGCACAGATGCAGAGAAATGTTTGTGTAGGTACTGGAGGAAACAAGTGTGAGGAAAGAGAAAACGTTTGGTGTTCTGTCTGCAGGGCAATGTCCCAGCAGGTCTTTGGAACAGTGTCCCCAGCTGTGCCCGCACCGATTCTGTTCAGAGCTCTGAAGCACAAAGGCTGAAATGCATGGACATAGAAGGTGAAATCTCAAACAAAGCCTCCGTGTCCCAACAATGTCTTTTCTGAGCTGTTTGCTCAGGCAAGCAGCTGCACTCTGCAACAGCAGCAGACTGCAACTGAAATTCCAGTTCATAGCTGAGCTGGGATATTGCTCTAGCTCCCAGCTCATAGATTGCCAGAATGGTTTGCATTGGAAGGGACTTTAAAGATCATCCAGTTCCACCCCCCCTGCCATGGGCAGGGACACCTCCCACCAGACCAGGTTGCTCAAGGCCTCATCCAGCCTGGCCTTGAGCACCTCCAGGGAATTGCTAACTAAAGCTGAAAATCAGAAGAACATTTAAGGTAGTTGTGAGCTCCACTTGAAGCCCAAGTCTCAAAAGTTTTGTGTATTAGAGGTTTCTTGCTTCAGACAGTTTCCATTTTCTGTATGTGACCTGTGAGTGCCTAGGACTAAAGAAAGTCCTGCTGGTGCATACTGATTGTGGGGCTTGGGAGGAGACTTGAAAGTGCTGCCTCTTGGGCACTCTGGACAGAACAAATCTGATTTGCAGCCTTGGCCTGCATTTCCAAAAGCACTTCAGGAGCCTGAGCCCACAAGTACGCTTGGCTCGAAAATCAGTGAGAAGGGTTTAAGCCTCCAGCCCATGGTCAGTGGTTTTGGAACATGTAAATTCTCCAGCAGCAAAGGCCAGCAAATGCTGCACTGACTGCCCACAACAAATTGCAGCCTGACCTTCTGCTGGCTCTTCCTGTGCACGGCCAGTGGAGGTCATGCCTTTAGCAAGCCCAGGGGTACCAGGCAAAGGCTGTTCCAGCAGCCTGAAAACCTGGAAACTTGCTATCTAGTCCACAGGAGTTTCAGCAGAGGTGTGGGGACTGGCGGGGGTGGATGCAGTTCATTTATAGACAGGAGCCTTATCACTGCCTTGCCTCTTTGCTATCACTCCTTTGCCTCTGGATATTTCTGTGCCTGCTGTGCTGCTCACAGAGAAGGACATTGCAGAGCTTTGAGCTGGGCGTGTTCTAATTCTGGGCTTTATTTAGTTATGTTTTTTGTAAATGAGGCCTCGTTTTGCCTTTCTTCAGGCAGCCAGTTCAGGTACTTTGTTGGGAAACAGCA
Source organism: Ramphastos sulfuratus (assembly GCA_013399055.1). Taxonomy (NCBI): domain Eukaryota; kingdom Metazoa; phylum Chordata; class Aves; order Piciformes; family Ramphastidae; genus Ramphastos; species Ramphastos sulfuratus. Next base: position 692,374 of record WBNM01029410.1, read on the forward strand.
TGCCACATGTTCAAGGAAGGAAGAGGGGACACACGAGGAGATGTGAACACCTTGCTCTGGATTCACCAGAGAGCTGTGGGGGGCATCTTTTAGCAGTGGAGTTATGCAGCCTCCCTGTTGTACTCTTTTTTGCCCCCAAGTAAGGCTTAGCCAGGACTGACAACAGCACTTTCCTGGGCACTGGAAGCATTAGAAGGCAGATGCCCTTCGGATCTGTTGCAGCAGGTACAAGGGCTATAGTTACATGATGATGAGACAGTTACACCAACATGGAGACAGAAGAGACTGACTGCTCCCAGATGCTTATGTTTCTCCTCTGTTGGAACTGTAGCTATGAGTGTGTCTTTGTTCTCTGTGCTACTTGTCCCTTCCTGCTCTGATGTCTGAAAGATGAAGTAGAGGTGCTGCAGCGAGAGAAGTGCATCTGTGCTGCCATGCTTGACAGCTGTTCCCTCTCTGCACACCAGTTCTTAAGTGTGCACTGTGAACACAGACATTTCAGCTTGCATTCTTCTCTTTCCCATTGTTACTTGTCTGTAACACCAGATAAACCTCTGTGTCAGGTCTCCCCAGCCTACTTCCAGGCTACCTGGGGCAGTTGCAATTGAAGCAGCAGAAAACTCATTGAGGAATTCCTTTGCCTCCAAACCCTTTACACCCTGTCCAGAAGGGGCTACAATGAAGGTTGGGAACGTACCTCTTGATTCTCTTTTACCTAACAGGGAACCTGATCTTACTCCCAGTCTAACAAACTCATCTAATCTTCATCATCCTACCAGCTCTCATTTTTCTTCTCCTAGCCCTGTTGTACTTTCTGCTCTCTACTGAGGTGATTGTCTGGAGGAGGTAAGGAGTTGTGTGGGAACAGGAGGCTGGACAGGCCTTCAGCACTCTCCTGTGGCAGTTGGAGAGGCAGATTTGGAGCTGGGGAAATCAGTGCTCTCCTCTTTGAGGGCCCTCCTTAGCATCTCGTCCATGAGCAAAGGCATTCAGTGGTGCCGGAAAGGTTACCTGAGCGTGGACGCTCTGCAGCTCAGCACCACCACGGGTGGCAGCTGCAGAGGTGTGTTCAGATCTGTGTCCACTCAGGGGAGGGGTGCAAATGTCCTCTGGCAATAACCTTCAGGGCTCCTAACAATAAGGAAAAGCTAAATGTAAGAGGCCAGTGGTGTTCTGCATTAGCCCCCATGAACCTGTCCACTTGGGGAAGAGGGTTGGGAGCTGCAGACAGACCTGGCTGGCAGTGAGTCAGTGCCTGCCTGTGCCTTAACTGTGCTGGTTTAAGGCTAATTGGAATATTTTAATAGAGAAAATTACATTGCAGGCTGTGAAAGGAAAACAATGGTGATGTCTACTTCACTCATAGGCTTGCTGAGATGTTTAGGAATAAGTACTCAAAACAAAAGATAAGCCACTTGGGCTTGTCGCAGTCTCAGTCGGGCTTGCAGCACTCTGGGGCACAGTGTCTGGGGCTATCCTGCAACTTCTGGCTTCTTCTCTCCAACAAATTCATTTCACTAATCACTTTTCTTCTAACTCCTCCTCTGGCCGATCCTCAAAACCTTGGGGTAAGGTATAGGGGTCGGGAGAAGGTGGACGGGTGGTTGGGAGCCCCTCCTGGGGTCTCTGATTTCTGGGAGGGGAGTTGTGTTTCTGTATTACCTTTACCTTGTATATTTCTGTAAATATTCCTGTCTATAGTGTATATCTCTGCTTGTACATTGTGCTGAGCTGTAAATAGAGCTACGTCTAAACTTCCAGCCAGCTGAGTTTTAGCCTGGGTCATTTTACCAAGTGTGGGGGGGCAGGGAACTCCAAACCCACATCACTTAACGCTTTGGAGAATTTGCTCAGGAGCAGTTAGTTCAGCCTCGTGACAACATTAGCCTGCTGCTGCCAAGGTCACTGCCAGCTTCTCTTGTCTGGTGCCCCAGGACACATTTCCCAGGCAGAGAAGTCCTTGGAAGCTCTACTTCAGTGTCTGTGCTTGTCTCCATTACAGACATGCAATAAATACCTGTTCCTGTTCTTAGTGCAGAGCAGCTGTGTCCCACGGGCCGCCCTGCAGTGCTGCACCCAGCGCTGCCAAGGCTGCTGCCCGCAGCAAGCAGCTTCCTTGGCTCTGCTCTTTGCCCAGGGAGACTGCGTCGCTTTGGCATCTCTTACCACAAACACTGAGTTGCTAGAACAGTCCCTGGGGAGGTGTGAACTTTTGTGCCCCTCCAGTGCTTGAGCTGTGCGAGAGGTTTCTACATCTCCCTCTAGACCTCACCTGCTTTTACTGCAGGTGGCCGGGCTTCAGCCCGTCAGACAGGGCTGGTTGTCGCAGCCTTGCTGGAGCTGGGTGAGTGGAGCTGATGTGAGTAATCCTGTCAGTGGGCTCAGCAGTGTCTCGGGAGACTGTGCTCTACATCTGTACTACATCTGCCCTACCTGCAGCTAACTGCTGCAGGCAACTGTGCAGCAGGGAGATGTTGTGGCTGCTCATGACCCAGAAGGCTGAATGTCTCCAGCCTTGGAGATTCAAAAGCTTTGCTATTCAACCAGGCCAGCCTCCTGGAGCCATAACTGAGCCTTACTTAGAAAGCATAAAATCAGTATGTGAGAATTCTCTTAATGGGGACACTGCAGTGGACTCCATTGTCTCCCTTAAAGGGAAAGGGATGGATTTGTAGAGCTTGAATGTAGCATGTTTGCATGTGGTAGGAAGAATTCATGGGCAGCTGTGAATCCTGAAAGGGTAAAATACAATATCAATGAAAGTAGACTCATGAAATATTTAACTGCCTTTCTGTTTTTTTGGTTTGTATTTTTTAGCCTTTTTAGTGTAGCTTATCTGATGAAAGGCAGGAGGTGAACACTGCTGCCTAATCAACACCTCGTGAACATGCTGCTTCCCTTCCCAGCACTGACCAAATGTCACCATTAAGCAGAATATTTGATGATGCTGTCCTGCTCAAGCAGCAGCTATTGTCACTTAGCATCACCAAACAAAGTCACTGGCCTTGAGGTGAAGCCAATTAAGCAAATTCTGACTAGCAGTCAGCGCTCTGCTGCGCTCCTCAGCTGCTGATCATGCAGCAGATGCCTTTGACTGTTCAAGGCCCCAAATCAGGCCGAAGCCTTCTCAGCAGAGAGCTGCATTTTTCCTGTGTGAACATGTAGGGAAAGCAAAATAATGCTGGTTTGATTGTGTTTGGATTTACTGACCTGCTCAGTCAGACTTCAGGCTCACATTCTACATACAAATGTGAGCTAAGATCTGAAGGATTCATGTTCAAATACCCATAGTTGGTATGAGAGATAGACATAGATGTGTGCAGGTGGGTGCCACCATGGTTCATGCAGTAATTGGCCTCAGGCAGGGTTTAGACTCCCAGGTGGGCTTGGACAGGTGGCTTGGCATGCCTGGGAGCCAGAGGTGACATTCAGCCTCGGGGCCAGCAGCCTGTGCCGCATGCTTCCAGCCTCCAACAGCTCCTTTCCTGCCCTCTGCTCTGGAAGCCCCTGGCTTTTTCTGCCTGCCAAACACTGGGGGTTTCACTGAGGTGTGGAAGAGTCATTGTGAGAGGAAAATTGACCTTTTGTCCTGAACTTAAAACACGTTTCCATCTTCTGCAGAATTCTCAGCTTCCTCCTAACCCAAACCAGCACTTTCTGTCACCAGTACCGAGGGAGAATGTGGTTAACCACCCCCTCACTTGGAACAAGTGGGATCTCGATTCCTTGCATTCAGAGCATCCAGAGCTGTCAGTGGCTCGCCATCTGCCGAGGGTACCTGCTGTAGCCTGGAATGCCCTGGCAGCCAGGGTGAGCTGGGTGATGGAAGGCAGGGCAGGCTTCCTCATCTGCATTGTGAGAATGTGCTTGTGCAGTTTCCACTCAGATAAAAACTGAGCAGCACAGATTGCTTCAGAAGGTGTAAATTAATTGCTCCCCAAATCAAATCTGTAATGCCTCTGATGTGATTTGTGTCAATACTGTACTAAAAAGCCATCAGGTGGCATCCAGAATTGACTGCCTCTGCCCAGAGGAATCTCTCTTCATCATGCAAATACTCCTGGAAGATGTGTGCCAGCTGCTCCTTCACAGCTTCCCAGAACATTCCTGAATGGGCACCTGTTTAAAATAATGCCAGAAGATGGGATCTAAGTTGAATGTGTTGATTTTTATGTCAACTTTGGGGTGCTAATCAGTCTTGCTAGCAAAGCATAGCCACTGCATCTGGAGAGAAGTGTAGGTAGAGCAGCAGAGCCTTGAGCTGCTCACCCTCCCTGGCCTCTGCAGGGGCTGGTTGGAGTGGCAGGTGAGGCATGGCTTGTGGCCTGGGGAGATGGTGAAGTTTGTTTTCTCAGCTGCATCTTTTATGCAGGCAAATACTGACCATCAGGTTCTGTTTTTTCCCTCCTGGCACCTTTCCTGGCCATTGCTGTGAAAGCTTTAGAGCTTGCTAGAGTCTGACACCTGTCCTGATTTGCATTCTCTTGGAAAGGAAAAGCAGATTTTCCTAACCGTGCTCTGGACCGGCCCAGTCAGCAGAGGCAATGCAACAGCAAATTGTTGAATGCTCCTTACAGTGAACTGTGGGGGAAGGGTAAATGAGCACCACAAGGCCAGAGACTGTGTTAAAATCCAAGTAAAACCTGCAACATAGCCAACAGTGGGGAACACTGGCTGGTGGCTTCTGCCTGCCTCTAACCGGCACCACAGACTGCTGGCAGAATCCTCTCCTCTGGCCTCAGTGTGCTTTGCAGTAGAGGCTGGAGTTTTGGGGAGCTACCACGTATGCAGCCACTTACTTCATTTCCTTAAATACCCAGAAGTTTCTTGCTCCCTTGGGAATCTGGGCAGGTTTCTGGCTGGTACAGCACATTGCTGTCTTGCAGAGTGCTATTGGTTTGCTTGCAAATAATAATAATAAAGAAGACATAATTTTGTGAACAGGTTATAAAATCATTCCTTAAATAGAAACATTTATCCTCATCCCTTCAGTGAAAAGTGGCAGGCTAGGAGATTTGGAATCAGTCAAATGATTCATGGTATGGGTAAATTTGATCACTTTCAGAAAGTAATTTCCATTTGTTTTTAGAGCGCTGCGAGCCAATTCTCTCTGAGGTTGATCTGTAGGCTAAATTGTGGGGAGCTGTGCTGCAGGCTGTGTTCTGATAGAGAAGTGTGTGTGGAGAATTAAAATGCAGAGCCAAATGCTTGCATTCCTTATTTTCTCACACCCTTGGTGCTGCATCTAACACCTTTTTATTTAATCAGTTCTCAGCATCTCTCCTGCACCGTTTTTATTGCTTCTCAAGCCATTAGGAATGGTTTAATCACCATCTGATCATAGCTTTCCTCCCCAAGGTCTTTACAGAGCTGGAACCCTGAGAGCTTTCTGTGGTGCTGTAGTTTGGATCTGGGGCAGAGCTGCTGTTTGGATGCTTTCTAGAGGAGTGCAAGCCCTTCAACATCCACTCAGGCTATTCAGTGCCAAAACCAGCTTTGCTTTTACATCACTTTCTTTGAGAACCATTGGGTTTATTTCTGAAATTGGCTGGGGTGCCAGACCTTTGCTTTGGGGCCTGAATTTCTCACTGCAGGAGCAGTGGGGTACTGGGCTAAGTGAGCATGCTGCAGGACTCCCCTTGCCATAGCTCCCTTCACAGCACTCTTTCCTGCAGTTGCTCTCCTCCTACAGCTGGTGCTTTCATGCCACTGGGATGTGCTTGCTGACCCTGTCACTTTTTGCTCCAGGTGGCCCATATGTGCTGTTTACAAGGCAACCACTTTCCTTTATGGGTCTTCAGTTAAAGTGACAGGCTCAAGGTTTGATATCTTTAAAACATTAAAAATAAGGAAATAAGCAACACTGAAAAGCTTACAGAACCCCATTTGGTTTAGCTTTTCCTGCTTTGGCTGAATCAACTGTGTGCTTTGGGCGGGGGGGGTGGGGGTGGAGAGAGAGAGTAGCACAGAGGGAAAAGGAAAATGCTCATCAAGGGCACAGAATTCCTCCCAAGGAATACAGTCACTCAGATGTATGCAGGAGGAGAGCAGGTTACCATCACTGGGTCTAAAACAGTCAAGAAGAGGATAAAGCTGCCGGTACACGATGCTGTGTTGTGTTCGTACAGCTGCACAAAGCTTCAGCAGGAAAACCTGATTTTGTACTGTCCTGATTACAGCCTTCCCAAACCCGATGGGATGAAGTGTGAGGTCTGTGTGGGCCAGGTGATGCAGAGAAGCTAGATGGTCTGGGAGGTGGAGGGAATGTGGCAAGTCTGTTGGCATCAGAGAACTGCTGGGGGCAGGAGAGGAGAGAATTTGACTACTAGAGAAACCTCTCACTGAACCCTTGTGAGTAAAGCAGGAATCTGATGAATCTGTAATAATCAAAATCGCAGCTCTGCTGCTGCGTTTTCCTTTCCTGTATGCTAATGAAGGATGCTGGGGTGCAATATGTCAGCAGCTCTTACCTGCTGCTTTTATTTCCCCTGAAAAAACTGCTAACATGCTCCTGCCCTAATGCTTCCCCACGGCTTAGATAACAAAAGGACACTTCACCAAAGAAGGGAGTTCAATCTTTTCACTGCTTACAGGAAAACTGCAGAAACAGGAGGGAAGAACCAGTTCAGAAAGTGCTCCCCTGCTACCTGGGCACTCCTTCCTGTGCCTGACTCCTTAGGGGGCAGTCTGCACCCAGAGCCCCCATTTCCTGGGATTCCATTGAGCTTGTCAGTCTCTCATCACGGGACCCAGGGGTTCTCCTTCTCTTTCAGTCTGCTACCAAGTCCCCATCTTACCAAAAAGAAGTGTTTAATTACAACCATAGACTCAGGAAGTGGGTTTTGTTGGAAGGGACCTTAAAGGTGGTGCAGTGCCAGCTCCTGCCCTGGGCAGGGACCCTTCCCCTAGCCATGGCAAATCTCTTGGTGTTTGTGAGCTAACCCCGGTGCCTCGCAGCCGCTGGCTGGAAGGAGAAGCCTCTTCTGGAGGCTGCAAGCACAGACCTGCAGGTTCCTCAGGCACCAGCCTCTGCTGTGCTATTCTTAGAAGCACAGAAAGCAGATTTCTTCACTTCTGCCTCTTTTGGCTGCCAGTCCATTTGTTCCATCAGAACCAGCATCCTTTCCAGGGTAATGTGGTGATGGAAAATAGAGAGATGAGTACCACAAGGTCCACACTTTGCACAGGAAATGGTAACAGGACTGAGAATTGTTCTCTGTGCCTCTGTTCCAAACGTTTGTGCTACTTATGGTTCAGTACAGGAACCTTTTGATTCCCCTTCAGTGAATGGCTCAGGAGCCTCCTGAAGGCTGCTCCACTTCAATGGCATGAGGTGACAAGAACTTGCATGAAAATTGACAAGGAGAGGCTGAGGGAGCTGAGGCTCTTCAGCCTGGAGGAGACCGAGAGGTGCCCTGAGCAATGGTTGTCAGTGTGTGCAGGTGAGTGCCAGGAGGCTGGAGCCAGGCTCTGCTGGGTGATGCCCAGTGCCAGCACAAGGGGCAATGGTGGAAGCTGAGGCATAGGAAGCTCCATGGAAACATGAGAAGGAATTTTTTCCCTGTGAGGGTGACAGAGCCCTGGAACAGGCTGCCCAAGGGGGCTGTGGAGTCTTCCTCTCTGGAGATATTCAAACCTTGCCTGGATGTGTTCCTGTGTGATCTGCTCTGGGTGATGCTGCTCTAGTGAGGGGGTTGGACTGGATGAGCTTTGGAGGTCCCTTCCAGCCCCTGACATTCTGTGATACTATGATCCCAAAAAGTCCCTCCCCAGCTTTCTTGTAGCCTTCTTAAGATACTGAAAGGTCACAGTAAGGTCACCTCAGAGCCTTCTCCTCTCCAGCCTGCACAGCCCCAACTCCCTCAGTCTCTCCTCACAGCAGAGCAGCTCCAGCCCCTCTGCTCGTCCTCGTGACCCTTCTCTGGACACCTTCCAGCACCTCCACAGCCCTCTTGTGCCAGGGGCTCCAGAACTGGATGCAGCACTCTAGGTGGGGTCTCAGCAGTGTGGAGCAGAGGGGCAGGATCACTTCTCTGGCCCTGCTGCCCACAGTTCCTTGTTAAACAATTTGGTTCATTGGTTATTTGTTAGTTAATGACATCACCCAAAGAGATAGATGAGAACTTGCTGTATGTAACTTACAGAAGTATCCTAGTTTTGGGTTGGACTCAATGATCTTGGAGGTCTTTTCCAACCTGGCTGATTCTGTGTAGCTCCATTAGCTATCCCCATCAGTGAGGGAGTGTCAGAGCAAGAGTCCTACAGGTGCTCTGTGGGGATGCTGTAGGTTTGGTTTTAGCTCAATGGTCACAGGTATTGGAGATTGTTTAGGCCAGTTTGGGGCTATTTCCTTCATTAGCAGAGTAATTTACAGAGCTAGGAAGACCCTTACCTGCATTTGGGGATTGGCAGCTTCACTAATGGGTATTTATTTGGGACCTTTCAGACTCACAGCAAGCTTCTTGATCTGGATGCTGTTAGTGAGAGAGTTGTGCCATGGACACTGGGGTGGAAGTGGTTCTCACAGTGGTTTGTCCTTTCCTTTCTCCCTCCAAGGTGCACTGGTGTCACCAGTGGAGGAAACCCCAGTGGTGTCTTGGCTTTAATGAATAATTAACTCACTGTAACAGCTACATTTAAAGAATCCTCTCTGCCAGTAAATAGTTTTGTGTTTTCACAGGAGACTAAAACAAATACAGATGCCTGATTTGGGTAATTTGCATGTCTTTGAAAGTTTAAGCTTTGGTCTTGGGAGATGAGTTTTCCTTGGTGGCTATCAGCTGCCTGAGCTCCCTTTCAGCAGCTCCTCTGCACCCTGTTGTGTGACCTGCTCTTGCTAGCTGTCACCTCAGGTCACATCGTGTCACTGAGAACTGACCAGCAGCTCGTACAAGAACCAGCCCCAACCCAAGCCAAACCACCAAAACACTTGTTCTGGGGTCATTTGTATCTCAAATGTCTTTTTTTTTTTTTTTTTTTTTCCTAGGTGGCCTTTGATTTCTCTGTCCCTTCTTTTGCTGCTGTCAGCAAGAGTGGGTGCTGGGAAGCTACACAAGACTGGGGGAGCAAAGACTCTGCCTCGCCTGCTGCTGACACTGCTTTCTGCAGCACTGAGCTTCACTTAGAAGTGAAAATCCTCTTGTTTGGGGCAAGTTTAAAACCTCAGTTCTTTGTGAAAGCTTCTTCCTCCCTGCCCTGGAAAATGTCTCTGCTTCCCTGAGACAAAGGTGCAGCCCAACAGCTCTTCCAGCCTCTGCCCTTCTGAGTTACCCTCTGCTGCTTCTCCCTTCCTTGCATTTTGGCCTCACTCCTCCTGGACTCACCCTCCAGGACTACTCTGGGTGTACACAATTTCCATCTCCAGAGTCAGAGAAGGGAATCTTGCACTTCTTGGAGCTGTCCACTCCAGTTCACCTCATTCTATTTCTAACCACTCCTGGTCCAGCTCCTGCTGCCATTTGTAACATCTGCTTTAGTTCTGAGTATCCCTGCAGCTGATCTGACAAGGGTTAGTCTCGCCCTGTGGCAGGCAGGCAGGCAGGCAGGTGGGAATTCTGATGACCCTTTTCACATGTACAAGATTGACAGGGGTTGCCTTTCCAAAGAGGAATTCAGTTCCTGAAACAAAGCACTAGCTCTTTAAACTGATTTAAACCAAGGAATGAATCAATAAGAAAGGAATTAAATTAGTGAGCCTCGTTCTTCTCTGCTGGCATTAACTCCTTGCTTTCTGACTGAACAGAAGGAGGTGGGGAGCCAGGGATGCACCACCATGTGCTCAGGAGTTCTGTGCTGCAGATGTGCTGGTTTGAGGCTAATTGGAATATTTGTATGAAAAGAATTAGATGCTAGGCTGTGAAAAGCAAACAGTGGTGATGTCTGCTGCACTCACAGGCTTGCTGAGATGGATAAGAACAAGAACACAAATACAGATAAGAGAGTCTCATTCTCTCTGGCTGCTGCTGTGTCTGCTGGCCTCTCTGCTGAGTAACCTAACTTATCACTCTGCTTCTAACCCCCCTGGCCCATCCTCCAAACTCACCTTGCACACAAGGCAGACCCTGGGGTAAGGCAGAGGGGTGGGGAGAAGGTGGCAGGGTGGTTGGGAGCCCCTCCTGGGGACTCTGGTGTCTGGCAGGGGAATTGTGTTTCTGTATTACCTTTAACTTGTCTATCTCTGTAACTATTCCTGTCTATTGTGTATATCTCTGCTTGTACATTGTGCTGAGCTGTGAATAGGGCTTCAGTGCTTAACTTCCAGCTGACTGAGTCTAGTCTGGGGGATTTTATAAAGTGTGGGGGGGCAGGGAACTCCCAAACCATCACATCTTATATAGCAGACAAGGTGTTTGTAAGGATCTAATGGAATATCTTAGCCCATCAGGTTAAATATCCTACTCTTGAGTGGCTTTTGAAGTGCAAGAAGGGAAGTTGGGTTGTTGATAAGCAGGACTGACACCTCCTGCTTCAATTTTAGAAAACAAAACAGTCATGTCTAGGAAGTGCATCAGAGTGGACCTCAAGGTGCAGGATGAAGGCAGCGATCTGCACTATAGTCTCATCAGGCAGGGGCAGACAGGCTCCAGCTCTTGCCTTGATACAGAAACCCAGCTCTGGTTAGTGCTGCCCCTGCCACAAGGCAACAGCAGCAGCTGTGCAGCCAGGGAGAAGCTGCAGCAGCCTTTCCTCCTAAGAATGACCTGGACAGCCAGGGGACACCTGAGGCGTTCCTGGGGCAGTTTAGACTGCTGGCAAATACTTCTGGGAATGAGGACAGGCTTTGAGCTGACTGCTGCTGACTCAGAAGATATGGAAGGACCCCCTGCTTGTGCTTGAGAGGGTCTTCACTGTGTCTCAAGGAGACCCTGCCCATTCTCTTCACAGCTGCCAGTCTTACTGTGAAGGTTATGCTTCAAAATCTTCTGGGCAGCATTGGCTGTGGTTGGATGTCAGGATGAATGGTCTCACAAACTCCTCGTGGGCTGTGAGGAACAGAAATCCTGGGAACAAGCTCAGGTCTGCATTCCCTTGTAGGCATTACTAACATGGGCATTTCCAGCTGGGTAACCACAGCAGTTCAGTGCCAAACACTGACTCTCCTCTACCTGAAAACTGCATTTTGCTCTCCTTTGCAATGGGTTCTGTCACACTGTGAAAGCTAAGAACTTGGCAATCTGTGGAGCCCATCAGTCTTGCCTGTCTCTTTTCTGGAGTAGCTGCCCAGCTACAGTGATGGTGCAAATGTGGGAGTGGGCAAAGGAATGTCTGTGTGCTAGGTCTGCCTGAAAAGGAGTAAGAAACACTTCTTGTATTTGTGCCCTCTTAGGAGCTGATGGTAACTGGAGTACATTAGTGGAGTCACCATGGGATGATGTCAGTTCTAGGTAGGGTGTTGCTCTAACACACACCTGTGGGATGGTTCTTGGGCAAGGTGAGAGATGCAGGAAAGAGCATCAGGAGGAATGCTTCCAGTGGAACACAGATGTGTGCCTCACCTGCTGAGATGCCTTTCTTTTATGCTAAGCTCCTGCAGAGTTCAGGGCAGTTTGGGGAGCTCCATTATGAAGCTGCAGTTGAGAAGTGGAAAGCCTGATCAGAGTATGTGTTGAAGCCCAGGGGATGTGAATTGCTGCAGGCAGATTTGGGCTAGCTGCCTGAGTTCAGATGTGCTGGGTTCCACTCTGACTCCCAGCATGGCAAATAACACTCAGAAGCTAAGTCTGCAGCTGGGGTCCTTCAAGGCAGGAATTTTCCCAAAGTGCTTAACCTTTAGCAACATCCATGGCCTTTGCTGGAGCTTTCAGAGGCCAGCTGCTTGGAAGATCGGTGTGATTGTAGAGCAACACAAGTCAGGATTAAGGTGCAGAACTTTGCTCTCTGAGCTGGGCCTCTCCGAGGGCTTTCTGATGCCAAGGAGATGTGTAGGAACTTTTTTTAATCATGAGCACGTTTCCCTCACAGCATCTTCCCTGCCTGATCACTGGGAGCAGCTCTATTTTTAGGTGTGTTATTTAAAATGTTGCGCTGATGGCACATCTAAGCATTGCTAAAAATCTCTCAAGATGCCTTAATAAGAATGATTTTTAAAGCATTTTTCTGGCTTAGCTGCAGCCAGAAATAACTGGGATAGGAAGGCATTAAGAAGCGAGTCACACTGCCTTAGAATTGGTCCTAAGCTGTTGATGGCACATCCGGAACAGAATAACCTTTTTTGTTTGTTCAGTGGAGATTGTGCCTTCAGGAGGAGGGATTTCATTGCGCTGAGCTGCAGTAGTTATGCACAGAATAAATACAGGTTAAAGCCAGGAGGTCAGAGAAGAATCTCACAGAGCTCTGTGTGCTGCAGTGTGTAGCCCTGTTCAGATAACAGGGCTGACATAGTGGGCCACATAAAAATCGGGGCAGGAACCCGTGCTGGCACCTGTCTTGCTGATGTGTCGGTCTCTGAGAGAGAGATGGAAGCAGCAGATGAGAAGACAGTGACCGACATGCATCCCAGAGTTATCTACTGACACCTTTTTTCCCGGCTGGTGCTGGCTATCAGCAGCAATGCAGAGGTGCTGAGTGCTGAGCAGGAGCATGCCCCACAAGCCTGGGTTCACAAAGCAAGGCAAGGAGCAGCTTGGCTGTGCTCGCGGTGCGGTGCCTTCGTGCTCCGCAGGGCCGTGCAGCTTGGCAGGCTGAAATCCAGAGGGCTCAGGGTGCTCTCCTGAGTCCAGACACCCTCATTCCTCCAGTGGACTCCAGCCAGTCTGTGGATTTCACTCGTCTGTTCCTTCTGCCTGGTTAGCCTCTGGCATCGGCCTCCTGCCCAGGCTGGAGGCCACCTTTCTTCCAGCCATGCCTGTGTGAAAGCAGGCGACTGCTCAGCCCTGCACGTCCCTGCTCATCCTCTGACCCTCAAACGTTCAGGCTTGCTGCTTGCTTCTGCATGGAGATGGGACTGCAACACACAGCCCTGAGAAATTCTCCCTAATGAACCTTATATCCTAGCCAGCACTGACAGAAGACAGCTCTGGCCAGAGGAACCCTGCGTGGTAGGAACCTACCAGTCCTGGGTAGGGACTTCCCGTGGGAGTGGTCCCTGTGGCAAGGCTGGATGCTGTAACATGGGTCACTAATCCTGAAGGTGTCCTCAGAGAGTGCACGGCATGGTGCAAACCATCCAGAGAGCAAAGTTTTGCTCCTAGCTCATGCTCCCAGGTGCTAAAGCACACTATGTGGGGTTCTGGGTGCTTGTGAGAGCTGCAGCCCTGCTCCTTGCCATGCACTGAGCTGGCCAAATGCAAAGCCCCAGCCCGTGCTGGGTTTTCCTTGTTTTTCGAGCTTCCAAAGGGCTCTTATGTTTAGATTTCATTACAGGCATGCACCAAATAGTGTAAGTCCTGAGAAGCCTGTGATGTGGAAAAGCAGTGTTCTGTTGGAAGCAGCTGCAAGCAGTGGGGCTGCCCTTCCTCTGCCTCCCAGGTCACACTTTACCTTGAGAGCATTTGCTGCGCCGTTTGGGTTCCGTTCACACGCAGCCTCGGTTCAGTCCTGAGCAGGTAGTGAGAGCCACTCATACCATGCAACCCCATGTGGGACACGGTGCAGCAGCCATCCTGCTGTTTCCCTGCTCTAATAAATGAGGAACCTGTGGCTAAATTACAGCTTCTGGTGTGTGATCATGGACGTCGTAAGTGGCTACACCGCAGTTGTCTTAGCAACAGCCACATCCCACAAGCTAAAGAACAGCTTCTTAACTCACGAGCAGATAAGGAGACATTGATGCTTTGTCTCCACATGGAAAAATACATGGTCATTGTATTAAGTGTGCTGCTCAGCATTGGAAATCATTTCCAGGCAAAGCCTGGGATAGAGACTCATTTTTCTCCTCTCCACGCTGTCCGAGAGCACAGGGGCACAGTCACCCTGCGAGAAGCAAAGTGCCCTCCTGTTACCTGTCTGGACAGGGACCTATTCTGTACCTAAGGAGAAGTCTTGGCAGAAACCTGATGAATCCCACGGAGAAGGTTTGTCAGGATGGGCCTCTTCCCTTTTTATCAGTCTGTAGATGTCTCCCTAACTGTTGGCGCCTTTGAGCAGAGCTCTGTGTATAAAAGGAGCTCCTAGCATCCGTTCCCTGTGCGTGAGGCCCATCGAAATGAGAGAATTGGTAGAGGCACCAAAACTTGAATAATTCAACTGCTTTCCTAGTGCTTGTTTTTAAACAGGTTGATTGTGTGAGGCTTGGGGGCTGCAGAGCTGCGCCTGCCACAGCTCTGTGGCCCAGCAATGTTTGTGTGCTGTGCTTTTGTCCTGCACTGAAAGCAGAGTGATTGCTCTATTGTGATTGGATAATGGTTGAAGATTTTACTGGGGATTATTAGTTTTACTGCTCTAATAAACATATAATTAAACAATGCCTCTGGATTATTGGATCCTAGCCTGCTCTGTACACAGTGGATTTACAGCGTGTCAGTAAATGTTGGAAGTGTGAGGCACTAATTAAGATTTACATAAACCTTCTCTGGGAGGAGGATGGGAGGCTTTTACTGTGAGGCTCAGCTGAAGTGTTGCAGTGGTAAGAAAACAGCTAAATGTGAGGAGGGAGCACTGGCTGGTCCACCCCTTTTTCCCCCAGGTTATTTAATTTACTTCAAGATTTCAGCCTCAAATACAGCAGAGCCTACACTCGGAGGGAGCAGAAGTCCTTCTCAGAGTCCAGGACTGCACTGCCTGACATAAGCCAAGGCATATGAACATGGAACCTGCAGTCTGAGAGATAACCTTGAAGCAGGAGAGCATATTTTGGAGCTCTCTTCCTCTGCTAGGCTGTTACAGCTCTATTCAATTTGACATGCCCTGCACTGCCAAATGAATTCTACCAAAGGACTCGAGCTGAGGTGTTCCAACCTGACATTTGATTAAAAGCACAGCAGAGCACATCTCCCTCATCAGAAGTGCTGAGCCTTTTTCAGGAGAAAGAAGAAAGAAAAGATCCTGAAAGATACTGAATTATCAACCAAACCAACTGCAGGTTAGGTCCCATATCTTACAGGTGCTGTGTGAACTGCAGCTCCTGCCAGGATGGCCTGGTTAAGCCTGGTGCGTGTTCAGTGCTCACCAGCCCCGCACCCTGCACCTCCCCAGCTTCCTCACCTGGCAAAAACAGCTCGGTGGGAGACGAGTCCATGTGTGGATTGGTTTCATAGACCCAGGTGATTACTTAACTTGGTGTGACATGATGGAAGCTGAGAAAGGTGAGCAGAAAGGATGCCAGCCACGTGCTGAGGACAGCCTTTGTCAGAGCACATCAGTCCTGGCTGCAATGAGGCCTCCCCTTGCAGGCTACCTGGGGGCAATGCCTGAACTCAGTCTGCTTTGGAGCAAGCAGCACTCAAAGGTCCCACCTCGATCCCCATAATGGGCAGCCCCAAAGGCTTGAGGGATATTAAAGAAAGATGGGAGGAGGACAGAAGGAAGCCCTTAGTGAAGTGTTCCAGCACTGAGCAAAAGCAGCTGTGCAGGAACTGTTGTCAGCAAGCCAGAGGCCCTGCTGCAGGCTTCCCCTGCCACTGGCCCTGCATGGGTGCTCCATGCAGCTGTTTGGCTGAAAGACTTGGATTTGTGTGGAGAAAGGGGGACTCTAAGTGTACTTCCTTGCCCCTTCTAACTGCTGAGCCCACCAGCTAGGGTCCTGTAAACGGAACAGCAGGGGGCTCAGCAACCACTACACTCCTGCTAGCCACATAGAGATCACAGAATGGGTTGGGTTGGAAGGGACCTTAAAGCTCATCCAGTTCCAACCCCCTGCCATAGGCAGAGACATCTCCCACCAGCACAGGTTGCTCAAGACCTCATCCAACCTGGCCTTGAACACCTCCAGGGAGGAGGCAGCCACAGCCTCCCTGGGCAGCCTATGCCAGTGCCTGCCCACCCTCACTGTCAAGAATTTCTTTCTAATCTCCAGTCTCAGTCTTCCCACTCCCAGCTCAAAGCCACTGCCCCTCACCCTGTTGCTACAAGCTCTTGTCCAAGGTCCCTTCCCTACTGTCTCTGGAGGTTTCTATTTTTAGTAAGAGATAAGCTCCAGGGTTCTTTGATTTTACCTCTTGAATTAAATAATATCCCAAAAGATGCCATTCCCAGTATGCAAAGTCTTGACCTCAGTGCTCCCCTAATGCTGCTTATGTGAGTGAGATCATAGCTATCTGTCAGGCTTTCAGAGTCAAGAAGCTGAAATGAGATTTTGAATTGCTGCCAACTATAGCATCGAGCAGAGTTATTTCCCTCTGGTTAAGAGATGGGTGTGCTCTTACCTCTCACTGCTAGCCTGTTCCTTATCTAAATGTGAGAAAGAAATCAGTCTGGTGGGAGGGAAATGAGCCTTAGAGTAAACATCATGGAAAATTAGGCAGCACTTAGTTAACAGCTTTTGCTTTCTGAGTTGTGCTGCAGTCACTTCTCCCCAGCTCACTGAGCTGCACCTGGAGTAGTTTGCATTCTCCCTCAAACATCAACACCAGCATTGTAAAATATTCTCACTCTTCTTTTTCTCAAATGAGGGTGTTTAAAAATTGTTTTTAGTGGTGCTTTGCAAAGTCCATGGAACAAATGATGTACTTAGTAGCTGATGCTAAAACTGTGAGCTTTGTCCTGATGCTAGAGCAGGTTCAGTGCCCAGACTGTTGCCGTGGTTTGTTCTGTGATGCTGCTCTCCTGGGAACTGGGTCATCTGGCTCCTGATTGCACTAATTGCCATTGACCTTTGGAACCTTCAGTGCAGTGAAAATTCAAATATTTTACATGCTCTGATATTTGTAGGCTGAAAAGGTAGAATTCACCCAGAAGGATGGCATCCAAGTCATGTGTGCCAACAGCTTAGGGTTAACTCTTTTTAACGTTTAGCACAGTACTAAAGGTAAGGAGATGCCAGTAAGGTGTTATTGTAGAACCACAGAATCAGTCAGGGTTGGAAGGGACCACAAGGGTCATCCAGTTCCAACCCCCCTGCCACGGGCCGGGACACCTCATATTAGATCAGGCTGGCCACAGCCTCATCCAGCCTGGGCAACGCCTGCCAGGCTCTCACCACCCTCATGCTGAAGAACTTCTTCCTAACATCCAGTCTGACTCTACCCATTTCTAGCTTGGTTCCATTCCCCCCCACTCCTATCACTCCCTGACAGCCTAAAAAGTCCCTCCCCAGCTTTTCTGTAGCCCCCTTCAGATCCTGAAAGGCCACAAGAAGGTCACCTGGGAGCCTTCTCCTCTCCAGACTGCACAGCCCCAACTGCCTCAGTCTGTCCTCACAGCAGAGCAGCTCCAGCTCTCTGCTCATCCTCGTGACCCTTCTCTGGACACCTTCCAGCACCTCCACATCCCTCTTGTCCTAAGGATGCAGTACTCCAGGTGGGGTCTCACCAGAGGGGAGCAGAGGGGCAGGATCACCTCCCTGGCCCTGCTGCCCACACTGCTCTTGCTGCAGCCCAGGCTCTGGTTGCCCTCTGGGCTGCAAGTGCACACTGCTGGCTCATGTTGAGCTTCTCATCCAGCAGTCCCTCTCCTCAGGGCTGCTCTCAAGCCAGTCACTGCCCAGCCTATATTGGTGCTTGGGATTGCCTCAACTCAGATGCAGGAGCTTGCACTTGGCTTTGTCAATAGTTTGATCACATTTGGTCTTGTGATCAGTGCTACGCAGACCCTTGGTTGAGGTTTTTCTGCTCTTGCTCACTCTTTCTGTGGCTTTGTATGGGAGGGAAGGAAGCAGTCAGCTGATGAATCAGCTAATAATGGGTGTTTGTAGAGACCCAGTGTAGATGGTGACCTATTTAATAGGTTCTGAAAAGGATGTTACTGTAATGTGTAAACACAGGCAGCAGTGTCCATGCCTAGCAGAGCACAGAGAAATATTTTCTCCTCCCCAGTTCCTAGCATGAGCGAAAGAAAAGCTTCTGGCTCTCAGCGGCACCAAACCCGAGGTGTGCTCTTTGCAGCCATTTGACTCCAGGTGCTTTGGAGTCATTCTGTATCCAGCTGCCACCTCCCATTAGATTTTCCTTTTGCTGTGGGGCTGGTGAGCCTGGTTTAGGAGAGTGTTCTCCTGGAGGCCAAGGCAGACACTTGTCAGAAGCAGAGAGGAGCTTGGGTTCCTTATCAGAAAGTTAGAGAATGATGTTCCCAAGGATCTGATCTGTAACTGGAGGTTTAGGTAAACTCCTTCTGACCCATTTCAGTTATTCTTCAAAGCCCCAAACAGCTTTATTTTACTCAGCCCTCTGAGTGCCACTCAGTGCCCCAGATCCCTTGTTTCTCACAGAAAGCAGTCTGAATCCTTGTGTCTCTCATGGGCACACCTTTGAGTGATACCTAGCACGCACAGGTGCCACCTTCCATGGCTCTGGAGCTCTTTGGGAAGCCTCTGTTACCAGGGATGGGATTTCTCCTGGTGGATTTCTGGTTTAATCAGCTGGATTAGCTATTTGCAGCAGCCTCAGCTGCCATGTTTGTTTCCAGACTTGACTTCTCGTTGCACTTTGTCCTGTCCTTATTAAAGCCCTGGGCTGGTCCCACATCCCATCTGTATCTTGCATGAATAATTTCAGTGCCTCATCATTTTCCAGTACAGCAGCCTCTGTAACTGGTGCAGAGTTGCTTGCCACATGAGCCTGCAGGTGAGTTTCATTGCAAAGTGTGCAGATGCCCAGAAACACAGAGGGAAGGCTTCTAAAGCTGTGCACCACTGTGTTCTGCAGGCTCTTTCACCACGGCTATGTGGCTGTTGCTTGGCAGCCAGGGGTGGACTGGGGGTGCAGTGTCACACACTGCCTGCTGGCAGCGTGGCCTTGGTGGGGACCATTCACCCTGCAGAGCCTCAGCTTCCCACTGCCAAAGGAGGGTGGTGGCTCCATGTGCCTCATGGATGGAGGGAGGCAGCTTGGTCGCTGTGCTACAGTGATGAGGACCAGGCAGGAAGAGAACTTTTCCAGCAGGAGTTAGAGAAGAACACTCTCTTGCATCCACAGGTGAGAAGATGTCCTAAATGTATCCTAGCTCCTGGTGCCTCCTGTCTCCCTGAACGATCAGTGGTGGCCATCAGAGTTCAAACTGGTCACAAGGTGCCACAGTCCTTAGCTTGAAACTTGTGGAGCTGAGTGAGAACTTCCTGTAGCAGCTGTGCAGGACAGGAGCAGGGCTGGGCAGCATTTATGGCTGTGAGAAGACCTCGTATCAAAGTCTTTTACCCAGGCCTGTGCTGGTCAGACTCTTCTTTCTCTGCACCATCCCAAACACAGGTGAGTGGTTGCTAGTGTGGCGTGGGCCCCGGGTACAGTGCTGCTCCTGGAACAAATCTTCTAGGGAAAAGACAGCAGCAAACTGATGAGATTGAGTGAGTGAGCTGTGCCAGACACACACTGGAGAACTGTTTGCCTACTGTGCACCTACAGCTTTGTCCTAACCACTTCACCAAAAATAGTCACAAATGTGCAGGTAAGAGGATGCATTTCCATGTAGACTGAGGGTGGCAGGCGTGGAAACTCCTTCAGCTGCTGAGCACAGAGTGGGCTGTTTGTAAGGCAATGTCTTGAATGTTTGTGCTGCTTCACCTAAGTAACTAAATTAGTTGGACAGGTAATCAAACAGGTAATCCTGCTCCAGCCTCTGTGCTGGGGCTGCTTCGGGTGGAGGAGGTGCCCCAAAGGCAGGCACTTGCACTCTCACCACTGGCATCGCCACTGCACTTCTTACTGTTGCTTCACCTTGGATTTTTGCAGGTTTTAGCACTAATGGTATGGGGCAAATGCTAAATCTTAGAGGTTTGTTGATGCAGCTGAGGTTCATAGGTAGCATTTAAGCAAGCTGGCTACATATTACTGATTTGCTGCTGTCTCCTGAGAATCCGAAGTCTGCCTGTGGTTGCTCTCATACTTGATGCTCTGTCACTTTGTTCTTCTTTGACTTCCTCAAGCTAGGCTAATTGGATGGCTCTGAAGAATGCAGGGAGTGTTTTGGCTTTTGAAAATGTTCTCCTTTTCAGGCTGCTTTCCAACCTTTTCTCCCCTGCTTAATGACCCATTCAACAAACTTCCCAATGAAATCCTTAGACTAGATTTACATAAGATCATTAGAGTATTCCAGCTCCTTTACTTTAAAATATTCATGGCAGTCTCACATTGCTGGCTTCACAGAACCAATTTCAGGCACAACTCCCATCAGCTTCAGTGAACAAGGACGGCAGGGCAGAGCTCTAATTGTCAAGAGCTCAAAAGCTTCAGCTTTGGTAGGTGCCCTCCACGTCAAGTAACGATGCAGACAGCATCTCGCCGCGCATTCCGCTCACGCCGTGCGGCTGGGGAGGGCAACTTGGATGCTTTCTATTGTCCCCAGTCTTTAAAACAAATCGGAAGAGCTTGGTGACTGAAATCTCAGCCTAGGAAGACTTCGCTGTGTGTCAGCTGTGTGTAAGCACCGGGCCTGCAGCTGGGAAAGCAAAGCAGTCTGCGTCTGGGAAAGCTCCGCGCACTGCTCTGTCCCACCGCCTGCTCTGGGCAGTCTCCGAGTGCTGCGCTGTGACAGGAGGGCTTCATCTGCCCACAGGAACGCTGGGGAAGCTTTATAGACAAGCTGCCTCCTAGCTCAGGCAGGGAAGTTCTGTTCAGCGTCAGTATGGTGGTGATGGGAACTTCATCTCGGGCCACAGACGGGCATGGAGCATGCTCGAGGCCAGGGGTCGGAAGGGTCCCAGCAGCAGAGCAGGACTCCAGTTCTCTGCTCCTGCCACTCCTGCACTCCACCCAGACACACCTGCAGCAGCTGCCTGTGGTGCTGAGCGTGCTGTGGGTGTCCCTGTGGTGCAGCACTGAGGAGCACTAGCCCTCGTTCTTGACATGCTGTCTCCTGCTCCCTCTCTACTCCTCAGCCACTTCTAGTGTCTGTGCCCAGTGACTCCAGACCCAGAAGTCTCCTGCTAGGTCCTGGCCAGCCCTCCCTACTCCTGCCTAAAGGAACAGCCCAAGCTGCAGAGGGAAGTCTCTGGAGACAAGCTTGATGTAAAGTGTCTCACCAGCTTAAAAATTTATTGCTGAAGCAACTGTGCTTCGATATGTTTTTAAATGGAGATGAATAATTGAAGACTGCTTAAAATATATGAATGTAAGCTTAAATTAATCAGGTTTTTGTGTACATTGCACAAGTGTGTCTTGAGGGGGTTGCTTTGTTAACAAAATTTCCTTCCCTTTTCTTTTTTTTTTTTTGCTATAGAGGCAACTTTGGAAAGGCTTTTAACAACATTTCAATAACACTGAAGGAGACCTTTGTCCTGCCTCCAGAGCAGACATGCTGTTAGCCACAGCAGAGGCAGAGGAAGGAGGGATTTGGCTCAGCAGTGACCTGAGACAGAGGGAAGGGTGTTCAGTGAGAGCAAACATAGCCAGCCCCGTGCTTGTCTCCTGGGGTGGCCTTGGAGCCACTCTGCAGGTAGTGCAGAAGCTTGTGGCAGCTGGGAGAAGGAAGGGACAGCAGAGAGATGCTAGAGTGGGTGGGGGGGGCAGAGGCCAAAAGGGTCTCCTTGACTGCAGGGTGGCTGAGCAGACAGGTTTGGAAAGGAGCACAAAGCTGTGCAGCGTTGGTGGCTTTTTCTGGGGAGAGCACTGCAGAGCATAGAGTAAGGTCTGGGGGGGACACCTTGCTCAGCTTCTCCAGCTGCCTCCTGCCTGCCTCCTGCCTGCTGTCCCAGAGCCTAGTATTGAGGCCTGTCCAGGTCCTTCGAGAGCAGGCTCCTGCTCTCCAGCTCCTCTGCTCCAACAGTTTCCCCAGGGTGGGCAGAAGGAGACACCTGTTGAGTCAGAAAGCTGCCAGGGCTGTGCAGGCTGAACCTCCTGTGCTGGTTAATCCGTGCAAGGACAACATCTGGGGTCAGCTGTACCCCAAGTGAGTGCCACACCTGTCAAGCCATGGAGTCTTCCCGGCCCTTTCTTCCCTGAAAGCTGTGATTTGAGTGGAACAGAAGTGTTTTTCCCAGTGCTTTTCTGCCTCTCACCCACTCCAGCTCTAACTGCTGTGGGCACAGAGATTAGGAAAAAACTTGGCTAAAGCCTTAAAATTGATTTAAGGTACAGAACCTTAGCGTTGATTTATGTGCACTGAAAACTATGAGGAGGCCAAGCCGTAGCTCTTCATTTGGTTCATAAATCATGATGGATGTAAGCAGGTTAGCATCCAGCAGGCTGCTGTCTGTGCAGAGCTCCTGCGCGCTGGCGGCCGCGAAGTGACCACCAGCAGCAGCTGGCAGGGAGTCCCTGCCAGCCACCTGCAGTGGGTGGTTTGCTCCTGTCCCTGGCAGGCATCAGTGCAGCCCTGCCTGTGGTGTCTCTGCAGGACTCCTGGCTTCTCTGTGAAGAGCAGCAAGATGCAAATTCACTTTTATACATGGGTATACTTTTGCTAAGCTCCTCTCTTTGGATTAAGCACTAAGGTTATATTGAACGCAGCTCAGTCCCGCAGTGAGAGGTATTTGGTCCATTTTACCCTGGCAACCCAAAGCCTGGGGGTGGTTTCATACAGCCTTAAACTTCACTTTCCATCTGTCTGGTCTTTGGACTCATTCTCATCATGGTTTTAAGGTCATCATTCAAGGACCTCTGTGTTCTGCAGATTCTGGCAGCTTTTGGAACTGGAACACATAGGATGGGGAATTGCTGCAGTTCTGGGTGCCACCACAGACTGAGAGAGCTGCATGTTATGAATTTGCCTGTTACAGACAGTGCTGATGTTTCTGCTCCTATAGTTAATGAAAAGTAACAAGCAGGGCCTTAGAAACCGGTTCTGGTCACTTACAAAGTGTTCTTACTTAGATGCATGGTTTCATAGCACCTGATGAAGGAGGCTGTGGGGGTAGTTGGGTGCAAGAGTCACTAAGTGACAAGGTTGAAGGGACATTTCTGATGCTCTCTGCATAGGCTCAGGTATTGAGATGAGAAAAAAATGAGCTCATCTATAGATGATGAGGTAGGAAATGACCGAGTGTCAGCTGCAATGAAGCCATATGGAGGAATTGGCTTTTGGGGGTGAGTTAAAAAGAAACAAAACCTTTTCAGAAGTAGTAGTGTATAGTCTCTGGCCAGAAGCTCCTCCCAGAGCTGGTTAACCTCTGCCATGTGCCCTGGCCCCTGCCAAGCAGAGAGCCAGTTCTCTGCCAGGCTGCCTGACAAGAGAAGCAGCAGCACTGCCTGGCAGAGTTTGGCAATTTACCCGTTTGAACATCTGAAGTTACAAGCACTTGCAGACCTTAAACAGTGAGGGGTTGGGAGTCAAAGATCAGCCTGGGGGCACAGTGGGTAAACCAACAGGATGCATTTAAAATGTTCTTTAGGATGACTTAGATCTGAGCCACCTGTGACAAACGATTGCCAGCATCTCGCTCTCTCTGTAGCCCTGACTGGTGAGCTGTAATCACATCTGCTGTGTTAGTGCTGCTAATAACTGTGTGTGACAAATGACAACCTCCCCTTCCAATAGCTTTCCTCCTGGCCACCAGAGCAGCTGCATAATGAGCTCACCTTTCCTTAAGGCCAGGGTGGGGAAAACGGCAGGGGCAGAGCACTGGCAGAAAGCTTCCTAGCAGAACTTCAGCAGCAGGAGAGCAGGGTTAGGCTGCAGCTGAGCAAGAAGTTCTTCAGTACCAGGGTGGGGAGACTCTGGAACAGGCTGCCCAGGGAGGCTGTGGATGCCTCCTACCTGGGAGTGTTCAAAGCCAGGTTGGATGAGGCCTTGGGCAACCTGGGCTTGTTGAGAGGTGTCCCTGCCCTGGCACGGGGTTGGAAGAGATGAGCTCTGAGGTCCCTTCCAGCCTGAGCTGCTCTAGGATTCTATGACCTGGTGTTACCCTTAGGACAGAGAAGATGAGTAAGGATGGTTGTGTGTACTCAGTGGATCAGATTCTGGTCTCTGCCACAACAGCTTCTGTTTACTCACCCTAGTCTGAAAGATCTGGTGGCTTGCCCTATGCCAGGTAGTATCAGGAGAAGCTGAATTCCCCAGTGATTTGGGTCCTGCCGTGTCCCAGAGGATCTGAACAAGTGGTGTTTCTAGCCTTGCACTTCAGTGTTGCGGGATTTAGGGGCTGCAGGAATGCTTTAACAAAGCCTAGGAGCAAAGGTCAGGAGCTGATACAGGAACCCTGGGATGTACCCACTTGATAACTCTGGGACTGTTTGCTGCTCTCTAGTTCCACAAGCCAGGCAGACTAGGCTCTGGGGTGGGAAGAGCAAGGCACCCTGCCTGTCCTGGGCACCCAAAGCACACTGTGCAAGGGCAGTGTCACTTCTTTGTGTTGTAGCTCAGGTGAATACCTAAACACGACATACAAGAGGAGATCCTGTTTGTGAGGCAGGCTCTCCAAACATATACCCAGTTCAAGACATCAAAGTGGTGTGAGCACTGTGAAGGCAGGACTCATTTAGGGGCTGCACTGAGGCAAGGAGGCAAAGGACCACCCAGCAGGAACTTTGCGGTGGCAGACACCAGTGCGTGCCCGGTAGCTGCTGTGCCATGTCCAGGGCTGGAGGTCTGCCACTCATCCACTGTCCAGAGATGCTGCCACACCTTGCCCAAAGTCTGTGCCCTGCCAGCTGAGCAAACTCAGCACTTCTCAGCCTGCTGGTTAATCTGCTCAGCTGCAGTCTGTGAAGGGGCACAGCCCTGGTTCGTGAGCGTGTGGGTGCAAGCAGGCTGCAGACACAAAGGGCTTGCACATGTGCCCGCGGCGTGGGGCAGTGACACAGCCTGCTGGTGAGGGCAGTTAGCAGCAATGTCCCCAAGGCCCCCCTCAATCTTCAGGACACTTTGACTTCCCA
Source organism: Ramphastos sulfuratus (assembly GCA_013399055.1). Lineage (NCBI taxonomy): Eukaryota > Metazoa > Chordata > Aves > Piciformes > Ramphastidae > Ramphastos > Ramphastos sulfuratus. Next base: position 717,210 of record WBNM01029410.1, read on the forward strand.
AACCACTGAACTGCTCTAACCAACCTGATTTAAACTAACTTGACAGATGTGACAATTTCCTCCGTTTTGCAACCCCAGCCCCAACTGGTTCTGTGGCAGCAGCTGCTGTGCCATTTTAAATGCCATGAAAGGCCACTGATAGCTGAGTCCCGGGCAACCTGGCAGCCCTGCTCTCCTTGGGTGAGCCCTTTGGCATGCTCACACTGAGCTCAGGAAGAGCCCAGCCTTGGCCAGGCTCGCTCCTGCTACTCAGCTCCCGACTGGCACAGAGTCAGGCTGGGAGCATTGTCTGCAGCCCAAGGCACCAGCAGCAGCCTGGGCTGGGGCACCACTGAGCGCTTTGCAGTTGTTGGTCACTGCTGCTGTAGCTGATGGGGAGTGCCAGGGTTGTGTTTCAGCTGCCAAGCTCAGGTGGAAAGGGACCAGATGCTCCAGGGGAGATGCTGGAAGCTTCGAATAAAGAGGCTTTTGCCTCGTAGGGAGGAGAGGAAGGCAGATGGAAATGAGGTGGAGGGGAGAAGCAGTGGGTAGAAATCTCTAGTGGGTGCTGTGCTCCTCTGATGTGTGTGGCCCTGGGCAGGCCTTGTGTGGAGAGCAGCACTGTGCTACCAGCCAGGGAAGCTCCTGTTGTGGTTTGGTTTGCTTTTAGCTCAGTGATGCCAAACATTCCAGAATTAAACTGTCTGGTTACCTATCAGCCAGCTTCTTACTCAGATTTCATACAACACCTGTAGAGTTCCCTGCTGGAACTGCCAGCAGTCACCATGCCTGTGGTCAGACCAGCACTGGGGGCTCAGGGCAAGGGAGGGGGCACTGGCACTGCTGGAGCCTCCCTTGCCAGGCTGGCCAGCAGGCAGTGTCTCTGTTGTGCTGCCAGCCTGCCTGCAGTGTCTGGGCCGGGCAGCAGGTGAGCTAATTACCTCAGTGAGAGTTGGGAGTGCCAGCACCGTGCCAGGTGGCAGCACCCCCCTTTCTGTGGGACGGGCTGTGAAGTGATCCATCAGCACCAAAACCATTTCCTGCTCTCCAGGCTCTCTGGTTCCTCTCTGTAGGGCACAGCTTTGGGAGCAGAGCCCTGCCTGCTGCTGCTCTGTGAGGCACTCCAGAGGGCCTGGACAAAATGCTTCTGCCTTGGCATCCTTCACAGGTGGACTGAGGGAGATTTGTGATGTGCCAGCATTAGGATGAAACCCAGGAAGCACAAACTTGCTGCCAACAGTATCTTTGGTCAGTTGAGAAGGATTTCATATCATTGACTGTCTTGTTAGTTGTCTGGTCTAAGCTTTTCAGCAGCCTGAGCTTGTCCTGACCCTCAGTTCTTCAACTTAGAAATGCAACAAAACTGCCTTTGGTGCCATCCCAGCACTCTTTACTAGGAACAGTGCCCTTGTTAAGCTGAAGGTACACCTGAGTTCAGCTCTGTGAAAACAAACCAAACCAGGAAATGTTTACCTGACAAAATTGTCTCTTCTGCCCCAAACTACTGTTTTAATCTGCTGGAAAATTTATTTAGAAATAATAAATATATATATAAAACAACAGTAAAATCCAGACCAATGAGCTGCTCCCAGGCATGGAAAATGCTAAAGAGCTGCTAGGCTGAGTGGGTAAGGTACAAGATCTTATGAGGCAGTGCCAGGTAACAGCAGCGACGTGGAGCTCATCTTCACTTGCTCCTCAGTTTCAGAGGTCAGGTACCAAAAAGGATGGAAAAGTCCTCTAAGCTCATCGAGTCCAACTGTCAGCCCTTTAAACTGTGTCCCAGAGTGCCACGTCCAGGTGTTTTATCCAGACCTGCAGGCATAGTTCCTCCACCAGCTCCCTGGGCAGCCTGTTCCAGCACTAGGCTGTCATTTTGCTCTTCCAGCGCAATAACCTGGTCACCATCAATAACCATTCCCAGGTGGAGAATCCGTGGAGCTGGTGGCTTTATCTCCCTGTACTGCTCCAGGCACATTTGTCTTTGTAGCATCAGAACATAGTTTTTAAAAAGTAATGGAAAAAGGAAAGAAAGAGGAGCTGGCTTAGTGCTAGCAGCGTGAGACTGGCACGCTGCAGTTCTTGGCTTTCCCTCAGATTTGTCTGGATCGAGTGACCAAAAGACTGAGCTTAGCTTTGTGCCTTGGTGACATGGGGACACTCACAGCCTGCTTGGAAGCTGAACTCCTATTTGCAAAGCACTTTGAGACTCTCAGGTTGAAAGTGCTGTTAGCACATAGTGCCAATATTAATTATTAAATCATAATTGGCCTCCGTGGATGCCTCACAGCTGGCACCTGCAGAGGCAGGGAGTTTGGAAGGCTGGCCCCTGGAAGCTTGCTTGGCAGAACACAAGTTGGTTATTTGGCAAGGCTGAGCTTCAGAGATACGCTCACGGACTGAGAGCAGATTTTGGCTCAGTGGACTTAAGAGTGAAACTTCCAAACTGTTCTGGAGATTTGGAGTCTCAGTGCGTAGCTGGGGTGGATGCACTGCAACAGGTGGCTGCAGAACTGGAGGTCGTGTTGGTGTAGTGCTACAGGCACTGACCATCATGCAGCTAAAGCTGTAAGGCCCTTTGAAGCCACACGAAGCTAAATGCATCCTGTGTTTGTGGAAGGCCTTCTCCGTCAAACATTCCTGGCATGGCTAAAGGTTACAGCTCTTCCGTGGGGAAATCCGAGCACTGGCTGTGCTCCTTGTGTTTGGCACTGGTGTGTTGGTGCTAGAGGAGAAGGATGGTGCAGTGGAGAGAGGTTTTGGAGGAGGAGGATGGTGCAGTGGAGAGAGGCTTTGGAGGAAGGTCTCACTGGGATGTATAAGGACATTCTTCAGTCTTTCAGCACGGCTCAGGAGCTTTAATGCAGCTGTTACAAAGGCAGTACAACTCAGTCCTTTGCCACTTCCATTGGTGTCTCTGGCTAGGTACTGCAGTGACCCAGAGTAAGACACAGAGTGGCAGGTTGGGAGGGACCCCAGGGGTGGCCTGGTCCAGCCTTTCTAGCTGCTGTAGCCTGTGCCTTGGCTTCTTCCTGAGCAAGCTGGAGAGAAACATTTGTTTCACCAACACTGCAGAGGCTTAATACACATGGAGGACGTTTTCAGCTCTTTGGATGGAAGGGCAAACACTCATATTTCAAACTCATAGTGAAGAAAGAATGCTCTGAAAATCTTTTTTGCTGTGTAATTTACGATGGGTCGAGCAAACACTTTTCTCCCGAGCAGATGGATGGTAGGGAACGGATCAGTGCTGCTGCAGCCCTCAGCGTTGCTGAGCCCGAGCAGCAGCCTGAGCACTCTGCAGAGATAGGAAATGTTAACAGTCGCTGCTCGCTGCCTGCAGGGGTTTGCGTTGCCGGGCATGGTTTGCAGCCCAGTTTGGTGGGGGCAGCGCTAATGGGCAGGCATTAACGGAACTGCAAGGAGCTGTTTATGCAGATTTCTTCTTTTGCACTTCTTGAAACTGCCCCCTGAGCAACTTTCTGACACCGGAGCCTTCTAACATTTCTAAATGTTGATGACTGAGAAAACAAACAACAGTGTCACATTTGGAAAGTCAAAGCAGAAAAGTGTCTCATTTGTAGAGCAATTCATTTCGATTTTCATCTTGCTGCTGTCACTGAGGATACATGAACAACAGCAGTTGGTATTATCAGGAGACCCAAGCAGACCTGCTTCCTTGGCTGACTTGACAGCTGTTCCATGAAAGAGATTCATGCTCACAAAATCAAAAAAGTATCAAGACCAGATTTTCTTTTTAACCCTTCCTTGCCTCCCAGTCCCTGGCTTGTGCTGCAGTGAAACAAAGAGGAGGAGGCTGGGGTTGCTGTGGAAAACAGCACAGATTTACTGCAGCAGCCCACCCGGTGGGGCCCTGCCCTCCCGTCCTTTGGATCTGCACAGCTGAAATGAAATGCAGGGGCCTGAGTCCCTTGCTCCCTCCAGCAGCCCCTAGCAGGAAAGAGGTTTGCATTGTTCTCCTGAAGGCTGTGTTGCTCAGGCAGCCTGAATCCTTTTGTCAGGAAGCTTCTTTTCCTTCCCATCAGCAGATGTGCCAATATCTGAATGTTCTAATTGCTCAACTTCCATTCAGTTTTCTGCTTGCTGGTTTTGCAAAAGCCATACTAGGTGAGCAGAGCCCATTGCTGGCTGCCTGTGTCCTGGACAGCACACATCTCCTCTTCATTTGGTTCCTAACACGGCAGCTGCCTGCATGTTGACCCCTCGATACCAGTGTGATCTGGGCAGTAGAAGAGGCTGTCTGGCAGTTATTTAGATGAGAGGAGCTTTAATGTCCATTCAGTAGCAGTGGCACTAATGTGCATGGGTGGTGCCACTTCCTTCAGCTCCTGCTGCAAAGCTCTGCCAGCTTCTCCTGCCTTACCATGAGGTGATGCTGCTGTGAACTGTTGTAGGCAGTGGAAATGAAAGTCTGGAAATGAAGCTCCATGAGAAAGTCAAACCTGATCTAAAACTCTGTTCCATCACCAACACTCACACCTCACCAGCTGCACCAGGAAGGTGCCACGTTCAGTGAGAGCTTAGTTAGGTCTGTTGGCTCCAACTGCACTGAGGGAAAATAACTGCAGTGTGTGAATGAAACTGGGGCAGCTCCTTCCAGTGAGCCCAGCCAGTGCCCCAGGGTGTCTCTTTTTCCAAGTCTTCTGCAAGGTGCTGTCCTTCTGCTCAGAGGCTGTGGTATGGTCTGCAGTCATTTCCCTGTGGCTCTGATTAGTGACTGTAAGAATCCATTTATCTGGGACTGGGGTCTTGGATTGCCTCTGTACAGCTCTAATTATTTCATACATTCTGGTCACTCTGCAAAGGCTGTGACGTGGAGGTTCAGAAAAGCTCTCTGCTCACATTTGTTGCCTCTTTAGGGTTTTCCTGTGCTGGGACACATTGACTGTGGCAGTTGGATATGAAAACAAGCCTCAGTGTACTTTTTCCTACCAACACGAATGTAAGCATAGGCTCTGAGTGCTGAGATCCATCTGCCAGGCACAGAAGCACTTTACCCATTGAGCACTACCACTGAGAGCCATGGATGGGCCTGCCCTTGGTAGCAAATGCTGTTCCCATCAGTCTGTTTCCAGAACAAATCTATATGGCCTGCACTGAACACCTTTCTGGACAGTGCAGGGCATGTGCTGGTAGGAAGGAGCAGATGGCACTTGCTGAGGTGATGCTCAGCAGCCACTGGCACGCTGCTAATGCTGCCCTTTCTCACAGCCCACTGGCTGTGACTTGCATAGCTGCTCCCCAGAAGGTGCTCCACGTGTAGAGCTCCAGGTCACAGCACTCAGCCGTGGCAAACCTCCCCTGCTAGAAGAGAGGAGAGAAATGCCAGGGCTCTGCTGGCAGTGGGGCTCGGGCACTCTCCTACCCACTGCCAGCAGCAGAGGCTGATTTCTGCCACCAGCCAAAGGCTGCAGCCAGAAGCATTTTGGCTGCAGAGGAGCATCAGCAGCAGTGTGACCTTTCCTGAGCCGTCCCGGGAAGCAGGCCCTGCAGCTGTGCTCACTGCAGGCTTGATCCGGGGCAGTGCTGCTGAGCACCTGCAGCCTCCTGTGCGCTGCCTTGCCTGGGCCAGGAGGGGCTCTTAGCACTGAGTGGATATGTTCAGGTGAGTGTGGCATTGTCATCCCCTCTGCTGTGCGAGCCTTCACCAGGGCCTGGGAGAGGAGGGATGCAGAAAAGGAGGGAAACAAAGCTGATGGTTGCTTTTAGACATCTCCCTTTCAAAGTAAGCCTCATTAATTTTGCAGTGCTGCTGCTTACAGAAGTCATTTGCCTCACTTTTTTTTCAGCATGTAAGCAAAACTAATCACTTTTACTGAAGCTTAGCATGCTCGGAAGTGCTTTGCCAGATTCAGACCTGCACTCAACCATTAATAACTTAAATTTCCAGATGCCTGCCTTTTTTTAATCCAGGCTTAAGTGCTCATCCCAGTTTGTTCATTCTCCATTTTCTGGGTGTGCAGTTGTTTCAGTGACTTAAATGCACGCAGGGCTTGGTCATCAGCTGTCCAGTGTGAAGAGCTGGTGCCTGCAGACACCCCTGCCAGATGCCTGCCAGCAGCTGGCACAGCCCCTGGCTTACACCGTGGGAGGAGTGAGGGCCTGGATTGTCTTACCGCAGGTGTAACGTTTGCCAGCAGTGGAGCCTAGATGTGTGGGACCAGCCTGTCCCTAACGAATCCTTTCTCGTTAACGAATTGTCAGTTAGCTAATTCTGTGGTTTGTATCCCATCTCCTCTTACAAGCAGCCCTGCTGGGATTTGAAGGTGGCTGCAGTGCAGCCCAGGTGTTTCCAGCAACACCACGCCTCCCAACTCCTTCCTTGGCTCCGAACAAATAATGAACAAATTAATTATGCTTTTCATATCCTCCCTGAAAGACAGTTGCACAGCGACTTTGTCAGGTGCTTCTGGCCAGTCTGATCCTGAGCCTCTGAAGTTTTGTAATCTTTCATAGAATTATGGGATGATTATGGAATTATTGGGAAATAGTGCAGATCTGGGGCTCTTCCCTTCACAATGTGATTTGCTCAGGAAGAGCTTTCCTATTATTTGATTTGCATAGTATGAATTAGGGTTGTAAATGCTTTTTATACCTGTCTTGTAGGGCTTGTATCGCAGAATGACCACACACATACAACATAAATCTTGTTTTTTCTGCTAAAATACAGTAACTGGAAAAGGAAGGAAAATAAAAAAACTGCTGGACACAAATGGCAAAAGCAGAATAAGCAAAGGCTTCCTTAGCATGGCTGGGAAATACTGACCCCCCCCGCTGTGCCCAATGGTGTCTGCACCAGGAACACCTTCTTTCCTCATCCCTTGTTCTCTAGTGCTATCTGACCACAGTCAGCTGCACTGTGTGCTGTAGGCCCTGCCTTAGTGGTGCTGCAGATCTGCTCGTATGGAGTGGGGAGTAACTGGGGGCAGTCTTCCCCATCCCCCGACTCTGGCAGCCTCTTGTCACTGGAGAGGGCCACAGCTGGCCCTGAGCCCTGCCTGAGGAGTAGACCTCCATCCACCTTGCGTTGGACTGGTTTACCAGGATCAGAGGTCTGACAGCAGAGGCTGTAGGGGTAAGGATGGAAGGCTAGGAGGGGAGGTGTGGAGGTGACCATGTCCCCTTGGAGGTGACAGTGTCCCTACAGCCCTGCTGGTGGGACGCACAGTCTGGGTGCTTCGGTGCAGGGAACAAGCAGGAGTGGGTGTTGTGCACAAGTGCTGCTGTTGGACGGGGCAGGTTTGCTCCAGCCTGGCATCTGCACTTCCCAGCAACTTTCCTCCTCTCAGTGATGGCAACTGCAGAGCAGTGGAACTGGGCAGAAATGATCCCTTAGCAAAGTCACAGAGCAGCTCCCCACCAGCCTTTTGTCTGGGTTTTGAAGGTGAATGTGGGAATTTGCCTTCTGTATTCTCATAAATGTGGAATCTTTTGGTTTTGTTTAGTCAGAGTGGCATGAGTGTGATGTGGTTATCTGGGGAGGGCACACGTGCTAAATGGATCAAAGGCTGGTTTCAGAAAGGTTGGTTCCCAGAGGTGAAGGCTGGAAGGCTGAGCCTGCCATTGTTATTGCCCTTGTTTCCCAAGACAGTGCCTAGCAAATTGAAAAGCTGCAGCATTAATGCTTGCCAATGGCTTCAACTATTCATATTCTTCCTCTCTGTGGTGAAAAGGAAGGAGGGAAATAATAAAATTAATTTGTCCCTTAAGAGCTACACACACTGTGCTAAATTAGCTGAAATGCAAAAGTTCTGCTCTCAAGGACTAGAAAAATCAGATCGTTCCTGTGTTGGCAGGGCAGGGTAAGCAGCCAACCCATTACAGAGCTTGTTGAGCCCTTTCCTGCCTCACAAAAAAGCAGCAGGGGCTCCAGCTGGGGACTGCTGATCTTTGGAGCGTGTAAACCATGACATAAATCCATTTCCAAACTGATACTCCAAGACTATTCTGACTTTGCTCCAGAAGGCTTGTGCATTTTCAAAAACTAGGGCAAAGCAATGGAATCTGCTACCCACTTGGCTTATTACCTGTGGTTGTTGCCTGGATCTTCAGAATATTGACATCTCATTGGGTTTAGTCTTTAAGCATTTCCCTGTCCTCAAACTGATGCTAAACCCAGAAATGCAGGCTGAAAGGCTGAGAAGATGCTCCAGTAGCTAAACCCTCTAATAAAGCTCAGGAAGCACTGGGTGCTGTGTTAGAGCGAGCCTCGGTCTTAGGTGTTCATCAGCTGAAGCACAAGTTGCTGTTAAACTTGTGGGCTGGCAGGGCAATAAATGGGGAGCAGGTGGGAGAGGCAGGCTGTGCCCGATGATGACACCTGCAACAGCAGCAATTCAGAGATTACTTTAATAACAGACAAGGCTGCAGCCTGCTGAGCAGATGCATGACAACACGTCCTTGACCATGCACACAAGATGCTCGAGCATCTTGCTGCAGCTCTGAGCTTCGCACAGGGACAGCTGCCTGCTAAAAATAGCTGGAGATAACAAACTAAAATATTAATGTGCTGTGGGATGCGACGGTGCCGCGCACACCCAGCGGCACTGCCATGCCAGCGACACCTCTCCAGCAGGAGAGGAGAGAATGAACTCTCCTACTGCCATGCTGAGACACCTTAAATATGCACCAAAGCTATTTTGGGGGGCAGACAATCGTGTCCTGTGTGGCTGCCTGGGTGGGAGCTGACAGCCTGCTCCAGAGAGAGCCAGGCAAGCATCTATCTGGGGCTTGAGCCAGGCATATCCATGGCATCCTGCACGGCGGCTCGGAGAAGGAGCTGCAGAAGCAGCATGTCATCTGATATTGAGCAGAAGGCTGAGAGTTTAATGACCCTGCAGAGACCTCAGGCAAGACTTCCATCAATGTAGTTAGCCACTGTTGTTTTCAGAGGAGCTGTGGAGTGACCACTGAAGCTGGAAGAATTTTACTGTGTGCCCCTTGGCCCGTGTTGAGGCTGGCAGCATGCCCACCTGTGCTGTCCCACATAGCAGAGAGCCTTTCCTTCATACCACTTGAGACATGTATGAATATTAGGGTCCCTAGCCACATTAATGTTAGGTTTTTAGGTCTCCTAATGCTGCTGATACCCCTTCTACATTACTGGTACTTAGGCCTCCTGCCCAGAGCTTTTAGTCAGAGTGACATTGCTGCCGTAATAGAACACTGAGGGAGTTCAGAGATTCACAGAATGGCTTGGGTTGGAAGGGAACTCAAAGCTCATCCAGTACCAACTCCCTGCCGTGGGTAGGGACACCTCCCACTAGCCCAGGTTGCTCAAGGCCTCATCCAGCCTGGCCTTGAACACCTCCAGGGAGGAGACATCCACAACCTCCCCGAGGGAGTTCTTCCTTTGGCCTTGAGCACACAGACCAGGAGACAGCTGAGCTTGTCTGGTACTGCAGACTGCTCATCCCAAGTTCATGCAGCAGGCTCGTCAGGGGTAGGTAGTGGGAAGGTCCCAGCCTCAGGTGCTTTAGGCAGAGGTTGGAGGAAAAACATTTTGATGGCAGCAGGACATGTGTCAGAATCTTCTCTGGCCAGGGAGAGAGCACTGCTGGAGGCAGCTGGGGCTCTCGGTGCCAGTGCAATGTGACCTTCATGCACCTTTCATCTGGCTCTCTGCTATTGAAACCTGGTGCTGGATAGATCCCCTCAGGCTGTGGCCAGCCCTCGATGGGCCAGGAAATCCTGGATGGTGATGCCTGGTTAGAGCAGTGGTGTAAATGCTGTGCTAAAGCTCGGCAGTGCGGCTGCACTGCAGGCGCAGCACTAAGGGACTGGCTGCAGTTTGCCTTCTCTTGCAGGGGTTTTGGTTTTGCAGCCACACAGATAACCGCAAACTGAAGTGGGCTTGGGAACAGAGCCTGAACCATTTGCAGAGTAGTCATTATCCACCCAGGAGTGCCACGGGGGAGCTCTGAGGGACTGGCAGTCCCACGTGTGGGGATCTCATGCTTCATGACTTCAGGGAATGGCTTTTCAATCCCTTACACTTATATATACTTCCTATTAACCCTGTGCCATCCGGGGAAGTAGCAGAAGTGTCCCTTAAATAAAACCTCTAAGCAGTGTCTCAAGATCCCAGGCTGGTCTATGAAAATATGATATTTTGTGAGTCTTATTTTTGATTACAGTAAAGCCCCTCCATACTGTCTAGCAATTTCCATGGCCTTCCCCAGAGTGGAATGGTAGTGGAAAAGCATAAAAGAGAATCAGACTCCATGACATTAAGCAAAACTCAACTGGATAGCTGTGTTAACTGACACATTTTTGTTCCACTTGAACACCTCCTTTCTCTTTGGCCTTTCATTCTGAAGAAGATGCCCAAGAGGGCACAGGTAGAGAGCATTTATGCATCCTGGGTGGAATTTTCCTTGCTTGCCTCTGCTCCAAAGGCATTTCTCTTCCTTGAGAAAGTAACTACTGCTCCCCACACATTTTCATGTCGTGGTTTTCAGCAGCAGCACTTGCACTGCAGACTGCAATCCAAGGATGAATGCAGCATGCTGCTCTGCCCTCTCCCTCGTGTGGCTCCGGGAGAGCAAGAGAAGTGGCAATGACATTAAAAAATCAATTCTGATTAAAACAAAATAAGCTCTACATTGGCTGATCTAACCTAAAGCCTTCTAAAACTGAATGCTGATGAAGCCCAAGGTTTAGAAGTTTAATCTTTCCGGGAACTAATTTCAGGTGTGGGCAATGAATGAAATAAGGAAATAATAAGTAAATATGCTGTTGTTAAACTGATGCAGCAAAGCCATGTAGGGCAGGGAGCATCAAAAGAGCTGGAAGCCTATTTTCAGTGCTAAACTTAGGCTCTTGATAGCATGTATATAGCATGACGTGTTGTCTCAGGTGCCATTTCATTCTGTGGTGCTTCTTGTGCCCGATAAATAACATTGTGTGGTTTGGGAGGCATAAAAGAGCTTACAGCTTCACTTCAGAACAGAACAATCTGTGTGCTGGCTGCAGTGCTTCACCTCTGAAGCCACTGGGAAGTGAGGGAGTTGCCAGCTAATTGGTAGTGGAGACTGGCATTCTGAGATCCTGCTTCCCTTTAGCCACCTGGGTTTGGTTGCATCAGGCGTCTGTGTTAAAGCAGTAATCTCAGCTCAGAGCTCCTTTATGGGTGGCTTTAACTTAAGGCAAGGAAAGTTGAAACTAAACCCCAGGCGTGATTGGGCTGAGGCCAGGCTGTGACTGCCTTCGTTTTGTTGCAGGATTGTTTTGTGTCCAGAACTGGGCTGGTTCAGGCAGCAGACCGTGGTGAAAAACTGATCTAGCTAGGAGGCTGAGGCAGCTGGAAGAACAGAGCTGGACTTGTTAGAACCCAGGGGGGAAAAAAGGGTTTTCATTCATAACTGTTCTGTAAACAGCTGTCTGACTTTACACTGAAACTGAAACTTCCCTCTTTTCCCTTGGGGAGCCAAAATGTGAGACCTCTAATAGAGGGCCAGAGCATGGATCTCCCTGAGACCAACTTCCCAGTCTGAGCTCCAGCCTTGGCCTCAGATCTAGTCTTGCAAAATCTGTTGTCTTCACAGCAGGACAGTCAAAATATTTGGTCACTAGCAAACAACCGTGGGGGTGCAAGGTACAAACGAGCTGTAGCTGGGGGTTAAGTTTGTAGTACACACATTTGCCCTGCAATTTATCACAGGTGGATATGGCTTCCATGAACCCCAAGAACTGAGTTCCACTGAGTTACCAGGTTGTGACTGTCCACATCTATAGCAACCCTGGCTGGTCCCCACGTACCTGAGCCCTTAGCACGTGGTCCCACGGTGCTTATGCCATTTGCAGAATGCATTTGCTCAGTAAGAATTATTCCCACTCAGATGGCACTCGCTAGGGTGATTGCTGTGTGCCATTAACTCAGGTTGATGGAGATGTGGGGCTAACCATGCTTGGCTGCTGCTGCCCTCCTGCTGCCTCCTGAACCAGTGCCATAGGTTCCCTCCCAGACACTGGGTAAAGGTCTCCAGAACGAGGCTCTGGAACCATAAGAAGCAGTTTAACCCGAGCTGGTAAATGCCATCTCTCCCAAATCAGCATGCATATTGTGGGTGGCACACACTCTGATGCACTTCACTTGTGTGTGGCAGTAGCAGAAGGGGACCCACCCTGCGTGTCCCGCACCTAGCGGGTGCCCTTTCCTGAGGGCACGCACACTGCCCCGGGGCACAGAGGCACAGAGTGGCAGCTGCTTCTTTAAATGAGCTTCATGCATTTTCAAAAACGAGCTCAGAGCAGAGGCAGGATTGAAAAAATTAAATTGGAAGATAGGTCCTGTCCATAAATTGTGATTTGGAATTTTAAAAAGGTCATATTGTGAAATCTTTTCTGTCTGCAAAGTCCCACTGCTGCCTGCTGGTGGCATCCAGCCAGGCTCCAGCACACCTCCCCACGGAACCAAGAGGCAGAGGCACAGAGAAGCTCATCACTATAAATACATGATTAGAGGCTCTGCATTTACAACCAGCCTGGCTCAAGCTGGACATCTAAATCCAGAATCTTTCATCTAAATAAGCATTCTGGTTTGAAAATGTGAGGTCTTGTTCAGCAGGGATCGTTCAGAAGGAGAAGTGCTCCAAAAGGTTGTGTGTTTGTGTGGGAAACTCCTGTCTTTGTGTGGAGACAAAGAATGCTGTGCTCATTTTTTTCTGTTGTGGGATTTGTTGGAGGATTCAGTGGGAAAAAAATTAAAAGGAACAAAAAATCGGAGGGATAAGATCTAGTGTTTTGGTTGTTGAAACCCAGTTACCTTAGCAAGAAAATGCTCCCATTTGTCCAAAAGAGTCTTTAACCCATTCTGTTCAGCAGCTTAGATAATGAAATGGTTTCTTTGCAAGTTCAAGAATAGGTTTGGGGGTCGACACTTCAGTGTGCCCCAGGATCCCGTACAGCTTAGCAGATAATGAGTGCTGCTCACTGGAAGCGTTGCCCTCTGCTCCTCTGCTAACAGCAGCGCAGTGATTTAAGCCACTCTGCTTAGACCAAATAATTAAAATGTGCTTCTTCACCGCAGCACCGCAGCACTGCTGCGTAGCCTTAATGCTGACTTGGCAAACCTAATCCCCGAGAACGAGCTTTATCGCTGGAAGAGCAACAGGACGTTGGGGGTGTTGCTAAGCAGAGCTGTAATTACAGGGTTTGGGTATGAATGGCCCTTATGTGTGAGAGGAGGTAATGGCCCCTGAAAGCACAGCCACCTCTCCCGCCAGGGCCACCAGACAACGGGCACTGGCCTCGCCCCTCCGGGATACCAGCTGCTTCCTGCAGATTGCCCTGCAGAAGGGGAAGAGATTGCAAAATCAATAGAACCATTATGGGTGCAGCTGAGCTGCTTGCAGGCAAGGCCTGCAAGCAGGCAGGGAGCTGGGGCTGCGCTCCGGGGCTGTGCCAGCCGCCCGGGCACGGCGACAGGCGCCCGACACGCGTTTACATGCTAGCAGTCATCAGGAGGCTCGGCCAGGCAATTCCTGCTTGATGAATTGATTATCCCCTGGCGACGCTTCCTTTGATGAAAGAGCTGCCAGCTCGAGCAGGAGCAGGGCAGTCAGCCCGATGCCAAGAGACGCTGATGGACAGACGCTGGGCTTAGCCAGTAGCCGCCGGAGTGCCAGCCCAGCATCTCCAGAGCTGATCGATGCCTCAGAGACACCCAGCAGCATCCAGACTGTTTATTTCTTGTGTGTGCATTTATGAATTGTTAATGCAGTCAATATGTATTAGCCTCATTTGTTGTTTGGCTAAAATGCAATCTGAATTTTCCAAGTTAAGAGTCGCCTTAATATCCGATTTTGTACGGTGAAATTTATGAGTCCTTACAGATTTATAAGGATTTATTGATGGCTGGAAAGCTCAGCATAATTTCTGACTTTGTTTATTCCAGCATTACAGAATTAGTAAGAGTTGACATTGCAGGGCTTATTGAGTAAATTCATTTCCTTGGCAGTGTGTGCACTCTGAATTTTCTCAAGTTAAGCCAGGAAAAACACATGCATCAGCACAGGCTGGGAACGGGAACTGCGCTGCAAGCCAGAGCCACGCGAGGAAGGACCTCCAAACCAGAGCAAACTATCCACAGACAGTCCAGCTGCTGGATCAGATCATCCCTTGCCTAACCGTACTGAAGTCCATTGAATTCCCCAAGAGAGAAGTTTGGGCCAATATTAATTTGCAGCAGATGTTTACTAACTAATTGTTTGCAAGAGCCTGAGTGTATTGCGATACAGTCACCTAACACTGCAGCCGCCTGCTTTGAGAGCTTGCTTGGGCTTTGCTCTTGCAGTAGAAGCCAAAATGCAAAGGTCACAGTGTGGGTGCTCAGAACAATCACTTGGGGTCGTGAGCACAAAACCCCAGGAGTCCCAAATCATGAGATGACTGCATCTTACCAGTGAAGCATGAAAGGGCCTGGTGGGGCCCTGGCCCCTGGACAGACATGGTTCTGAGCCCTGAGGGGAGCTGCTCTTCGCTGCTCTTCTCACATCGCTCTCCCTCCTCAGGATCCCCTTCCCTGCACATTATACACACAGGGGGACAGGGCAGGACCCCGCTAGTGCAGCAGTGGTGGTTCTTTGTTCCTTCTGGATCCCTTGCTACCGGGAAGCTGCTGTGGCTCGCATCTTTCTTGACAGTCCTGGCCAAAAATTGCAGCCTGTCCTGTAGTCTGCAGGAGCTATCACTGAGTTCAGTTTTAGTGCCTACTACCATTGCTGCTGTCTTGTGAATCCCAGGGAGGTCTCTTGAGCTGATCTCAAAGCCTGATGGTTTCAGCGGCAGGCTATAGGAAAGAGTCTTCTCTCCACAGTTCCCTTTTTGCACCCCTAAGGCACCTATTTCTGTTCTGTTGGAGCCCACCCGTTTCTGGGCTTTGTCCTCCCTGAAGCTCTCACCAGGCAGCCTGGGTTAGGTCACAGCCTACCTTTCACTGATGAGCACATGGGAGAATTTACCTGACAGCATCTTGTTCCATGCCAGACTGCCTTGCATTTCCCTCTAAATCTCCTCGTGCTGTCCATGGCTACAGACAGGATGCTTTAATGGATAGGTGAGCTGCTGCTCTGAGCCATCACGGCAGTTAGCAGGGACTGCTGGCATTCCAGTGACAATTAGCAGGCAAATCCTATTACAGGTCTAAGATCACTTAATCCTCAGCTCTGCTGCGTGCTATTCTCTGCAATAGGT
The DNA here is from genome assembly GCA_013399055.1 of Ramphastos sulfuratus. Lineage (NCBI taxonomy): Eukaryota > Metazoa > Chordata > Aves > Piciformes > Ramphastidae > Ramphastos > Ramphastos sulfuratus. The sequence continues at coordinate 732,405 of WBNM01029410.1, forward strand.
GTTCGATGCTGAGGCTGCTATGGGCTACAAACTTTGTGCTTCTCTGGACTCATTCTAGTCTGGAAAACGACAAAATTGTGTTAGGTGACTTCACTTAAAAGTGACAAGTTAGACATCTGCTACTTCAGATTCCTACTCTAGCCCTTCTAACTGGCACAACTACTGTTCGGTGCCATTCAGGGTGACATTTTACAAAACTTGTGGCTGCAGGAAAGCCAGCTAGGTCTGAAGGGTCACATGCAATTGTCCTCTCTGCTGCATTTTAAACTCGTTTATAAAGATAGAAAGCAAGAACAAGCTCCTTGGAGAGAGCCCACCAGGTACATTATCCACTCGGTGGCTCAATCCTTTTAAACTTGTTCTTTGGGTGCAGCAAAGAGAGGGGAACAATGAAGGAGTGGCTGTGCCAGAGCCTGTGAAGTGTTCAGCCTCTGCCCAGGCCCGTGCCGTGCTCCAAGGCCCCTGCTCTGGCTGCAGCAGCTTGGTGCACACTGACCAGCCTGGCACTTACTCAGCACTGACAAGATGCTAGGTTCATTTAACAGCAGGCACTGTCTTAGGGCTTCCTGTTTTTGGGGGTTTTGTCTGTCTTTCCAATAGGAGAAGGGCTAACTCCAGGAAATATGGAACCTAACCAAAATGAAATGAGTTTCAGGCAACCTGTGCTTTCTCTTCAGCTGGAGCTTTGCAGCAGTGCCATGAAGGGTGCTGATACCTATCAAAGAATCCCTTCCACTCCTCTGTAAACTCCCTGGACATGTGCAGCTTGCATAATCAGTCTCGTACTTGGTCCCCTCCACCTTTAACGAGCTCTTTTTAATGGGACTTTCTACTCTGCAGTGGTTGAAGTTTTGACCCTGCAAGCAGCATGTGGCCTGTCAGGGCTGCAGCAAAATGTTGTTAGTGTAACATTACTAAGGACTCTGAATTTCCATGCCTTGTAAACCCTGTTCATTGCCATTTCTGTTTCCCAGAGCTAGAGTAACTGCTGTGAATCCCTGTTCCCACCCTACCTGTGCTGTTCCCTATCTTTCATTGTACATAATTCCCTGGATTAATTTAGCTGTGAGCTGGGGGCTCAGACTGCTGCAGGTATGCTGCCTTGGGCTGGTGCTCTTTCCAGCTACCACAGTGAAACAGAACAATGAAGAGCCCTGCAGAAGTTCTCGTCAGCCTTGCCCACTAAAGCCTCCCTCTCTCTTTCAGCTGCATGCACTACCACTCTCCCTCCCTCTCCCCCAAAGCCCAGGATACACGTTGTCGGTAGCTCTTTCAATTACAACTATCAGTATTATGATTCTTTTTGATGCTTTCTGTTTTGTTATCCCAAGACTGTAAATCTGTTCCTTTTCTCTTCCACGTTATCTTTAATATCTTTATAACAGCAGTGCTGCAAGAGCTGCTGGAGACAGATCAGTCTGTCTGACAACATCATTCTCTGCAGCACAGTGGGTTTTGAATAGAGGCTACCAGCTCTGGTAAATGAAGGAGCATTCTCTTTCACAAAGCAGGATAAGCATCAGAAGCATCTGGGGAGAACCTCTGATTCAAAGTGCTGCAGAGTGAATATGAATTTTAACCAGTAACAGGAGAAAAAGCAGAATATCATCTTTAGTCACCACAGCTCAACTCTATTGATGTGCAGAGGCCAAAGGAACTGATAAGTACTTGGGGCAAAATCCAAAGCAAGTCACTGGAAAAGCTCACAGTGACTTAGTGGTCTTTGAGTCAGGTTTGCTAAAGCTGTTCCCAAAGCTCTGCTCTTCAGGGGTCTTCACTTGCATTAGGTGCTAGCATAACTGCTGAGCAAATTCCCCACTCGTGTGCGAGTGGGCAAAGTGCTCCTAGAAAGGTGTCTGCAGCCGATGCTCTGAAGGTCTGGAAGCAGAAGTGCTGCTGGAACCTGCTGAGGCTGACCTCTGATGTTTCTGGGTGGAAGTGGGACAGCTTTGGCATGCTGCAGCACTGCTGGGTACTGTCCCCAGCCAGTCACACTCACATCCCCACGAGGGCTGCCTTTTAGGGACGGTGGCTGTGAGTTGAACTGCAGCTTACAGGGTGAGGGTGCCCCTGGTTGTAGCAGAGGCTGTGTGCATTACTGTTATTTGTGTCTGTGTGGAGCATCCCTGCTGAGGGGGAAAGCTGAATTTTAAATGCAACTGGTGATTGTGAGGCTTTGGTTATTTCCCCAGATGTCTCTTTCTCTTGTTGTCGGTCCAGATCTATAAATAAATGTTAGAAGAAGAGATCTGAAAGATTTACGTTTGGGAGGGAGGGTTAAATGTGGTTGCTGTGAACAGCTGGAGTGTGTCTGATGTGCTGCTTCTCTGTGCCTGGCCCTCATGGAATTGTTCAGAGCACTGCTCAGCTCTGGCATGATGGATCAGTAGTGCAGGTAAGCATAGGGAGGGGAAAGAGCTAGATGAAGAGTCATCCTCAGAAAAAGACCAAACAAATACTGTGTGGCTTCTGAAAATATGTGAGGTTTTTTTCCCCCTCTCGAAGCTAAGTAAGGCTGCAAAAAGGGCCATTAAGTACAGTCACATTTACTGCTGACCCTGCCTCTGTGCCGGCTCAGTGAGATGATGCAACTTCCCAGCTGTGTGGTTATTTGTATCTGGTGTGGAGCAGTTACCTGCACAGGAAGGTAACTGCAGTCTCCTGTTGGAGAGATCCTTTCTGTGCTGTGGTTCAAACCAGAGGCACAGCTTCAGGTGACTCTCCAGTAATCACCCCCTTAAAGCAGTGATTTCAACCTTCACCAGACCTGAGAGCCTCTGAAATGACTGTGTGGAGGAGCACTCCTCCCAGTGAAGTGTGCTGACACCCCAGCAGTGCCTCTCCAGGCTGCCAGGGCAGCCTGCTGCTGGGCTGAAAGCGTCAAGTCCTAGTTCCTGTGCTTGGTGAGCACTGCACGGGAATGTGTTGGTGTGGAAACCAGCAGCCACCAAGCCTCCGTGTGACATGGGTCACGCTTCAGCTGCTTTGCCACGTCCAGCAGGAGAGGAGCTGCCATAGTTCCTATTTTTACTGCCTTCCAACAACCTTTCCAGATGCTCACCTCCTGGAGCCTTCTCCAGCGCTCCTCACCAGGCCAACACAAGCAGCTTGCAGGTTTGCTCTTGGTTTTGAGGCACCTGAGCTAGGTGGCAGTAAAAGTGGCACCCGACTTGTCCTCCAGGTTGCTCTGCCAGCTCCCAGGCTGCACGCCGGGCAGGAGTGCCTTCGCTTGACTCCGCCCCGGTCTGTGCCCGGTGAGCTCCTGCCGCGCTTCTCTTCGGCTTCTGACAGCTCCCTGATTGCCTTGTTAACATGGATCGCTTGGTTTTACAGCAGATTAACGGCAGCCGCCCGGGCTCCGTCTTGCAATATGCTGTGTTGACAGAAAGGTACAGAGATTCTGAGTGATAGATCTCTTATTTAGTGCAGGCTTCATTAGCATACCCTGTTAATGCTCTTTGCAGTTCAATACGTTCCCGTGGCACTTAAAAACTCATCAGCTCCTCTGTAGAGCTCTGCATAAACATTTTGGAGTTGCACGTTGGAGGTCATTAGTTTCGATGTCCGTGTCCATGTCTGCAGGAATTTGCTTCTGGCTTTTGGAAATGCAAATCTGATGTGAAACTGGAGGGGTGTGGCTGACACCCCCTCAGGCTGTGCTGCCATCCAGCCAGAGCTGGGCAGCCTGAGAGCTGGGCCAGGGGGAACCTCAGGAGGTTCAGTAAGGACAAGAGCAGAGTCCTGTACCTGGGCACCAGCACCGGCCAGGGGTTGTCCTGCTGGAAAGCAGCTCCATAAGACCTTGGAGGCCTAGTGGCCAGCAAGTTCTCCATGGGTCAGCAGTGTTTGGTTTGTGAACAAAGAACTTGCCAGGTAAAGGAAATAGAGATGGATTAGTGCCCAGGGCTGCAGCTGAGGCCCCATCCCTGGAGACATTAAAGATCAGACTTGATGTGGCACTGGGCAGCCTGATCTAGTTGGAGGTGTCCCTGCTGACTGCAGGAGGGTTGGACAAGATGACTTTTGAGGGTCCCTTCCAACCAAATGCAATCTGTGACTTACAGAATCATGGAGTTGTTTTGGTTGGAAAAGCCCTCTAGGATCATTGAATCCAACCCAAGACCACCATGGGCATCAAACCATGTCCCAGAGTGCCACGTTCATGCAACTAACCTAAGAAAATGAAGTTGTGACATGCAACAGCTCTAATGAGCACTCTGTTTAGGGAGCAAAGTCACAGCCAGGATGCAGAATTGGCTTTTCCCAAGGTAAGCCTCTACCCATGCCCCCTCTCCCCTTAGACAGGAGATGGTAAACACTTTACCAGTCTCAAGACCAGTGTGGCTGTGCTTGTTTTGACTCCCCTAAATGACTACAAGGAGATGGTTTGTCTTGCTAATCAGAGCTGCTCTTGTGGCAAGTAGGGCTTCTGGAGTGCTCTGGCAGCACCAATGGCTGGCTGCTGAAAGGACAGAGATCCAGAAACATTTCATTGGTGACTACTAAAAGATTCAGAACTCCTGAAATGCTGTCTCAGCAGTTCTCTGTGACCATCTCTCATGCTAGCCCACTGTCTCTCTGTGTGTGGTGGCATGGATGGCTGCCATCAAAGTGATACCTATAAATACAACCCCCTATGAACTTGGTGGGAGTCAGCCTTTGACTCATATTCCCTAATCTGAGGAACCTGAAATCTAATTAACATTAAATTGTGACCAAAACAGACAAAGGTCAAGGGACAGAAGGATGCCTCTGCTGCTGAGGGTAGCTGGAAGGGCTGGAAGCAGCAGGCTTGGATGAGGGAGGCAGGAAGGATGGCAGCGAGCTGTCTGCGTATCCCCGAGAGGGAGGCTGAAGGCAGCGCAGTCCTGCTCCCCAGGCTGCCTCGTGAGACACTGAAAAGTTGGAGGTGTTTTCCCTACCCCAAAAGCTGAGTAAATAACCAAAACATAGAGCAAGGCCAAAGCTACAGAAGTTTCTCCCCAAAGCCCAGAAGTACAGGGGACAGGAGGCACCGAGATGACAACTGTGAGAGCACCGCTCCTAATCTGCTCAGTATCATTCAGAGCATAAAGGGAAATCTGCAGACTTGGATGGGGCTGTGGTGATGGCACAGGCAAGACTGATGTGAAGGATTCAGCCTTTGAAGTTGGAGAGGAGAAGGAGTGGAATTCACTTGTCTGTGCTGTAGGTTTGCCATTTCTAATCTGTGATTTCATGGAGGAAAGAAGTTGTGTCACTGAACTCCATTCAGGGGTGGTGTCCTCAGCTTATTAACTTGCTTGATGTGTTGTCCTACTACAGGGGAAAAGGGCTGCATTTGCCTGCGTGTGCCATTGTTTTAGAAGATGTCTTAGTTAATTATGATCTACTGTCAGATCACCTAGGAGATCCTCTTTCTCTGTCAGGCAGCTTGATACTTCCTACAGAAAGGGGTAACTCTTGCGTGGTTCATTAAATTGTGTTGTGGTGAACTCTCCACTGGGTCTCAATTAAGAAGTGAAGCCAGAGCCTTTGGAGGAAAAGGCAGAGAACAATCAGAGTACACTGAATATGTAATTTGATCTCTGGAAACAAGCAAGAGCAGCAGCAGGGTGTGCAAATGTGTGGACAGCAAGAGCCTGCTGTGTCTCGGAGCCCTGTACTTCGGAGCAGAAAGTAATTAGCCTGTTGCTGTTGGTTAGCAGTACTGACTGCTCTGGGAAGCGTGAGGAGCCCTTCCTGGGTCTGACTCTGCAGATGTGCTGGAGTGAGTCAATGCTGGTTTGCCTCCCTGCTCCCCAGGCCTCCGGGTCAGCACCCCTGGTAGCTTCTATCACGCTGATCCTGGGCCCATTGTTTATTTCCCTGAACTATAAACCTGAAGAACTCTGCTCTTACATTCTGAATTAATTGAACATTTTGGGTTTAATATTATTTTTGTTTCTTTTCCTTTTACAAAATGTTTAAAGCACCTAGCAGAGCTGGTCTCTCTGGGTGCTTTACTACCCACACCTCCAACGGTCCTTTCACAACACCATTTCCAGCCTGAAGGACAGGACTTTTGCTTCTCAAACTTCCCTTCCTGTCATCCAAACATCTTTCTCTGTTGTCTGTTCCTCTCCCATTTGCCTGCTTTTCTGTCTTCACACTGTTGTTTTCATCGCTTTCTAAGGTCTGTTCCTTTTAGCTTTCTCCTGCCACATAGAAATCATCCCTAAAAGCATTCTGCAGGCATTGGTGAAGTCTTTTCCTGGCACAGGCAGTGCCCTGGCTGGATGAACCTGCAGCGCTGATGGGCAGTGAACAGTACCTGGCTGTGCACACTCTTGAGTAACTCCATTCCCTTCAGTGGCATGAGGATGAGCAGCTCATAAATGTGGAGTGATTGGAATTTTAATTAGACAGTGACTTAAGGATGCCTCCTGTTTACAAGGCAATAACATCTCCTGAGCTGGGTGACTGGAGGGGCAGGTTTCAATTTAACACCTTATCAAAACAGCAGCTGATTGGATTCCACTGCTGATCAGGGCTGCAGACAGCATCCCAATGAACTTGGTGGCTGCTGAGGTGCTGGTGTTAGTTCTGGGGCACGTGAATGGTATCTCACTCCCACCGAAGCTCTCACCAAAGTCTTTGGGATGAGATTTAGCCAACTGAGCGAACTGCACTGCAGGATGAGTGAGCACAGACTCCTGTGCTCTGGCATGGCAGCAGTGGCAGGTACCTGCAGCTCCTGTGGCTGGCCAAGTGCACCCCTCCCCATTTGTTTACAATGCAGCAGTCAGAGGAATTTGTTTTCTTTTATGACATAAGCATCCTCATGTTTGTCCTAGCAGCTGCATGCACAATTAGGAAGACCCAATTAAAGCTGCATTCAGTTCACACAGAGCAGCAGTGATTGCTGCTTGTAATTTCTCCTGTGGTTTGACTCATAGGCATTAAGCTGTGCAGAACTTAACAAATAAAGTCAAGTCAAACAAGTGAAGAACAGAAAGGAAATGCAAGAAAGAAGCTGGCAACTGATAGGTAGGCTCTTGGCCTGTTGTGCAGCTCCTTCAGCCTGAAGAAAGGAGCTTCCCCTCCAGGAGCCACTGGGCAAATGAGCAGGTTTCTCTCTTCAGGCTTGTCAGTGCTTTCTGCCTTCCTGACCAGAGGAGTATTTGCATGCCTTCCTCTGCTTCCATGTCAGCCTCTGGCTGCAGCAGCTGCAGCCTGTCTGAAGCCCCCTGTGAATCCAAGCCTGCAAGGGCTGTAAAGCCAAGCGCAGCTTTGTTTGTCCCAAGCACTCCCTGTGCCATTGCACAGAAGATGCAGCACTGCCTGTCATGATGACAATGGAAGGTGAAAGGTAAATGAATTAGACTAGAGAAGGAACAGGGCACTGGAGCCCAGACACCTTCCTGAAGGATGAGGAATTTCATTCACAAGATGCTTTTTGTCCCTCCCCAGGCTGTTCAGTTCCCACTGCTTCACAAAGGGACTCCATGTCCCTGTGTACCTCTGCTCGTGTGAGTGCATACAGAGCAGGTTCTGCCGTCACAGCCTGGGGACACTCAGGGACTGTAAAGCTCTGATCCCTTGGCTAATGTGCCACAAACAGCAAAATATCAGCTGGTCAGCCCCTCAAAGAATTTGATCAGGAAGTGTGTGGCTTCCACCTAAAAGAAGCCGATGGAGACTCTGCTTCTGTGGATATGCACAGCCAGTGGACAGTGACTGAGTGCCAGTTCTGGGCTCCCCAGTTGGAGAGGGACCGGGATGTGCTGAAGAGGGGGCAGCAAAGGGCTACAGAGATGCTGAAGGGACTGGAACGTCTCTGTGATGAGGAAAGGCTGAGAGAATTGGAGCTGTTTAATCTGGAGGAGAGCAGCCTGAGGGGGTCTCATCAATGCTGATCAGTATTTCAAGGGTGCGTCTTGGGAGAATGGGGCCAGGCTTTGCTCAGTGGTGCCCAGTGAGAGGACAAGGGGTAATGGGCACAAACTTGAACATCAGAAGTTCCATCTGAACGTGAGAAGGAACTTCTCTAATCTTCTCATCACTGGAGCAGGCTGCCCAGAGAGGCGGTGGAGTCACATCTCTCGAGACGTTCCAAACCCACCCGGACATGTTCCTGTGTGATCTGCTTTAGGTGGTCCTGCTCTGTCAGGGGCTTTGGACTCGATCTCCAGAGGTCCCTCCCAACCCCTAACATTCTGTGGTTCTGTGAAATGGTGCCAGGTCCCAAACCAGTCACTTTCAGATACAGACTGGTTATTGATGTGGAGAAAATGCTAAAGGCGCACAGGAAGCTGCTCTTTCATAGGCCCACTGTAAGCTCAGTGTTGTGGTGTTTTCTGCCCTCGTGGCTGGTGCTGAAGCAGCAGCTGGCTGGCAGGTTGGATGCTGATATGTAGAGCAAGCCATCACAGAGAGGAAAGCCACCTTTCATTTCAAGCTCCACTAGAATCATGAAAGGAGAATTAATGTTTACTGCATGAGAAATTATGATACTGCTAAGGAGGGGAAGGTCTGGTTAAGCTGCTCGAGGAACATTGCTAACTCTGAGAAATGCAAACCTGGGCTATCCAACACGTGCCAGGTGGCAGAAACTGGAGACAAGCCAGACAGCAGTGGCAGCTCAGCTAAGTTGCTCCAGCGGCAGCTCGTGGCTTGGCTGGGCGGCACCGCCAAGGTCCACCTGCGAGCTGAGCTGTCAGGGCAGGCTGCATCCTCTAGACATGTCTCACTTGCTGATGTTTGTCCTAGTTGCCCTCTCTTGTACAACTCTAATGTGGCTCTGACAAACCCACGTTCTCCAAGCTGCCAGGGATCTCCCAAGCTGCAGAGTCCCTGGCCATGGCTGTCAAGGTGCTTGTCAGCCCTATCAACCCTTCCACTGGAAGCCCCAGCAGGGAGGGCACAGCTGCTATGCGGAAGCCTTTGCTAACCACAGGGCTGGGCAGGCCCCATGCCAGCTGCTCTGGTGCTTCCAGGACAAACACAGCGATGGAGTGGCTGCACCTTCAGCTACTGCAAAGGTTTGGCAGGGCTGATGTCCTGCCATAGACAGGAGGTTCCCACATTCCAGAGGCACTGGTGACAGGGTGGGGATGTGCATACGCAATGGTCAGGTGCACCAGGAGCAGAAGCGCTTGGCTGGCCCTGGACAGAGCCTGTGCTGCCCGTCTCACAATGCTGGCACACCTCCTACAGCAGCCAGGTGTTCTTCACTGGGCAGGGAGGACTGTGAGCAGTGTTGTGCTTCTGTAGGCTGCATGAGCACCACTCGGAGCACTTCACCGCAGCCCTGCCTCACACTGCACCGTAACAGCACTTGTCACAGACACCAGGAAACCACTGCGGTAGCTGAAGCGATTGTCTCCTTAATGACCACGGGAATACCTGCTGCATCCAATATATTGGCTTGGGAAATCTGCTGTGCCCACCCCAGATGGTTGCCTGTCTGCAAGGTGTCTGCTCAGAGCGATGTGCATTACAGGAACGCAACTCGGCAGACAGCGTGTTTGTCACTCAGCCAGCAGGCTCCACACCCCTCAGCCCGGGCACAGGCACTTTGTAAGCACTGGTTTCCAACAGATAAATGTAATCAAGGTTTATATGCTCACAGAAGCCAACAGGATGGGATTGTTTCACTCGAAAGATCAGTAGAAAATTGTAACTAATGTTGTGGAAAATTACTTTGATATTGCTTTCTCAGTACAGCATCACAATTAGGTAGCAATGCAGAGCACGGGGGAAGAATAAATGAATAGTAACAAATCAACACAAACAGCTACTGTCAGGAGCACTTTGCTGGCTGAAAGTAATGTAAGCATTACTTAAAGTTTTATGAGTGTGGGTTTTATGCCGGTTTAAGTAGTACATCAAGGTCTCACCAGCACACTTGCTGGGACTAAACCAATCAAGAACGATTTCCGGGCCAGACAGCTGAATCTAAGTAGCAAAGGATTTTTATTAATCCTGGTTCATAAGTTGTGGTCTCCGAAATTAAAGATGACCGAAGGTAGTAACAATGAAAAATGTCCCTTTGGACAACACAGACATCTCCTGTGCTGCTTCTCACTGCACAATAAACGCTGGTGACTGTTCTGCAACCTTCCCGATGCCATCCCAGCATCTGGCAAACACATCTTGCTAGAGGAACCGCACGGCAAGGACAAGCCCAAAGGCTGATCGGTGCAGGTGTGCCGAGCCCAACCTGTTGTCCCGAGTAGCTAATGAGTGACACAGGCGTCAGTGCGCTCGTTCAGTCTGCCGAGGAGCAATCGAGCAGGCAAATGACAGCAACATCCCATCCCCGTTAGCAGGAGAACCCTCAGAGCCGGAGGAGGGAAGGATACTCCTCAGCATGCCAAAACCGCCGCTTGCAGCCGACAGGTTCTCCTGGGAGGCTCCCCAGACACGCAACGTTCCTGCCTCTCTCTTCGGTGGAACAATCTTTTGTCCTGTGTCCTTACAGGGCCCTGCTGTGCTCTGCTGCTGCCTGGCATCGCTTTCAGCAGCAGGGAACGTGAGCAGTTCCTGGGAGCTGAGAGCACTTAGCACACGTGAAAAGCAGCCAAACAGAAACAGGAGTAATTGTATTGAGCACCTTTTGCTCAGAGGTGCAGTCTGGCTCCTGTTAACATGAATTGTAGTTGAACGTGGGAACCGAGCAATTGATTGCACAATTGCTTGGCAGGAGCGGCACTGCTGGGAGGTTCATCTCTTAGCCACGGAGAGCCCTGCCCACGGCAAGCGGTGAAGCTTCCCTGGGGCCAGGAGCTCTGCTCGAATTTACTGTACTTAAACGTGCTCGGCTGTCTCCTCCTACAGTTACCCTGCTCTCATATCGCTTCACAGTGCACCAGAGCCAGCAGCCAGTGCTCAGGAGGACTGTGGTGGAGAGGAGAGAGGCACAACAGGTCAGCCTGAGGGGCCGATAATGACAACATGCAGAAAAAAAAAGGCACTGGTTTCGATACCACAGATGCCTCCTCCTCCTCCAGGAGCAAAGAATTAACTTTTGCCGGTACAGTTACCCATTCTTAGCTGCACCAGAGTGCTGCCTGCTCTCTCCGTTGACATGGCTTTCCCCTCACCCCCAGCCTGCTGGCCAGTTTCAGGCAAACGTGGCCAGTGCCACCAGTTCTGCGTTTGAGCATACACAGCTAAATTGCCAGAGCACCAAAGGGCCTGCTCGATGCTCTGCTTTACACCACACTGATGATTCATTATTTCTGCAGTTTCAGCTGAGTGGCTGCTTTCGGAACTGGTGTGCAGTTGGACTAAGTAACAAACGTCCAAGTGCAGATTGTTTAGCGGTATGGAAACAGGCACTTAATAAACCCAGACACGCAAATTAGCACTTAATGGCATTATTTATTTAAGAGTCCTCTGCGTTAGGATTCAGCTCCCTTAAAGATGTTAGCAATGCTTAACGTGCGTCCGGTGCTGCTCATTGTCAGATGAAGATGTCAGTCAGAGTTTTCATAAGGCATGCACTGAGCGCAAGGAAAATTTCAGTGCATACAAGAGCAAACATAGCAGCCAAGGCTCAGCACACAGGGACATTATTATGAGCTGGAGTAGCAGCACTGGCATTTGTCTAGGCTCTAAACCAGCCTTACTCAAAGAGAAAACTGCAAGAAAATGAAATGATCTGCTTTTTCATACTTCTGGTGTGACCCCCCTTTAGAGGGGGCCCACTGAGCCCAGGGATTGCCAGTGCTCACTCTGGCTTTGTGTCTTTCCTCACAGCAGCACGGGAAGATGCTGTTGAGTGTGTGGATGGAAGAAGTTTAATACAAGCTAAGCACATCAAAGGAACACACCCCAGCTGCTTCACATTCCTTGGCTCACTCATTTATGCATCTCCTATTTTGCACGTTGGGTACATCTACAGGCAGTGGTAGATTCAGGAGGGGGTATTGCATGAACTGAACTTTCATATTTGCAGTGCTACAGCTGGGAGCAGAGCCTGGTCTCTGTCTTAGCAGAAAACTAGCTCCATGCAGCTGGGCCCTGTGCACTTTGGCAAAGCTCTCTGCATACTAAGTTAACTGGTCCTTAGAGTTGGTTTTTAGGAAACTCCTCTTTTTCTTTTCCTTTTTTCTTTTTTTAATTAAAGAAAATACTGGTAACTAATTTCCAAATAGCCTCCATTAAAAAAAGGGCATACTTTTGTTGAGGCAACCTCTGTGAAATATGTAAAACACGTTAAGGGTATAAGTGCAAGATACTGAACATGAAAGAGCAAGAGAGTCCAACAGAAATAGGAGCACTAACCTGGTGTCTGCTGATGAACTATTTCTTCTGGATCCTGCAGGTGAATGAAGACAACGAGCCCAGCTGCTCCAAACAGCAAGATGAAGGAGAACATACATGTCAGCCTCATAATTAATGTGCTCAGATCACTCCAGTTCTGGCCCAGGAAAAGAACTGCATCCAGTCTCCAGGACACTCTTCACTCATAGTCTCCTCCTCTCATCTGGAAGCCTGGTGTGATGCATCTACAAGAGGTAGAGACCAAGCCTGTGAGCCTGAACACATAGAGTGTTTCTTTTTCACTGCAGATTAGCAGGTTGAAGTCCTCGTTTTGACGGAATAACCGAGCTCTGTGGTATTTTGTTGGCACGGTTAATTGCAGTCAATTCCTGCCCCATTGCTTTGCCTTTAATTATATGTCACTGGTTTTAAGGTGCTGAGAAGCCACCACAGAATGCTGTTGCAGCAGCACGGTCTGGGAAGCAGTGGTGCCCTGCCTGCAGCCTGCACATAGCCCCCGCAGTGGTTTGCTTGCTTCAAGTGAAGCATGTGTCACTTTTTATTTCTCACTGATTGAGCAATATGAAAAGCATAAAGTGAGAGAATGGGGTGGGAGGCAATCACCAGCGCTGCACCTTGCATGTCAAACAGGGAGAGAGGGATGAGCAACTGGCAGCTGCCTGCTTCACCCTGGGTAAAACCAGGAAAGCTAAACTGGCGCACCACAGGTCACCATGCTGCCTGCTGGAGGAGCTGAGCAGGCCTCTTGAATTCCAGCGGAAATACTGGTCACAGTGCTTGAGCCTTCTCTTGCTGGGGAAGGAGAGTATGGGCAGCAGGTGGGCTGTCTGCAGGAGCAATGGGCATGGCTGCCTCTCCTGCCCTGGGCTCTGCTCTCGCAGTTCTCGCTGCTCACTCTCATGCTGGCTGTTGTGGTTCCAGTGGGACAGCAGCAGCCCTGCTCCCAGATGGGCACTTCAGGTGCCATTCTAAACCCCTGGTGAGCACAGCCCTGCTTCGAGTCCATGGACAGTCCCACTGGAGCCAATGTCCCTTCCGGTAGGATGCTAAGAAATGAAAAACTGAAAGATTGGCTTGGATGATGACAGTCCATGCTCTGCTTCTCAGTGACACGCAGGAAGGTGCACTCAGAGCACAGGCACTGGGACTGCTTCCCAAAACTGTTACCAGCTTTCTTAAGCAGGGAATCACCAAGAACAAAGGCTTGAGCTGGAGACCAGCAACAGGCCATGGGGGTGGCGATCGCTCTGGATTGGAGTTTGAGAAGGGCAGACTGAGACTGGACGTTTGGAAGAAAGTCTTTAGAGCGAGGGTGGGCAGACACTGGCACAGGTTGCCTGGGGAGGTTGTGGTTGCCCCCTCCTTGGAGGTGTTCAAGGCCAGGTTGGATGAGGCCTTGAGCAGCCTGTGCTGGTGGGAGGTGTACTGCCCATGGCAGGGGGCTGGCACTGGATGAGCTTTAACCCAGCCCAAACCGTTCTATGAATCTGTATTTCTGATTGCAAATGTGACCTGCTCTGAAGGAGGGGTTCTGAAGGTGGCCTTTGTGGACAAAGAGGGTTTCAAATACAGAAAGACTGTGCAGGATCAGCTTGCAGGGAGGATGGGTTGTGGAAAGGTGATGATTCAAGGTACTTATGCCAGGAAGTCTTTAAAGATTGGTTCTCAGCATGCATGGAATATTTGGAGTCAGAGGCGCTCAAGGCAGGACCTTGAGCGCCTGGACAGATGGGCAGAGTCCAAGGGGATGGCTTTCAACAAATCCAAGTGCTGGGGGCTGCACTTTGGCCACAACAACCCCATGCAGAGCTACAGGCTGGGCTCGGAGTGGCTGGAGAGCAGCCAAACAGAAAGGGATCTGGGGGTGCTGATTGACACCCGCCTAAACATGAGCCAGCAGTGTGCCCAGGTGGCCAAGAAGGCCAATGGCATCCTGGCCTGCATCAGGAATAGTGTGGCCAGCAGGAGCAGGGAGGTCATTCTCCCCCTGTACTCTGCACTGGTTAGGCCACACCTTGAGTACTGTGTCCAGTTCTGGGCCCCTCAATTTAAGAAGGACATTGAGGTGCTTGAGCGTGTCCAGAGAAGGGCAACGAGGCTGGTGAGAGGCCTCGAGCACAAGCCCTATGAGGAGAGGCTGAGGGAGCTGGGATTGTTTAGCCTGGAGAAGAGGAGGCTCAGGGGAGACCTTATTGCTGTCTACAACTACCTGAAGGGTGGTTGTGGCCAGCAGGAGGTTGCTTTCTTCTCTCAGGTAACCAGCACCAGAACAAGAGGACACAGTCTCAAGCTGTGCCAGGGGAGGTTTAGGCTGGAGGTGAGGAGAAAGTTCTTCACTGAGAGAGTCATTCCCCACTGGAATGGGCTGCCCAGGGAGGTGGTGGAGTCACCGTCCCTGGAGGTGTTCAAGGCAGGTTTGGACGTGGCACTTGGTGCCATGGTCTGGTCTTGAGGTCTGTGGTAATGGGTTGGACTTGATGATCTTTGAGGTCTCTTCCAACCTTGCTTATACTGTGATACTGTGATACTGTGATCTTGTTTGCTTTTCATGGTTTCCATAGCAGGCTTTTCATTTCCTGCAGTGCACTGGTATTTTAAATTGCTGAAATGCACCAAAGAAGGACACTCCTTACGCAGTCCTGATGAAGTAATTTCTGTGCCTCTGACTGATAAGGTTGTTTAGTGGCATCTATGTTTGCTCAGTGTGTAAAGCAGGCCAGGAGCAGCTGCAGGTTGTACCTTAAACACCAAGCACTGACCTGGGACTGCACACAGGCAATGGCAGCTTTGTTTTCTGTGAAACTTTTTTTTTTCTGCTTCATGGCAGGCATTGACTGGGGGGGTGTGGGTGTTTAAATCTTTTTCACTTTAAAACTTTCCCCTTTACAAGTAAAACTAAAATAAACCATTGCCAAGTTTTTCAGCAGTAGCAAAGCTAAATCCTTGCAGATTCTTGTGCAGATCCATCTGTGCCTGTAGTGTGCATGTGCCTGTAGCGTGGATGTGTTTTCTGCACATACATTTATTGTATGAGGGTCAAATACTACCCCAAAGTCCTAGGAGAGTCAGATAAGAGAAAGAGGATTAGCCTTTGGCTGCGCTGCAGTTCCAAGCACTCCTGTTAGAGGCAAACCATTAGGAGACCTGAGCCACCCTCAGTCTGCTTCACTGTGGAACTGGTTTGTGCTGCATGAATGGGAATTGTGAGCCAAACCCACCCGTGGAAGGTTGGGACAGCACCAAAGTCACCCATCACTTTGTAAAGCCACAGTCAGAGCTTTCTGAGAGCTGTGTTCGATCACTTCTAGAAAGCTTTTCCTTTCTGTACCCCAGCTGCACCCTCTGTGTGCCCATGGGAGGGGGATGCCTCTACCCCAGTTTACAGGACAGCCACGAGGGCTCCTCCCCACCATGATGCAGAATGGCAGCGAGGGAGCAGAGGGCTGAAGGGTCTGCCAGCCTCTAGGCTGCTGGTGGTGCTGCTGCTGGGAATGCCCTGGCAGCTGTTGAGATAGAGCTGGCAAACCCCACATGATTGTAATTTGAGAGAGAGCAGCTTAAAAACATCACTCCCGAAGAGCGAGGGGTTTAGATTTGCTTAGCGCCGAGCTCTCAGGTCGTTTTTTGAATGAATTTTACCCTTGAGCAAATATGGGTTTTAAAACAATTACTATTAGCTTTGAATGCTAAAGCATTTTCCCTGGGCTTGATTTGTGGAAATGTTTTTGTTTGAAGTAGAGGCAGCATCAAGAAGGAGATCCCTAGCCAGTTTTTAATTAGTGCAAGAAACGCTAGAGCAGCAGCTTGTAACATTGTGGTGCTTACGTTAGTCCATGTCCTACAAGGCAGCTCTGCTCAGGATCCCAGAACCTTTAAGGGTAGTCAATGACAGTCTGACCTAGGAGGTGTCTTTGGAATGGAAGTAATGGAAGCCAGATCAAAGCATATATGGAAAGAGGGAAAGGCCACATGCATTTGCACAGCTCTGCAGAAAGATTGCTGCTTATTGCACATCTCTGCAAGCACTGAGCATGAAGGGAGTGAGTCCAAGGAAGGAAAAAGAAACAATTCAATTCAACGAAGTTATTACCTCTCAACTAAACACAAACTGCAGAGATCTTTAAATTATGGATCTAGGGTTTTCCCTCCCTGTTCTCCTATAATTATCTTTTCAATCAGCCGACTTTAAAGTCTCCTCGGAGAGCAGACACCTTGGTGAATGGGAAGGGCTCTTTTAGAGATGCTGAGGTTGTGCTTGCTGAGCCCTCCCAGGCTGGTGGTCGAGTTACAGAAGCAGGGGGATTCTGAAAGTAGTGAGCATTGAGTGATCCACGGGAACACAGCATCCTCACTAAGGAACCAGTTGTAAGTATTGTTTCGACTCAGATCGTGGCATTTGAAAGCTGAACGAGATAAAAGCTCTACAATAACCCCTTAGTGGAGCTCCGGCTAGCAGCTCCCTCAGGTGAGGCTTCCTCGGGCCGGTGAGGCAGGATGCTGAACTGACTTCATGCAGAGCCCCAGCACCTCGAAGGCAGAATGTGGACAAGTCCCTAGCCTTCAACTTACCCTCTGGATAGGCAGTCATATATTTAGCTGTGCCACTCACCAGGACACCTTTTTACCATTCCTATTAGCATTACTGGGAGTGCAAGAAGATAAGGTTGTGAGCAGCTTCCAATCTAAACTGCATTTTCAGCTGCCCTGAACTTATTAAACAGCTGGAGAGCAGTTCACTAGGACGTGCTATAATGAATTGAAACATCTAACTTGTAATTTCTTCTTCCTTCATACCTTTCTGTGGTGAATAGAACTTCTAGGTATCAATAGATGTTTTTCTGAGCTTTCCTATTACCAGGGTATGTGAATGTCCTGCCATTGACAGCAGCAGCAGGAGGTGTATGTGCGGATAATAATTAGCACTCAGACAGCTCTTTCCACTTCAAAGGCATTCATTAATCACTACAGTGCTCCTAGGAATTGTGAGGTGAGGGAGTAGTAGCATTGAGTAGTGGAATAGGGTTTTTTTTAAGGGAAAAGGCGGACATTTTAGGTAAAAAGTGTCCAAATGTGTTTGTGGAAAGTAGTTCAATGTTATAGCAATGTCTGGAGGCACTAAGTCTTCTACTTACAAAGAGAGAGGCAGGACTGAGTGCCCCTGCTCTCAAGCAGCAGGGAAAGACGATGTGAACTAGTGCAAGGGCAAAGCTTCACTGAAATCTCTCGGCAGGGGTGGCAGTGGAAGTAGTGCTTAGCAGGTCTGCTCCTGTGCAATTCCCACCTGCAGGCCCCGGGGCTCAGCCCTTCTGCGGTGAGCACTTCCACCTTGTAGCAAGGGCTCAGCCCAGGAAAGACAGGGAGGGATTTCTACCACCTCTGACTCCCTGCCTGAGCCAGGCCAGCCAGGCTGCCTCTGGGCTTCTGCCTGGCAGCAGGTGGCTGTTTGCTCCTGCCCGAGCTCTGTGGCCATGCCATCCTCTCCCCTGCCTGCTGGCAAGTCTGTGTGAAGAACAGCACAGGCAAGATACTGAGCTTGGGACACAGTGTAATGGTAGAAACTCAGGGGACAGCCTTGGGTCCATCTAGAACTGGACCTTTCCCTTGTAGCAGCAGTGCCGATGCTTCAGGGCGAAGCAGGAACTCCTTGCAGAGCAAAGCAGTAGGACAGCTTGGCTCAGGAAGAGGTCTGATGATGCTTAGCTGGAGTCACCTCCTTTTGATGTGGGCAGCCATCTGAGACAGCTGTCTCAGGGAAACACGATGTCAGGGCACTACCAACAGCTGCTTTCCCAGAGCTGGGTCACTTGCAGAGAACAGGGTGGGCAGAGGGCACAAGGTAGCTGCAGCCCTTCAGAGACCCTTCAGAGCCCAAGCTGCCTGAGCCTCTGTGTGCTTTGGTGCTGGTGTGCTTCTGCTCCCCAGACAGCCAGGGAGCACCCAGCTGAATTAGCCTGGAGATGAAAGGAGCCGTGCCGAGGTGAGGACAGAAGAGGCTCTTTTCCTGGGTGGAACCAGGGGAAGGGAAGGACCAAGGTGGGCCAGAGACCAAGGAAGGCTCCTGCCCACAGCAGAGCCCCTTTCTACTCCCCCTTCCTGGGGCTTCTCTGCGAGGTGCTGATGCAGTTCCCAGGGAACCGAGGAACACAAACTAGTGCCGGTGTCAGGCTCACATTACTACATGCATCAGCAAGTCAACAAAACCCCCAGGTTCTTTGCAAACACCTACTGATTGCTAAATTGGACAATTACAAATCACCTATGAAGGAATGTAAATGCCTGGCTCACATGTACACAGCAACGCTGATTTCTCATGCTGTGCAGGCTTCAGCTGATGTTCCTTTAGCTGACAGCAGGCTGCTGGTTCAGAGCAGAGCCAGAGCCGTCTGTATGTTCAAAGGAGGGCAGCAGGATGCAGCTATCTTTGCCTTCTGAAAGCAGGGATTGGTGTTTGCCACCAGGCACTTTGTGTGCTGTTGAATAACCAGACACCCAGCAGCAGAGATTAGCCTGGCACAGGCTCCTGCCCTCGTGGTCACACCGTCCTTGGGAGGCAAACCGAGATGCCTCCAGGGTGTCTGTGGAGGGATGGGTCTGGGCAGGGCTGTTCCTGCTGTGTGTGTGAGGAAAGGTGGCACTGCGCGGGCACAGCCTCAGTATCCCCACTAAGGGCGTGCATTGGCTGGTGGCACTGCCTGGTGGCACTGGCCGGTAGCGTTGGCTGGCAGCATTGGCGGTTCAGAGGCAGTGTTCACACCTGCAGCAAGAGTTTGATGAGTCGGTGGCTACCTGAGAAATGAAAACTGTACCTCGGATTTCAGCACTTCTGCGGCTGATCCCATTTAACCGGGAGCTGCTGTCAGCTGGGAGCTGCGATGGCTTTTTGTCTCCCGCTGGGTTCTGGTTCCTGTGTCCTGAAGGGATGCTGCAGATGCTGCTGGCTTCAGCCTTACCGAGATCATTGTACTTGGGAAGGGGCAGATCTAATTAGCCGAGTAGAAAACAAGAAAGGGGAATGCTATTGCTGGAAGAACAGAAGGCAAACGTTTGCTGTTACGACCAAAAGGGTCCCTGGTAGATCCACCAGCAGCATGTCTGTGAGGAGCGTAGGCAGCAGCTGCCTCTCGCCGCCGCGCCTGGGCTGGGCATGCAGCTCCGGCCCCACCACTCCCACAGACGCTGCACCAAGCCTCCCACCACTCAAGTGCTCCTCTGCTCACCCCTGCCTTCTAGGTTGGGCTTGCCATGACGTTTGCATAAGGAACAAAGGTTGTGTAACGTTATTCACGTTAGTCCCCAGTAAACCCGACTTTGTTACAGCAGTTTGGCAAAGGGGGGTACTGGAGGTGTACCAGAGGTGGAGGTATCAACAGCCACATTATTCTGTCAGCACTTCTTCTTGCAGGTAGGAAATGTAAATCGATCCCAAGTATCACACCCCACATCCCCTAGCTTCTTTAGCATAGAAAGAAGTAGGAAGCTGTTAATCCTGTAGCTGCTTCCATTCACCAAATGCTCATAGAATCATAGAATGATAGAATGGTAAGGTTGGAAGGGACCTCAAGGATCATCTAGTTCCACCCCCCTGCCACAGGCAGGGACACCTTCCACTAGAACAGCTCACTCAGGGCCTCATCCAACCTGGCCTTGAACCCCTCCAGGGAGGGAGCAGCCACAACCTCCCTGGGCAACCTGTGCCAGTGCCTCACCACCCTCACTGCAAAGAACTTCCTCCTAACATCCAGTTTCAATTTCCCCTCTGCCAGTTCAAACCCATTGCCCCTGCTGGATTTTCTGTCGCTGTGCTCCTGCTCATGCACCAATAGAACAAAGACTTTGATTTTCCCTGAGATTTGGATTTCCAGCTGATACTTCACATTGAGATTTGGATTTCCAGCCGATATGTCACATCAAGATGTTTTGTCTGGCTTACTTCAACCACAAGTGTATTTGTGGTGTTCTCTGTTAACAAAAAATAAGGATTCTGAAGGGTGAAATAAGACATTGTCAGCTGAACCTGTTCAAAATGCCCCACACCTGAAATCTCCCCAAAATTCTTTCCTGAAGAGATCTGGATTCCTATTTTTCCTTCATATGGGGGAGGGAATTAAACCTGCCTCAGTGGAGTCACAGGGAAGTTAAAGGTTGTCCTGACTGACTAATCCTTGGAAATCAGAAATACTTGAGTGGAGGAAGGTGGCTCAGTCTTGCCACCATCCTGTGCTACTGGCTGAAGGACGTTGGTGAACCCTTGTCCCCAGGTAGCTCCAAAGGGCATACTGTCAGCTGCCAGTGCTGTCAGCTGCACAGACCAGCTGGGCACCCTGGATCCAAGAAGAGAAAGCATCCCTGCCCTGTGTGATTTTAGGCAGCTCTCGCTTTCCTAAGACTGCTTTGCAGAGGCAGGAGGCTTGAGTGAATCAGGGTTCCTGAGGTGCCTGCTGAGCTGGCACCTCTTCTTCCCTGAGACTCAGTTGCTCTCTCCTGTGTCCCAGTGACGCTAGGTGAAGTTGCTGAGCTGATCACCTCCCTTAAGTGCCACCCAGTGCACACCATCAGTGTTGTAGGCCACGAGGCGGGACTCAGTGCCTTGTAACAGCCCTGCTCTCTAGTCACTGATGCTGTTGGCACCTTGGCTTTCAGCACCTCCTCCAGTTCTGCAAAACAGGGATTTCTTAACGTGAAGAGAATCCTGAAATGATAGGAGCCTCTTTTGCTCACCAATACAGGAATTCAAAGAGTGGGGAAAAGAGGCTTGGAGACTTGCACTTACTCATTTTGTCAGCTGTTGGTGGGTCCAGTTCTCCTGTTCCCTATAGCAGCTTTGTCCTCTGCATCTGCACATCACTAGAAGGTGAATTAACTCTTACAACCTGCCAGAACCTGGATTTTGGCATAACTGCAAAAAGCACTAGTGTTGTTCTATGTGGCTGAA
Organism: Ramphastos sulfuratus; assembly: GCA_013399055.1. Classification (NCBI taxonomy): domain Eukaryota; kingdom Metazoa; phylum Chordata; class Aves; order Piciformes; family Ramphastidae; genus Ramphastos; species Ramphastos sulfuratus. The sequence continues at coordinate 753,589 of WBNM01029410.1, forward strand.
GTCAGTGATGAAGTATGACCCCTTCTTGCCATCCCCAAACCCCAGCTAAGCTGCTCCTCTCCATCACACATTGCAATGGCACGCAGGCACTTCTGGTTTCAACTTTCACCTGCAATTTAAGATCAGAAGGGACAGCACTCGGTAAACAAACAAAACAGTCCTTTCCAAGTGATTTCTTTCCTGTCTTTCTGGGTGTAAACAGTAGTAGGAGTCACGTGCTGCTAGCCTGCTCAGTCCTGCAGCAAGCACCTGGCCAGTTAGTGCACACACCTCTCCGAGACACTGTTCCTAAGCGAAGAGACAATCTCTAAAGCAGTTTGCATTTGAACTGGACACAGTTTTCTTTCCTTTCTTTCAAATAAACACCTTACAGAAGCTGTACAGCAAGAGTGTGAACAGTGAGTGTCAGGAATGAACTTGTCCAGCTTTCCTCCACACCAGAGCAGAGGGCAGACAATCTGCACAGCAGATGTCACACACAGGCAGTTTATTCTTCCCAGGCTCTGCCTGGCAGCAGCGTTGGCAGATTTTTTGTCGCACCTGCAGTAGTTCCTTTAGCGAAGCCTGCTGAAAGCAGTGAACTTTCTTGTCAAATGCCACAGAAAGGTTGCTGGGTTTTCAGGTGCCCACCTGGGTCTAAACAGAGCCTGCTTTAAAATGCTTCTCTCTGCCTCCACTTGCCTTAATCTCTCCTCTGTTTAAAGCAACCATCACATTTTCAAAGAGCTTTTCAGATGATTGCACTGCTGGATGAAAAAGTTGGTGGCACATCCCTGAAATACTCTTCTTCAGGTCTCCCGAAGGTGCCTCCTTTGCCTTCCACGTTTCCTGGCTGCTCCGAATCAACACATGTTCTTCCATCACACATGGAGTAAACTGGGCAGGTTCCACAGGTCCCAAACAAGGGATCACCCCTAGCACATCCCCTCCTGTTTGGCAGCAGGAAGAAAAGTACTTTAGAGTTTGCTTCTATACATTGATTTTTTCTGTGCAGCTTGAGATGTGTTAGTGTGTGGTGGTGCAGAGAAAAGGATGACAGGGCTTGAAGATTTTATGAGCTGCTTTTAGATATACACACAGACTGAGAGAAGGTGCTCCTGGCCATTGGGTAAAAGTTCTGTTCAGGTGCCAAAGCTCTTGACATCAAGAGACTTTCAGCAGCTTTTATAACACCAGCCTGGAGTGCCTTTCTGTATCTCTGTGTGTGGGGCTCTGTGCCCTAACAGCTTCGCTCGGTGCCACGTCCGATGTGCTCCATCTAACAAGGTGTGGAGAGTCACAGCTCCTCTCAGTTATTCCCTCTTCCTAAACGACATCTGAGGCGGAGATTCTTTGTCTGGGAGTGGTAAGCAAGTGGGAAACACAGGAAAAGTGTGAGGTGATCCCTGTAAGCCTGTGCCACAAGGGAGGGTGGTTTTAGTTCCGCACTTGAGGAAGCAAAAGACAGCAAAATCTCTGCAAAAGCAGCAGGCAGACTCCTGGCTCAGGCTGTGTCTAGTGCGCTGTGGTGCTACTATGGTTACTTCAGCAAGCAGAAAGTAGCCCTCCTAACCCTGAAACGGAACATTCTGAGTGGAGAGGGTTCCTTTATTGACTCCAGCAGCTTTTGTAATGGTGTAATCTGACTGTTTTCACCTAGCACTGGCTCTCAATCTTTCTAGCCAGGATGACTAATTTGCTTCTTATTGAAATGTTCCAAGTGCTCTCTCCCCAGTGAAAGGTCACCATCTGTTTAGTCAAGGTGCTTTTGCACTTAGGCTCTGCCTGTATGGCAGAGCTAAGTTCTTGCCTCTTGTTTCTGATCTGGGCAGTTGAAACACAGCAGCTGATTGAAAGGAGATAGTCTATAAGCAAACCTAGATGGAAAACTATTTTATTTTCTTTTATTCCCCCTCTCTAAAATGCCTCTTACATTTTCTTTCCAGATAAAAATTTCCCCCCGGATGTATTGCAGGGCAAACTGAAGCAGATACTTGCATTTTATTTTGAAGTGCAGTTTCTAAGGCAAAGGAAATGAGATTTTTCTTTTTAATTCAGTTACCTTGCTCCTGCAGCACCCAAAAGGCAGCACGGTGAGTGCTGAGGGATTAGTTGGCTGGATGTGCAGAGAGGGAGCTGTGATGCTCTGGATGGGCTGGCAGCTCTGAAGCTGAGACTGAGCCCCTCCTGCTCATGTGGGACCAAAGGAAAGGTGCCCCCCTAGGTGCATGTTAGGGCAGAGAAACACCTGGGGGCTTTGCCATCACTTGCAGAGGGGTGAGATGTCTCTGTGCAATGACAAGTGAGGCAAGTCCACTCGAGGCTGGCGGAGCTGCTGAGAGGCAGAGCTGTGGCTGGCAGGAGCTCCCCAGGGAAGCAAGCCAGTGCCTGGGGTGGATGGATGATGGTGTGTTTATCAGCATTAAACTGGAGCATTGCTTACAAGCCTGGGGACTATTTGCCCTACCCTTGCACTCCCTGGCTTCTCAGTCTCTTGTGTTTTGGCAAGGTGAGCTCTGGGGAAGGGGTGCAAGCCCACCTGGAGCTGCAGCACAGACGCACTTTGAATGACAGGAGAGCAGAGCTGCCAGTGGACTGCAGAGGAGATAGAGCCTGTGTTCAAAACGTGGCTGTTTCATCAGGTGCTGGTTGCAGTTACTGTGAGACTGGGTGAGAGAGAGGAGGTGCAAGGTTGTCTGGCCAGGGACCATAGGTCCCATTTACACAGAGGGGCAGAGACACTGCTACAAAGGTCACTGTTTAAGGAACTGAGTGCCTGTGTGCAGTGTAGAGTCATAGAACTGTTGAGGTTGGAGGAGATCCTTGAGGTCATCAAGTCCAACCAAACTTCTGTCCTTCCTTGTCTGCATGCACCAGAATGCCAGGCACTGCAAGTTTCAGAGCAGTCAGAGGAAAGGTGGATTTCAGAGCTGCTGCTCAGCCTTGCAACAGAAGGCAGCCTTCAGTCCTGAGCTGTAATGAGAATCCCGAGCAGGCAGAACTCTCTTCAAAGCCAGTGCTGTGATGCCGATGCAGTGGCAGAACATTAACGTTTGCTTCGCTGTTATTCAATTGTTTTAAAGCACCTTCAGTCAGATTTGCAATGAGAACAGATAAGGCAGCTAGCTCCTGGGCATACCTGTGTGCTGTAAATATTGGAGATCATTAAATGTCACTGGGAAGGCTCCTGCTGTGCCACCGATACTCTATAGGAATGGATGTACTCTATTGACTCTGTGCAGCTGACATCAGACTCAGTTTGTAACTCCATCCCTTCTCGGCTTCCACAGGCAGTGAGGGGTGGGCAGGGCCTCAGCACTGCTGCCCTTTCCTACCTCTGTCCTCTGCTGTGGGCAGGCTTGATGGTGGCCGCTGCAGGAGCTGGCAAGGATCTTTTCCTCCTTGGTGTGCTTAGCCCTGTGCCACCAGGGTTATTCACAAGCCAGGTGGTGGCTCTCGGGGCTGGCATTACCATCTGCACCCTGTGCTGTTCTCCTAGGGATTGACACCCATCAAGTTCTGGCTGAGGGCTTATGGGATGTCAGTGCAAATGTGAGTATGTGCAGTTGTGACTGAAACTGAGGCACTGGCACTCGGAGAGCCTGGCTGAAGTCGGAGAAACTCTTGCTGGTTTGCCAAAGTCACAACCATTTCATGGCTCTGGAAAGTACCAAAGGACTGGGGGCTGTCTGGAGGTCCTCTGTGTGCCTCGAGCAGTGAGGGAAGGCTGAGGCTCACCAGGTGCCTTGTCTGAAACAGAGAGAGCATTGCACTGATTTGCTTTGCCCTGCAGACATGCTGCTGCCCTGGAAGGAGTTATGTGAGTGCATGCAGTTATTGGGGGTATTTCTTCTGAAAGCAATGGCTGATACTGGCTTTCTCAAGCCACAGGCAAAGACTAATTGTGAATTCATTAGTGATATATGAAATTAAGCTAATATTTTTATACACTTGTGTTTCAAAGGCTTGATTAAGTATTTGTCTTTTAAATGCAAACCCCATATGGAATCAGATGCCTGTGTGTGGAGGGTCTTTGTGGCTAGTGACAGCACCAGGGTAGTGTCGCTGCTGATGTACTCTTAGATCCACCAAGCTTGAAGAACCTTGGCTTTAAGAAAAGGCAAATGCTGTTGTGATGCAAAAGGTGACCAGCAGCAAGTCAGGGCTGGAGTCAAGGACCAGAGATGCTGCCATACGCTGTAGGTCATGGTCCACACCTGCAACCCGCTGAGCACTGCAGATCTCTTAGCAATTAAGGGAGGTCTAATTCTGCTGCTTTCTGCACTGTGTTTGGCAGAGATATGGTTCAGGTTGGTCTTTGGACTCTGTTGGCTACATCACTGTAATATCCCTTTTGGACTTTAATTTTCCAGTGATAGCACATTGCTAAATGGTTTTCTTGCTCAGTCATACCAGCCTGTAGCCCATGACTTCCCTCAGGTTGCCTAGAGAGACCAAACAAGGTGCAGTCCTGCAGCTCTGGTGCCACAGCTCCTCAGGCTGGATTCATCAGGTTGGAAGGGACCCTCAGAGGCCATCCTGTCCAACCCCCCTGCAGTTCGTTGTCCTGCATGCACAGCTGGATAGTCTGCACCTTCAGACCTAGCGTTTCCTTAAGCGTTCACTAAACTTTGCAGCAGTTAAGGATTGCAAACAGATATGGGAAACAGAGCCAGAGGGGCTGAGCCTTCCTGGTTTGGCCCCAGTGTCAGTTGTCCCCAGGGTACATCAGCTGCACTTAAAGCACTGCTGGGAGATGCTTCACTGCCCTGGCCACAGAAATAGGGAGGCACAGAGGCCGCACAGCTTCCTCGTGCTTTACAAAGCTATGGCCACTTTTGGAATCCTCCCTGCTTGTGTTTCCACTGTAAGGAACTGGGAGTGCCTGAGCTAGGGCTCAGGAAGAGCAGGCAGAGCCAGGCACACACTGGTCACAGTGGCTTCATTCCAACCGGGACAATACAAAGTTCCATCAAAAACAAACAAACAAACAAACAAAAAAAAAAACCCACACCAACAAAAAAACACCAAAAAAACAAACCCAAAAAAACCAAAAAACCCCAATCCCAGTTCCATCAAATTCAGTTTTACATCAATGTCCTCACATCCAGAAAACCACCTCAGTCCCGCTCTGGTGCTTGACGGCTTCTGCAGTCTCTCTCTTTCACAAGAATCCCCCCCAAACGCCAAGTCTGCCTGTCTGTGCCCCTCGGCCGCAGCTCTGGCGCTGGCAGTGCCCTGCAGCCCAGCCCCGGAGCTTTGCAGTTCCTTTGCAGTTCCCACACGCGCCTCACGCCTCCGCTCCCTGCCCTCTCCAGCAGCATTCCACAGGTGCGGAATTCCCTGTCGGAGCAGACAGGCATCCTCCCGTTTGCAGCTCAGAGCCTCTCCCTTGCTCCAGTCGCTGAAAATGAGCCTCGCCTGATCCCTCTGCGCCCCTCCCACCGCTGAAGGCAGCCTGCCCAGCGCAGCCTGCCGAGGTGTGCGCACGAAGCTATCCAAATCTCAAACCAAGACCTGAAGCGCAGTTTCTGACCTTTCATCTCATTCATAATTAAATCTTTCTGATGTGGTGCCTGTAAATAATAGATAGCTGTTCGCACAGATCAATGCCTTCTCCTGCTTTATTAGAAACATTTTTAAGTAAAATGACTCTGCCCTTAATAGGAAAATTTGATGTGGGTTGATCTCTGTACATTCTTCAATTGTAAATTGCACTTTAAAAACGCAAACAATTATTAATATTGATTAGGACTAAACCAATATTGAATTTCAGTATATTTCTGGCTGGGTTATGAATTGCCCTGCACAGCTGGGGTGATTATGATGGAGGAATATTTGCACACTCAATTTCTTTTCAGCAAGAGACCTGGAGGAGTGCTGCTTGTGTTCAGCTGCTGCTGCTAGACCTGTGCACACAGGGAAAACGAGGCTACTGGAAAAGTCTGAGCTGAAGCACAGTGAATTGATCTTTCATCCTGCATCTGCACTTCTTCTATCACGGCAGCTGCACTTCTGGTACTAACAGACACTGGGACTGCAGTTAGAGCGCAGCTCCCTGCCCAAGCCCCCAGTGGGCTGTGCATAGCATGCAACTGCGAGATGATGTCAGTGCATCACTGCGAGATGATGTCAGTGCATCGCTGCGAGGTGACGTCAGTGCATCACTGCGAGATGATGTCAGTGTGTGCTGCGAGATGATGTCAGTGCATCACTGCGAGATGATGTCAGTGCATCACTGCGAGATGATGTCAGTGCATCGCTGCGAGGTGACGTCAGTGCATCACTGCGAGATGATGTCAGTGTGTGCTGCGAGATGATGTCAGTGCATCACTGCGAGATGATGTTAGTGTGTGCCGCGAGATGATGTCAGTGCATCACTGCGAGATGATGTCAGTGCATCGCTGCGAGGTGATGTCAGTGCATCGCTGTGAGGTGACGTCAGTGCATCACTGCGAGGTGATGTCACTGTGTGCTGCGAGATGATGTCAGTGCATCGCTGCTGTCAGTGCATCGCTGCGAGGTGATGTTAGTGCATCGCTGCGAGGTGATGTCAGTGCATCGCTGCGAGACAATGTCAGTGCATCGCTGCGAGACGATGTCAGTGCGTGCTGCAAGACGATGTCAGTGCATCGCTGCAAGGTGATGTCAGTGCGTGCTGCGAGGTGATGTCAGTGCATCACTGCAGGGTCATGCAACTGAGCAAAGAGACAAACACTTTCCTGGCCTGGAATGCTGCTACTCAGTTAAGTGCCACTAAAAACATTTCCCTGCCATGGCTGCAGCGAACATTTCATAGCTTCGTTGGTAGAGGATTTGGAGCTTTCCCCCTGCTCTCTGCTCTGATCTCAAGTCTGTTTCTACTCACTCAGCCAGCCCAGCACCTCCCTAGGAACCCTGTCTCAGGAGTGGCCCTTGCGGTGCGGGTGGCAGTGGCTGTGGGCAGCAAGGTGACCCCAGCAGGATGCCCTCATTGCAGCAGAGCAGGGCGGGTGGCACAGGGGGCTGCTGAGAGCCTGCAACATGCAAACGGAATTGGCTGGAAAGCAGAAACCTTTCCCCTGGGTAAAGGAGGTGGATTGAATCAGGACGTGGTGTCAAAGTGAGATTTCTGTAGAATGGATTTTCAGAAAAACATAATTTCTTGGGTCCTTCAGTGGCACTTTTCTTGTGCTTGGCTGCACAGCAAACCTGTGACCTGCCAGTGGCTTTCTAGGCACCTGCAGGGCTCCAATTCTCCCCAGTTCATACTTTACCTCTCCCTTTGCAGCCATGTGTGCCAGGAGGGCATGGAGCTGTTCCCCTGGAGCAGCCTGCCTGGCAGGCAGCTGTGAACCATGCTTCTTGCCAAAGGTAGACTTGAGGGGTGTGTAGCTGGCAGCCAGGCTGGCTTCACGTTGATTCTCCCAGGGAAAAACATCTTTTCCCTAGTTTTCTTTTTCCATGTAGAAAACTTGAGTTCTCTGAAAAGGGCATCTTCCTACTGAAAAACCTGCTGCTGGAGAATTCCCCAACCAGCTCTTTTTCTGGAACCGACTCCCACATAAACAGAAAATAACCCAAACTTGGTGGCTTTCCAGCCATGCTACAAAAGCTGATGTTTTGCAGGAGCCCCCAGAGGTGGCCAAGTTGTGCTGTTCTGTTAAGACACAGGGAGTAGACAGCTAGCAAGAGCAAGCATCTGCAGGGCTGGTTTGCACACTGCTGGCCCTTAATTCAATCATATGTAATGAATGATTAATAATATTAAGGCACTTAACCTTGAATAGTGTCGTAATTAGTTTGATTATAAAATAAAAGCCAGAGAGCAATTCTGCCATTTACTATTTTTAAAGCTCATTATTTTGGAGAGCATCACTCCAGAATTTGTGAACACTTGAAATCAGTAAACCAGCAGAGGAGAATGGCACATGGCTGCTGTCCTTGGCAGAGATGCTCTCTGGTGTGATTGCAGGGGAGGAGGAGTGGGCAGGCAGCAGCAGTGCCCTCGTGTCCCTTCACTTCACAGGCAGCCTTGGTTCGGTCACCTCTCTGCCACTGCACGCTGAGCAGCACCGTGGGTTTGGTGAGAGCAGGTCAGTTTCCTCTGCCAGAATGGCTTCTGCACACAGCAGGACCCAAGGCTCTGGCCATCACCTGTGCTGGCAGACGTGCAGCCCTCTGCTAACCTCTGTGTCCTGTATTGCCACTACTGCTGCTGTCAGTGGTGCTGTAATTCTGTAGGCCCAGGTGCTGTATGATGCACCTGACACTGGCACAAATGCTGGTGGGGACATCAGCCCCTGGGATGAACACTGCAGCTGTAGCAGTCTGACAAGGCCCTGCTGCCAGGAACACACATCCTGGCTCTGCTCTGCTGTAGTTCTCAAGGAATTCACAGGTTGGAAGGGACCCCAAGGATCTCTTGTACCAACCCTTCTAGGTCACAGGCTAGTTGAGATGAGCTGGCCCAGCACCCTGAGTCTTCTAACTGTCCAATGTAGGGGACTCCACTGCTTTCCTTGGGAGTTGATTCCAGTGCCTGACTGTGCTCCTGGGGGAACATTTTCTTCTGCAGCCCAGTGGGCATGTCCCCAGCAGTAACTTGTCCCCATCAGCCCTTGTCTGTTCCATGGGACTCCTTGGAACAAGGGAGGCTCCATCGTCCTAGTAGCCACAAGGATGAATTCTTTTCATCCTCCTGGTTTTACATGATGAATCCCAGGTGTCTCTCAGGGGATGTTTCCTGACACCCTAAGCTGGTATCAAAATCCTTGCTCAAGCTCCCTGAAGGCACCTTCTGGCTCCTTAGCACCTTTTCTGCCATACTGTTCATTCTAGCAAGGTGGGAACAATCAGAGCCTGAAATCTGTCAGTGATTGCTGTATGTTCTGCTGCCTCATCAGGTGATAGCTCATGGTTGTAGTAGTGACTCTTTAAGAGGACACCAGCACAGGACACAGGACTTGAGGAAAAGATGTTTCTTGTAAGTCAAATCAGGCCACACATCCCTCCTGTCCCACTTGTCATCAGCCTGTGGGCTGCCCACTAGCAGTGAGCTGTGGCTAGAGCTGGAGCTTAGCTGTGCTGCTCTGCTGTCACAGGTTGCTGTAAAAATTTAATCTCACAAAGCAGAGAAGCCATTAGAGGAACTCCTGTGGCTCCAGACAGCAGTGTTCCAGCTCTGCAGCCCTCTCCAGGGCTCACAACAGCTGGAGTTTAGGTACCTCCATGACCCTGAAAACCACAGCTTTGCCCTAAACTCACTGTGTGTGCCTGAGTGGCTGGAGCAGTGGCAGAGCCCCCGAATACTCAGGTATAACAGAGGGCACCAGTTCAGCCTTCCTCCTGGATTTTGCCAGCCCAGCTCACCCCACCCCATTGCTTTCTATAGAAATTGTTCATATTTTGTGTTGTTTTTAGAGAGTTTTGCATCCCTTTCCAGTAGCATCATGCCTGTACTGTTAAATATTGCATTGCAGCACAGGCAGGATCTGAGACCTCTTCAAACCATTAGCTCTGGTTTCAACATGCTTCCAGCACACATTGTGTGAAGAAAGCACTCGAAGGCTTCTGTCCCACAGAAGCGTTCTGGAACCACAGTGTCTTAATTGTGTGCAAAATACAATTGGAGATCAGTAAAACAGAATTAATTGAGAGCATCCAGACTAGCCCCAGTAAACTGCACATCCCATGGCTAATGGTTGTGACCTCTTTGAGTTTCAGAGACCTGCTGAAACATAGAGAGTGGGTTTGGCTTGGACCATTAGCAGTAGCTTCTTTGCCACCTCCATTTAGCTTTTTCTCTGTCTTGCCTCAGCGTTTTTTTTTCCTTATTCTGCTTGAGTATAAGGAGCAACTTCCTATTAAAGTGTGCTAATGTCAAAGGCATTCAAGTGGTAACCCAGGGAACTGGGAGGCATGGCAGGCAAACAGCAGCCTTAGGCAGGGAGCAGCAGCCCTGTGGTGGAGGAATTCTCAGATTGAGCGTACATGGGTTGCTCCTCTGAGAAGGATCTAACAGTGTCAGCCTTGGAGGGGTTCAGGCACTCCAAGAGAAAAATTAGGAGTCTATCAGTCAGGAAAACAAACCAGCCCCCAAGCCTCCACTCTGTCTGAGGCGGTGGAATGGTTGAGCCATGTCAGTAGCATCCCCTGGCCCTCGCTCCTGCAGCACTTCCCAGTTTAGCTGCAGGAAGGAGTGAAGCTGCCCAAACAGATCCCTTGACCAGCTCCTTACCACTGCCTGCAACAGTGCTAATGATCCACACTGCCCCTTCTCTTCATGCTGGAAACCACCCCAAGACTCCCACAGTCTGATGAGAGATGAGCTGCTGAAGCACAGGGTAGCACAGAGTGTAGGCAGAGCCTGGTCCTCTCAGAGCTGGCTCCTTGGTGCTTGGCTGGGGTGCCCAGCAGTGCCTGGAGACTGCATCATGCAGCATGAGAGAGGAAAAGGGTTAGCAGCTGTTCTCCTCCTCCCTTGTGCTCCCAGATGCCCTTGAGAATGTTGTGGCCAATGCACAAAGTGTTGCTCCTCCCCAGGCACTCAACTGGTCACCAGCTTGGGACAAGCCAAAAGCCATGAACCTGTCTGTGGCAGGTCTCCAGGCAGGTAACCTCTGCTGCCGTTCCTTGCCTGGGCTGAGCTCTGCTTATCAGCCTCACCTGCTGTGAGCTATGCAGTCTCTTAGATCCTTCTGGAGTTACTCTTTGCTGCTCTCCCCCATCACTACAAAAATGGGAATAGGATCTCTTGGAGAAGCAGCCCAAATGGACCTAGGCAGTGCTTTGTGCTGAATTTCTCTCCTCACACCTTTTGCTATCATTGGAGCATCTTCCAAGACTCCGCTGGGGTTTTGAAACTAATTTTCCATCATCGTTAGTGAGAAACTTCCCCTTCTGCTTCATTACTGGCTAGCAGAGGGCTGAGAAGTGCTGTATGTGCACACTCTGCCTTGATGCCATATGCAAATAATTACACAAGGCACAGAGGCAATGGTAGAAAACTCTGCAAAACTCCCTCATTAAAACAAGCAATTATCTGCAAGCAGAGAGCCATCTGAACCTGCTCCCTCCACACCCACCAGAAAACCTCCACGTCCTGCAGATGTTTATTTCTCACCCAGGAGGAGGAAAACCACCTGTAACTGCCATCAAGGGTGAGGACAATATGGTGGGTGCAGGGATGGGGACGTTCAGCTCGTGCCTCTCGGGGAGGTGCCTGTGACTCCGCCTGTGGTCCGCTCGGATATTGATGCAAGGTCACAGCTCCATGCAAGCCCAGTGGGAACATGAATTGAGTTCCAGCTCTGTCAATGTGCTACTGTCCAAAGACAGCAGATTCCTGGAACTCCAGGGCCGTGATTTGCTGTTTCGTGGCAGAGCAACTCAGGCAGTTAATACTTCAGCCATCTCCTCCTGCCTGCTGCATTACATTGGCGTAATGTCTTGGAGCTGGGCAGTCAGCTGAGGAAACAGATTCAGCTGAGAGACAGTCCATCAAAGAAGTGGCACAGGAAGGAAGTCCTCTTCCTGGAGATAAATGTATTTCCAAGGCACTAGATCAGACTAACCCCCCCCGTTCTCCTCTTGCAGTACAGTTTGTCTGTGTACTGTCCTGTTTGACCTGGGCTGTCCCCATCAGTGGGAGCTGAGATTTCTACCACCTGTAGGTGCGGACACAACATTATTGCTGGAGGTTTACAAATGAAGCTCGGGCAGTGAAACCTGGAGAACTTGCCTATGTAAGTGGGAAAGGTGTCAGCAAGAGGCTGAGCTTGGACTTAAAGTAGCCTTCCAGTATCTGAAGGGGGCTACAGGAAGGCTGGGGAGGGACTATTGACAAAGTCTTGCAATGCCAGGACAAGGGGCAATGGGTTTGAACTGGCAGAGGGGAGATTGAAAGTGGATGTTAGGAGGAAGTTCTTTGCAGTGAGGGTGGTGAGACACTGGCACAGGTTGCCCAGGGAGGTTGTGGAGCACAGAATCACCCAACGTGATCAAAGATCACGTTGGGTGATTCTGTGCTCCACAATCTCCCTGGAGGTGTTCAAGGCCAGGTTGGATGAGGCCTTGAGTGACCTGTACTAGTGGGAGGTGTCCCTGCCTATGGAAGGGGGTTGGCACTAGATGATCCTTGAGGTCCCTTCCAACCTTACCATTCCATGATTCTATGATTCTTTTTACAGTTTGGGTTAACATTCCAGCTACTGAGTCCTCCTCCTCTCCCTTAGTTAATGGAAAATGATGAGAAAGCTAAAGTGTTTATTTTTCACACTTGAAGAAGTTGAATATGCAAGGCTGAAAATGGGAATGGATTTTCCAGCAAGCCTTGCAGGCAGGCTGTGTAAATCTGCCAAGAGCTCCAGTTCAGCAACTGTTTCACACCAGCCTGGACCTGGGTTAGTGGCTGCAGCAAATGCACAGCTCATGAACTGACCTCCTTTTGTTCTGGCTGACAGCACAAAAGGAAAAAGAGAAATCCCTGGGGAGCAGTGTGGTGCCTTGCAAGGCTGGCAGTGCAGCACACACAGAATTACACTAATGAGCTTTTCTAGTGCTAATGAGAGGGAGTCAGACTGGCAGCACCTAAAGCTCAGGTGTTGGCTGGAAGGGAACACCATGAATGCCCTTCTGCAGGCACCAGGGAGCAGCTCTGCAGGGAAGGCCATGGCCACCTGGCCTGTCTTTGGCTGTCAGTGGTGGCCCAGAGGTGGGCAAGTGAGCAGGCCCTTGGGTGCTGCCAGGCTGTGGCACAGGGAAGCAGTTTGCCTGTAGGAGAGCACAATAATAGTGCACTCTGTGCAGTGCACAGGAAGGGTGCCACTGCTGTGCCTCTGGAGGGGCCCTGCAGGGCTGCGTGCACAGAGAAGGGTCTCTGCAAGCTGAAGGCAGCTACCAGCTGCAGGCTCCTCTTTTCCACACTCTCTCCAACAGCTAGTAACAGATTACTGAAGCATCTTACTCAGTAGTAAAGTTATTGATCATTTTCCTCGTTGCAGTGGCAAGGCCTCAACTTCTGTTTGCGTAACAAGAAGCTTTCTAACGGGACAAGCAGTGACCGAGTTCCCCAGCCAGGTCTGTGAGGTGCCCACCAGCTCCTCTGGATGGGTCCCTGAGAGGTGTTTCAGGAGAAGCAAGGTTGGCACTGCAGGAGAAGGGCAGCTCTGAAGGTTGTGGAGCAGGCTGGGAGGTGGGTGTAAAGTGTGTATAACAGGCAGCAGCAACAACCGGAGAACCACCACTGGCAAAAGAACTTGCTGAGGTGTCTGTTGCCGCAGCCTTGTTTGCCAAATAAGCTGTCTGCAAACTGCCGTCATTAAAATTCTCCACGGTGCTAACAGCACTTTCCCTGGAACATTCTGTCGAAGCTTGCAAATGGAATTATCTGCTCTGACTGCTCCTTTGAGCAGTGTAAATCTTCAACAACAGTCCTAAATAAACCTGTGATATAGAGGGCCTGGAACACCTATTTTTATAATATCTCTGCAGAGGAGCACTGAAAGTAGGGAGAATAAATTGCAAGGAAGAAAATAGCGTTTTAAAGTGTGCTCTGACCCGGTTTGCTCCTGCTTTCTTGGCAGGGTTCTACATGAACTTAGCTTCAGCCCTGGGAGAGGCAAAGGTCACAGCCTTTATTTACATAACACCAAGCTTCTAAATGAGAAGCATTAAAGAAATGAAGCCCATAGGGAAAAAGAAAGAAGGAAGAAATGCCTAGTTTAGCCTCTGTGGGCAGGAGGGTCTGGGCACTGGCAACAATATGCCATTTTAACAGAGGGACAGAAACACTGCAGCACAAGTGCCAGCCCCCACTGCAGAAACCAGCTCCTGCTGCAGCTCAGGGACATCAGCTTTGCTCTGCTGCCTTCCAAGTGCTCAGCACCACAGCCTGCACAGGACTGCTGTGTTTGTGCTTCAGGCTGTGGCTGCCCCTCAGATCTGAAATGATTTCCCTGCCTTCAGGAGTAATCCCAGAGATGAAGTCCTTCTTAACTTGCTCCTGAACTGCTATTGCTTGTGACTGCCCAAAGCTGGGCTTAGTGCCTGGACAGTGAAGGAAATGGGCACTGATGGCCCTTTGAGCACCTTCTGCCTTGTCGTACTTTGCAACCCAGCCTCACGCCAACCAGGTCTGGGCTGCTGTGAGAGGACCAGAAAGCTTTGCCATGTCCCACTGCTGTGCCTCCTGGCGTCTGTTTCACCTTGCAGCATGCAAAGAACACAGAATGAGACTTTCTCTGCTGTTTCACTCCAGTCCTTCTCCTTCAAACGCTGCTCGTTATGGTGAGTTAAAACCCAACAAAGAAGAATCTGGCCAGGGAAAGAAGCTGCAAAGCTGGCATGGGATAACGATGCTCCAGGTGTCTCATTATGGAGTAGACAGCAACCACACCAGGTGTTAGCCAGAAGAGACACTTGCATTGCACTGTCCAGAGGAGATTCACAGCCCTAACTTGCTGCTGCTGTGCTGAGTCAGACAGCAAAAGCTGCTGTGCTCTGCTCCTGTGCCTCTAAAAAATGCAGGGCAGGTTTGATGGATCCAGTCATGTGCTGTGCAGCTGCTATCACTTCCTACCTGTCTGGAGGATGACTTTTGTCACCCTTGCAACATAACTCCTGTGCAGGTGCTGTGACTGCTGGCAAGGGAGGACATAGAGCGCTGCAGGCACTGGCCAGGGCCAGTGATGCTGGGGCAGGAACACGGAGCTGATTTCCAGGAGCATCTCTGCTCACAGCAGATGAGAGGTGCAGATGAGTGCTTGTCTTTTTCATACTACTGCTGTCCCACGTGGCCCAGGCTCTGCAACTGCTGCCAGCTCACCAGTCAGTCCGTATTCATTGCACCAGAACCAGAGCAGGGGATCTCTAGAGACATTAAGGGAAGCATATTTGGGTTCTCATGCTTGAGAGGAACTTTGGGAAGATCCCAAGCGTGGCAGGAAAACAAGGTAAGAATTTGTGACTGCACACACACGTCTCTGGTGCTAGCATATGTGAAAAGGGCTTCTGAAAGTGATGAGACATGACCAATCCCCACCCCTTCCCAGAGGCATGCTGCAGCTCTGCTTCTCTCGAGTCATTCAGGCCCGTGGTGATGCCTGTTACAGGCTCAGTGAAGTTCCCCTTCGCACGGGCAGTGCTCCAGCTGCTCCTGTGCCTACCGACAGAAATGCTGCCTAGCAGAGAACAGGGGAAGCAGCTCCTGCTCCACTCCCTCCTTACAAGCCCCAGCTGGCAGGTACCACTCTTACCAGGAGCACTCAAAATTCTTGCAAGGAGAGGGGCAAAGCTGCATCCTTGCCTTTGCTGCAGCCCCTCTGTTGCCATCCCTCTTACTCCCTTGCTGAGGCTGCAAGGCAGAGCCAGAGCAGAGCAGGAAGGGGACATGCCCGATGCTGGCAAGTGGCACCTCATCCCAGAGAGGATGGGAAGGGCAAGCACTCTGCTCCTTGCCTGGGAGCTTTTGGATGCTGCCCAGTCTTTGTAAAGCATGTAAATTAATGCCCATATTCATCATTAATAATGACACAAACCTAGGAAAGCCTCTCCAACAAATACTTGACAGAGTGCTAAGCCTACTACTACCAGGATGAAGTCTCAGGGTTCTCAGTAACAAAATGCAGCACAAGATTGTGGCTGTTTAGAATGAAAGCTTTCATAGTGCTGAACTAAAACCTAATCCAGACATGCAGAGAGGAGGGGTAGCCTGGCTCTACCCTCACAAGTAACCTTGTTTTGGATCAGCACAGCTTATTCTGTTTATCAAATCAATAAGTGCAAAGCCCATAGACTATTTTTGTTACCAGCCTTTTCCAAACAAATATCCCAAGCATTTCTAATCTCAACCATCTGATTTCCATTATTTTGACCTCCTTCTTCTTCAGCCGGATCAATAAAGTCTGATGTAACAATTTATCAACCTATACTGGGAAAATTACTGATTCTGCTTGTACACATTAGCTGGGAGGAAAATCCGCCAGGCTCTGCCCTTAGCCTAAATGCCTCTCCAGCGTTTGGTATTTGCCTGAAGGATGTTAGCACTGCAGGTAAAACCAATCTCTGCAGCTGACAGGGGAGTTGCGCTTGCCCTGGCTCCCCCGACACTTCCATTGGCACCCATCCCCGCAGGGCCTCTTTGCCCTGCCCCGCTTTGTGACATCTCCGCCTCCTCTGCCTCCCTGCGCATTCTCGCCGCGTACTGCAGCCCAGGCTGGCGCTTTTCAGGCGGCCTCTCGGGGAGGCTGAAGTTAAGGCCAGCTGGAGGGTCCACGTAGTCGGGAGATGCACTGCCTAGGTGGAAGCTTTCATGTAAATCCTGCCTTTCCGCAGGCGGATCAACAGCTTACGTGTGTGCTCTGGGGCGTGGGGCAGGATTAATACTGCCCACAACAGGTTCTGAGGTGTGGGTTTAGTGGTGGAGGCAGCCTTGAAAGCAAGCAGTGGAGAGCAGCTGCTTGTTCCGTGTGTTTCTGACGGTGCTGTGCCTGCGAACTGTCTGTTGCAATTCACCCACAAACCAATCCAGCACGTGGCAATCTGGCTGGGTTTGTTTCCTGTTAACTCCCTACTAATGCACCTCGGGGGGAGGAAGAGCAAAATGCTGACTCAATCTGCTGAGGCATGCACTGGAATGAACCACTCCGAGCATCCCTTCCCCCGGCAGCTCTCATCTGTCACCAGATTCCTCACCTAATGCTTATGTTGTAATAGGCAACTGCAGACTTTTTTTCAGACCCTTTTGTTTCAGTTGAAGTGACTTAAAAATTGCAAATGCTTCTGCCCTTAGATGCAAGAGCATAAATCATGAGCAATACTGAGCTCTCTGCCTCATATTGATTCCTTGGTGAACTAAGCCAGATGGGTTCAGATATGAGCATGATCTAATATTCCCCTTGGCTTGATTTATAGATTTCTTTGTGCATTACCTGACCATAAATGAGTCTTGCATTATTTCTTGTGTGCCTGTCAAATTAAAGAAAAATATTCTCGTTGACCTTTAAACCTGGGAGAAAAAAAAGAGTCAGAAACATTTTAGTGCACGTATCACAGTGATCTCAGTGCTTCCACGCCAATTAAGAGTGTGGTTACGGAAGAGGCTTGTAATCTGTGCTGTGTGCAGTGGTTTCATTTGCCTGTAAGGCACGCAGCAGCCAGCCAGCAGCAGCAGCTACCTCGCAAATAACCCGGGAAGAGGGGGAAAACGATTTGGCACAATTCATTCCTTAATTTACAAAGCCGAACGCCGATTGCAAGACCCGTAATGTTTTTCTGGAAGCAAAGGTGCTGTAAGGTGTGGGCACAGCAGGCAAAGATGCAAAAGCGCCTGCCCGGGAGGGGTCCCTGCCGCTGAAGGCAAGGAGCCGCAGGAGGCGTTTGCTGACCCCGGAGACCTCCTGCGAACAGCAGGAGTTTAATGGATAGCTATGAAAAACAAGAGCAGGGTATCAGGAGCCTACCTTTAGGGCACAGCTTTACTCCTTCCTGGGCTCAGGAGCTGCAGCCAGACTCTGTTGGGAGACACTAAGTTTTGTCTCAGCAGAAACTTCAGGCTTAAACTGAAGGGAGTGACCTCTGATCCAGCAGCTCCTGGGTGTGTCTGTAGCCTAATGAGCTCACTTTCCTCTTTGTGTTTGTAATTAGTGCTCGGAGCGCTCAAATCTAGGCATTAGGAAAGAAAATATTTCCACTTGGCCGTTCTTCAGTTTCTTACCATGGAGAAGAATGGTGAATGTGCTCTGGGACTGCTGGGCAGGCCAAACCCCTGCCACGAGGAGAGCCTGAGGGAGCTGGGGCTCTTCACCTTGCAGAAGAGGAGCCTGAGGGCTGACCCCGTTCATGTTCATAAAGATGTGCAGGGTGAGTGCCAAGAGGATGGAGCCAGGCTCTGCTGGATGATGCCCAATGCCAGCACAAGGGCCAGTGGGTGGCAGCTGAGGCACAGGAAGTTTCATGGAAACATGAGGAGGAATTTTTTCCCTGTGAGGGTGACAGAACACTGGGACAGGCTGCCCCGGGGGCTTGTGGAGTCTCCCTCTCTGGAGATATTCAAGAGCCACCTGGATGTGCTCCTGCTCCTGTGACCCTGCTCTGGCAGGGGGGTTGGACTGGATGAGCTTTGGAGATCCCCTCCAGCCCCTGACCTTCTGTGATTCTCTATCAGGAGATGGCATTTGCAGCCATTTAGTAGTAACCCGGGATTTTAGCTTCTCTCTTCTACAAAGTGCTGAGGTGGTGAGACTTCCCATGCCGTGTGGGCACACCACAGAGCTGGCTGGCAGCCCTGGTGCTGGAGCAGGCAGCCCTGCCTTTGTTCTGGGCTCTCCCCTGCAGACAGCTCACCACGAGCCTGCATCACCAGCAAAAGGCCTGTTCAGCTTTCTCTCCAGCTCGGGCATGCTGAGACCTGCCAGCCTGCTCCCTGAGAACAGGGCTTCAGGAATATTAATGCTCCTTTCCAGTCTCCTGTCAAGGGTGTGGAACTGTTGAGTAGCTGCTTTCCAGCCCATAGGGTCTGTTTCGTTCCTAGATGGCTCTGCTGTGGCAAGAAAGCTTCTCTGAGCAGTGGCAGCTGGCCAAGGGCTGAGGTGTAGCCAGTGCTCTGCCCCTGAGCAGGATCTGGTTTGAGGGTCACAAGCACAGATCTCCTTCGGTCTGGGTACTTTATTTTAATTCCAGTGGCTGATCACATTTGTTTACACTTATCACAGTAAGCTTCCAGGCTCTGGGAATGGGATCTGCAGTGCTAAAGACACTTTTATTATATATGAGACTTCAAGTGATAGTCTTTGCCCTGAGGAGCTCACAATAAAAATAAGCAGACAGATAGAGAGATAAAAGACATGATTCAGCATCAGATGTAATTTGCTGTGTGGAGCTGATCGGATTGTACTTGAAGGCTTTATTTTACAGATGAAGAAACTTAGGCACAATGAAATGAAATGAAATGAAATGACTTGCAGAAAATACCACAGAAGCCTGTGGAGGAGCAGGAGCTAGTCTCTGCTTGCCCTGTGGCTCCCAGGACAGCTTTTCTCTAGGAAGCAGGGGGGAACTGCTTGTGCAGCAAGCGAGCACAGCTCCACAGGGTGTCCATCCCAGCCTGCGGGAGTGGCACAGCTCAGCACAGTTGTGCCACACAGCAGATAGGGGTTTTAATCCCTCTGCTGTGCGTAAGCCTGGCACAAGCTCCTCTTTTTCCTGTGAGTTCTTATTCTGAGCTACTCTTTTGACTCGTAGCACAAACAGTGCTTTGAACAGAGGTTTGCTGCATAAAGCTGTGGCAAACACACCCAGATTCCCTATTCTGGTCACTGGATCTCCATGAAAGGTATTGTGGCAATAAATCAAAATGCAGTGATTGCCATCCCCCTTCCCGTGGTGATTTATAATTGTGGCTTTACATCTGGCTAAAAGACACTGCTCAGACTGTCTAGCTTGCATGGTAATAACTGCAAGCTCTCCTCTATTTCCTTTCAGCATGGCAATGGAGACTGAGAGCCCCTTCACTCTAAACAATTTGATGAACACATAAAATGAGAGTTAAAACCTGCTGCAAAATACAGAAATAATAAAGCAGGATCAGCAAAACCCTAAATCATAATGACAGCGTCACCAGTGTCAGCAGAGGCACTGCCTGCAATGGAGTTCTCCATCCAGCAGGTAAACAAAACAAGAAAAGGAGAGAAAAGAGGAGAGGCAGGGAAATTATATTGAAGAATTTCTTAATAGAATTGAGGGGCCAGCAGCAGAAGAAAACCATTCACCCTCTGGTACTGTGAGTTTCTCTTTGGAGAAGAAAATAGGATGCTGTAGGATGGAGACATTTTGTTCCCCTGAACAACATTTCTCAGCCTGGGCAGTGCACACATCCCTTAGTCACTTTCACATTTATCAACAATGAACATCGTTATCCTGGCTTCCCTTTGTCAGGCCTGCTCAGGTGGTTGTTTGTGGGTTTGTTTTCCTCAGTTGCCTAGAAAAGCAAACGGGAGGCTGAGGGCTGGTGGCTTGTTGGCAGGAGCTGGATGAGGGCGAATTCGCGTTTGAGAAGTAAACCAAGGGAGTGACCTGTGAGACCTCTCCCATTTAACGAGTAGAGGCTTTGTAACAGGCTGCTTGCTGGTGCAATTCTCTGCTGGCATCAGGAGTGCAGCTTTCTTCCTGTCCTAAGCTGTCGCCTGTGGAGGTGCTTCTGGATGGAGGTAACCCTCAGGCTTCCAGGGAAAGGAAATGCTCTAACCTATGCATTTGCCCTCAACTCAAACTGCTCATGCCAGTGGGGGGGTGAAACTGGATGATCTTTAGGGTCCCTTCCAGTCCAAACCATTCTGTGAATCTGTGATTCTGTGAACTTTGCTCTCCCCACTTCAGTGCTTTCAGAGCTGTATGGACAGTCCACAAGTCCTAAGAATTTGTTTCAGGCTGAAATACATCTCAGGCTGAAGATAAGGAAAGAAAGCCAGGACTGTCTCTGAGGTAATAGAGCTTCAGCACCTGAGCCAGCCAAGCCTGTGGTGCCCTTCAGGGGAAGGTGCTGTGCCCTACAGATAGCTCTGTGCAGAAGAGCAATGCTGCTGTTCTGCTGGGTCCATGACTGGCAGCGAGGAGCTGAACTAAGCGGAGCCGTTCGGTAGCATCCATCACTGCAGAGCAAGTGTTACATCCTCCTCCTTGCCCGGTGCTTTATTCCATAATAGAAACACAGAGAGTAGTGGCAGAGGAAATCACTTGGGTCATCTAGTCTGTTCTTTGCTGGGAGGAAGATTGTTTCTTGCATTTGTTGCCTTTGCAGACAATGCCTCACCCATACTTACCAGCTGACCTGCGGTCTGACAGAGAAACGCAGCATTACCGAGATAAACTGTGCCCTGGGCCCTGCTTCCCTGTTCCTGCAGCAGCAGGGGCTGGGCTCGGGGGGCACTGCAAGATGAGGAGGAGGAAAGCACTGCAGACCTGCCTCCTGCCTCCCGCCCGGAGCAAGCCGTGCAGGGGGGAGAGCAGCACTGTGTGGCTGTGACCAGGAGGGTCCTCGGTGGTGCCAGTCCCTGAGGTCCTTGGGAACCGCTGGAAAAGGAATAAATGCAGTAGTGGTTTCTGGGGTCCTGAGGGACTCTCCTCCCTAATCCAGGGGCCCTCTAGGAAGGGCTTGGGGGTCCTGAAGGACTCTCCTCCCTAATCCAGGGGCTCTCTAGGAAGGGCCTGGGGTCCTTTTCTCCAGGACTCTCCTCCCTAATCCAGGGGCTCTCTAGGAAGGGCCTGGGGCTCCTTTTCTCCCCCACCTCTTTTCCCTGCAGGCCTCAGGAAAGCAGCCACACTGCACTTGCTCTCTTCCCTTCCTGAGGTGCTGATGAGGCTACTGCCCCACAAGGCTCTGTGCAACAGCTGCATGCCACAGCTGCTCCTCGGCACCAACCCTCACAGACAGGATTTTGTAGTGTCAGCAATGTTTTTTCAGGCTCCCCTGTGTGTTTTTATACCACGGGTTATGATTTAATTTCCAGCAGGTCTTTGCATCCATAACACCCGAGGTGGCTGTAGGGCAAGACCTGGGGCAGTGAGAGGCAAAGCAAGGCTTTGCCATGCTGTGACTGAGCCAAGGTCCAGGCTGTGGGAGACTCAAGTCCCTTGTCCTTGCCACTGGGAACTGCTGCAAACTGTTCCCCTGTCTGCCTTGGTCTCCTTGAAAGGAGACTTCCATGGCCAAGCAGCCTTCTGTTCTCCACAGCCTGCTTTGGGCATGGATGTCAGGGCTCCCTTCAGCTCCCCTGGCTCCTCCTCACTTCTGCACTCAGACCCCAGCTCTTGTTCTCAAATTTTTATCTTCCTCTTGCATTCTTTCCCTATCTCCCTTTGCCTCATGTCTGTTGTCTCACCAGACCCCCCGGACAGCCCAGGTCCTGTTGCCCTCTGCCGTCTTTGCCTGATGTTCTGTATTTTGCAGTCACTGTGGTGTCTGGGAGGGGATGCAGGAGTGAGACTGTGCTGAGAGCAATGTGACAGGAGTTGAGGGACAGCAAACCCGGTTAATAAGGGAACAGTGTCCCAGCAGGGCCCATGTGCTGCTCAGCCCCTCTGCCCTCCTTCAGCCCTGCCTCTCTCCACTGCTGCCCCAGGCTGAGCCATCCTGGCATCAGCGGAGGGATGACAAAGACCTTTGTGTTCCTGTTGCAAGAAGAACTGGGCTGTGATGGCCCATCTCTTGAGCAATAAACTAAGAGAAAGGAGGTATTTTAGGGCAAAGTGGGTGCTGATGGAGAGAAGAGGGTCTTGCTCTTGGGGGCAGGCAGGAGATGCTGCTGCGCAGGTGAGGCTATTTTCTTGTGTTTCATTTCAGGATTTTACCTTTCCTGTCCAAGTGCTGTCAGCACACAGGGACAAAAGATGTGGTATTTTGGTACACTCTTGTATTTAGAACAGCCACAAAAAATTAGAATCCAGATCATGTCCAGCCTATGGTGTGATTGCAAGACAGACGTGCCTAGCTGGAGACCCTCCACACCGCCTCAGCCCTTGACAGAGCTCCCACAAGCAACCTGAGTGATGAGCTCCTATTTAGGAACTGACAAATTTGTGTGGATCAATGATTATTAATAAGAAAATGTCATTAAAGAGGACAGTTCAGTGCCATAGCATCCAGGAGCTGTCACTGCCTCTGCTGGGGAAATTAAAATAATCTTAGGATGCCTGTTTGAAACACTGTGGCTGGAGCAGTGAGCGCCAGGCAGCAGCCGCAGCCTGCTGGCCCCCTGCGCTCTGGTGCCACTACAAGCACTGCCTTTCTCAGGGCAGGGCTTGCCAGCTGCTTCTAGGGGGATCTGCCACTTAGCCAGTGCTTGTCACCCTGCCTGGTGCTTGTTTAAACGAGGGGAGCCACTGACTGAAACCAGCTTACAAATTACTCTGAACTCTAAACCCACAAGCAACAAAACAGATGTTTTGCTGTGGCGCTTGTAAGCGAAAAGGGAGATCTTTTTACTGTGCATGACTTTGGATTTTGGAGGTTTCTGTATCAGTGATAAAAATGAAACTCTCACTTGGCATTTGGACAGCCCTGGAGCAATTCTTGCCCCCACTAATTCTGTGTTGTCGAAGGGAGCCTGTCATGGGCTGAGGTGAAGGGCTGGAGAAGCTGGCAGCAGTGCTATAAATATTTATGCAGCACGAGGACAGGAGATCTTTGAGCAGGTTTATGTCCTTTATTCCAGCAGTCCTCATACACACTGCTATTATAGGTTACTGGGGGGGGGTTGGGCTGAACAAATGCAGAACTAGGAATTAGGGGTTTATAATAATA